>BLBF01000020.1:4815311-4858075 GCA_015471245.1 Laticauda colubrina
AATTTGCTTGTATCTTTGTCCTTTGTATATGAAATATGTGTTGGTTAAGCAGTGTTCTGTTAGTTCCATGAGGTGTTTAGCTGGATGGTATTTATTTTTGATGATTTCAAGAGTTTCTTTTATCGGGACTTGAGTGAATAGTGAAACCATGTCGAAACTTACAAGCAGATCTTCTTGTTCCACGTGTAGATCTTTGATCATTTCTAAGAAGTGGTATGAGTTTTGTACATATGAAGCCATGGTTTCAGCATGGGGCTTTATTTTTTTTGCTAAGTGTTTAGATGTGTTAGGAAATTGTTTAGACCCATAGTCAGACCCATAGTCAGCTCCAAAGGAGCACCATTACAAAACCTAGCTAAACACTTGTGTGGTTGAAAAGTGTACATAAGGTGCAAGATAGCTAATTTTGCTTCACTACAATTCCTTACTCGAGTCCCACATTTCGATACAGCCTGAAACTGGCCAAGTATGATTGGACATGCAAGGAATTTGTCTTAGTGCAAATGCTCTCAGTGCACATAAAAGAAAAGATACATTCATCAAGACTCAAGAATCATCAGGTACAATACTTCATAATAGTCATAGGGTACAGTAAGCAATCAAATCATACTAGTAAACAATCAATATAAATCATATGGATACAAGTGACAAAGTTACAGTCATACAGTCACAAGTGAGAGGGGATGGGCAATAAGGAGTGATGGGAAGATTAATAATGATAGTAGTGCAGACTTTGTAAATAGTTGGACAGCGTTGAGGAAATTATTTGTTTAGCAGAGTGATGGCGTTCAGGAAAAAAACTGCCCTTGTGTCTAGTTGTTCTGGTACACAGTGATCTATAACGTCATTTTGAGGGTAGGTATTGAAACAGTTTATGTCTGGGATGTGAGGGGTTCCCACACGTGTGATACCTGTCAAGAACTCTGAAAGCTTGTGTACCTTCTCTGGGACTAAAGTGGTTATTGTCTGCAACTGATGCACAGTCTTGGGAAAAAGTTTTGTTCAAAGTTGCTTATCAGTCTATTTGCTTCAAATCACATTTTTCAGTTCCAAATCCAGATCTCTGTTTAACTCTAAAATAAACATTTATTCAGCCAACCATATGAATAATACAGCCACAAAAGCCACTTAAGCAATGGGGAACAGTGAGATAAACGAATGGTTAAATTAAGGATGCTGCCTCCATGCTCTACTCCTACACCCTAGGATGTTTTGATGAGAACAACCCATCATCTGATTAAAGGGTCACCTATTAAATTAGAAGGTGTTACTACAAGAAAGAAGCAAAATTTAAGATGATATTGATAAATTAGAGTTGTTGGCTGAAATTAGCAGAATGAAGTTAAACAAAGAAAAATGCAAAGCTTTTCAGTTAGGGGAAAAATAAATCAAGTGCACAGGTTTAGAATGGAGAGTCTAGTAGTGTGTCTAGTAGTACAGTGTGTGTCTAGTAGTACAGTATAAAAAGATTTTGGAACTCTAGTTATGATTAGAATAGAAGTGAACAATCAGACAAGCTTGTCAATATACTCTTCATGAGACAATCCTGGAAAAAGATCTAGAAGTTACAGTTGGTGCAAAATGTGAGTACTAAGCTGCTAACAGCAGTGATAATGCAGGAAAAGGGCAACTGCCTTGTGGGCCCAAGAGATATTACTGAGCCTTCAAACTCCAAAACTAATAATGCTTTGCTGAAGGGCTAGATTTGGAATTTGAAGGGATGGTTTGTGCCATTGCATTTGGTGGGTGGGGGAGGATCACATGATGAGTGGTTGTGAAATGGCTGGCAGAAGCAGTGTACAAAAGAATATGGCAGACAGGCTATACTGACAGGGACTGCAGTCACCACTATATGGCAGCAAAGATATATAGAAACTTTACCTCTCTGTCACTATCTAGTGGCTGTCTAGATATGGTACCCTTAGTATTGACATAAGCTCCTAGGACTGATACATCCCTGAGAAAGCATCCCAAACTACAATGCTATCGGTATTCCTCAAGAATGGCTTTTGTATGCAGTATCAAGGCATCCAAATGGATCTTCCCCAATGAGCATTTCAGCTGATTACACTAATGCTAGAATGGGTGGTTTCCATCTGAGAGAAAACATTAGGGCACATATAACTTTATTTATACTTTTGCTGTAGTGTGAAGATTGAATGACCTCTTTATAGAATGTTCTGCAGGGATTGCTTTGAAAATTCAGTATGGCTATCTTCCAAGGGACAAGTATGAAGATTTTGGCTGTTAAGATCTAGATATGATGCCTCTTAGAAACTGATAGTATTAATGGCTTGTCAATCCAGTGTATGGAAGAGGTTGTTTTTGGTGCATCCAAGCTCTTATAAATTGTGTTTGGACCACAACTCACTGAACATTTAAAACATTTGACCTTCTTTTCCTAGAATAATATTTGTTATTACCAGTATTTGGCAGTGTTGGTGCCATTTATTTTAATATCTTTTGCATTTTATGTTTATCAGCTAACTGTACCTTGGAAAGAAACCAATAGACCAATAATGTGCCTTCAATCCCCATTGTAACTAACTAATCCAAGGTCCTAATCCTGAGCTAACATGACTGGAGGAGGAATTCTTGGAGTTGAAGTCCACAAGTCTTAAAGCTGTCAAGTTTGAAGACCCCTGATCTGATCCATGTTAACCAGCATGGCACCTTTGCCTCCAACCAGTGGTGGGATTCAAATTTTTTTACTACCAGTTCTGTGGACATGGCTTGGTGGGCATGGCAGGGGAAGGATATTGTAAAATCTCCAGTCAGGGTAGTATTTGCCAGTTGTTGAGGTAATTCCCCGTTAGGAGAATGAGCGCATACATAGAGACGTAGTGAGAGAAGTGTTTGAATAATACACACACAGCACACAGATACACTGTACAGTTAATGTAGGTTTTTACTTTCAATAAACTTTTAAGCAAAGTCCACACACAGTTCAAGTCAATTCACAGTTAAAGCAGTCAGTGTTCAGTTCAGGGTAATCCGAATATCAAAGTCCAATTTCAAAAACAATTCAGTATCAGACTTACATAAAATCCAAGGAACGGCAATACTCTCCAACAGAAGGAAAAAACAGAGACTCACTGAAACTTCTTCTGAGACTAAGACTAAAACAACCCAGGTTTCTGGCTCCATCTTATGACCATTTGAGAAACTACACCCAATTACACTTTTGTGATTCTCTTAAAGATACAGTTTAAAAATGTCCATCCTGGTTTATATATTTCCAACTCAAATAGCTGTTAGGTGACTCATATTCCTAACATTCTCCCCTTTTGGGTAGGATCATATATACAACCTTACATTCTAAGTCCATCATCCTTGCAGCAAGCCTTATGATTTATAGAGCCTTAGGCCTTTGTAAAATGATCTGCTATATTGTTTTCTGACAAACAGTATTCCAGCTTCATCATCTTACTTTGCACATATTGTCTCACATTTAAATGTCTTAAATCTGTGTGTTTTGTTCTTGTTTTAACAGCAATATTTGAAGCCATCTGTACTGCTGGTTGGTTATCTCTGTAAACAATAATAGAATATTTTACATCAATTCCCATGTCAATTAGTAGTTGCTTATGCAAAACTAAATCTGTACATAGTAAAGACAAACATGAGAATTCAGCCTCCATTGTTGACAAACTTAGATATTTCTAATAGATCTCCATCCAATCAGTGCTTTTCCCAATAATACTACAGTACCCGATGTAGATTTTCATGTATTTATGTCTGTAGCAAAACTTGCATCAGCATATGCAGTCAAATTCAATTCATCTTTTGGCTCCAAATACAAAGCATAATGCATTGTTTGTTTCAGATATCTTAACACATGTTTAAGCCCATGTCCCACTGCACCAAAGGATGCAAAGAGGATGTAAAATGGACAAAAAAGCTTGCCATCTGTTGGAAAACGCGATGCATTCCTTGTGTACTCGTTGCATACGTGTTTCATATGCTCTATCCATCGAGCATCCTTCCACTGAGATTTCATCCATGCAAGAAGTTTTGAGCTGCACAAAACTTTTTGAGCGGATGAACTTTCTGCCACATACGATCTACATCCATGACATATATGGGCAACAAACGTTCTATGTCCATATTCATCCGTTAAACGTCCGCTGTATCCTCTTGGCATGCTCTAGACATCCCCTCAACTCACATCTGCTGCAGCTGAAAATGGAAAGAGGGAGAAAATGAAAGGTACATGGAACATCCACACAGCGTTAGTAGCATGGAAATAGAAAGGATGGAAGCAGATGCATCTCATATATAAAGCATTAAAATGGACAAAACGTTTGTATATGGGATGTATCTCGGATATTTAGGATGTCTGCGATATGTCTAGCGTATGTGGAAGGACACTTAGCGGAAAACTGATATTTCCTATAAAAAGGGGGAGAAAATCACCTGGATCTCAGTATGAGTCCAGCAGCCGTGGTGTACAGACCTCTTCACCCTTGGTCTTGCTTCCACATCATCCATTGTTCTCCACCATGGATCATAACACAGTCCTTATGGTAGCTGCGATCATTCAACACCAGAACCAAGCCCTGTTCAGACTGTTTCACCTTTTGTACACAAGGAGAAGAAGGAGACATTCAAGAGCTGTGTGGGTCCGAGGATGGATCGGGAGAAGAATGGAGTTTGGACTGTATGACAAGCTGATAGTGGAGCTGAGGAATGAAGACACTCGTGCATTCCAGCACTTCATGAGGATGCCACCAGCCATGTTTGACGAAATTGTAGAGCATCTGAGACCCAGGTTGACCAAGCCGAGCACCAACTTCCATCCCAACCTGGACCCTGGACTGAAGGTGGCACTGACTCTGCAGCACCTGGCCTCTGGAACCACATACAGAAACATGCAGTGTGCCTGGAGGGTGCCACACAACACCATCAGCACTGTGGTCAGAGAAGTGGTGCAGGCCATCATCGAAGAATATGTGGAGGAGCTCCTACATTGTCCCACCACTGAAGAAGGCTGGAGGAAAGTTGCAGAACAGTGGTATCAGAGGTGGAATTTTCCCCACACTGTTGGAGCCATAGATGGGAAGCACGTGGCCTGCAAAGCTCCAGCCAACTCAGGGCCCTCTTATTACAACTACAAGGGCTTCTTCAGTATCATCCTCTTTGCCATGGTTGATGCTGATTACAAGTTCATCTACATTGATGCTTTAGGCAACGGGTCAGCTTCAGATAGCCAGGTATACAACACCAGTGACCTCAAGGATGGGCTGGAATGCAACCTCATCATGGGTTTTCCAGATCTAGACCCCCTACCCAATGACACACAAGATGTGCCCTACTTCATCATGAGTGATGACACATTCTCCCTCAGAACTTACCTCATGAAGTCCTACACGTCCAAATACCTCACCTGTGAAGAGAGGATCTTCAACTACAGGCTGTCCAGGGCGAGACAGGTGGTGGAGAACGCCTTTGGCATCCTGGCCAAGAGGTTCCAGGTACTTCTCACCACCATGCAGCATCTCCCAGAGACTGTGAGGAGTATCATGGAAGCTTGCTGCATCCTGCACAATCTCATGCGCACCCGCTACCCAGTGTTGCAGAACAGGCTTGTGGACCGTCAACAAGGGAATGGAGACATGGAGCCTGGTGAATGGAGGCAAGGACGAAACCTGATAAACACTGTGGATGTACAAGGCCCCAACAGAGCTTCAAGTGAAGGGAAGAAGCAGCGCAACCTCTTGAGACACTGCTGCAACTCCCCAGCTGGAGCAGTGGAGTGGCAAGACAGGATGATGGATGGTTATTGGATGCTTCCTCATAACACTGATGAGATTGTGCCATGTATGTTGGGTGGTCCTACAATGAATAGGGCACTAATAAAGAGTTTTGTTTATTTTGAAATGTGTTGATCAATGAATAAATTGTTGTTGATCATAAAGTTCCACATGTGTGGCAGCTGGGAGGGTGGACCATACAGTCCCACTATGCATGAACTGGAGGTTTATCTGTCCCACAACTATCCTCACCCATCCCACAACTATCCTTACCTATCCCACAACTATCCTTACCTATCCCACAACTATCCTTACCCATCCCACAACTATCCTTACCGATCCCACAACTATCCTTACCCATCCCACAACTATCCTTACCCATCCAACAAGCATGCAAAGGCTTAACCATTTTTTCAAAGTTTTCACCATCACTTTATTAAGTAAAAAAAATGAACCCAGTGTGTGAAGCAAAGATAACCTTTATTAATAACTGTCTTAAGTAAACTGTATGACTTTATTAAAAAAGCAAAATGAACCAAGTAAAGTGTCTTAAGCAAAGATAAAGTGAACAGGTAACAACTCAGTCTCTGGCACTATTCTCAGTCACTCTGAGGCATGTCCATGGTCTCAGTTGTTAAGCGGGCAGGGACTGTGGAGGTGGCTGTGGCTGGAGTACTGGTCTGAGGCGCCACTGGGGTGCTTGGCCCCGAGAGTACAACAGGGGATGGTGTGTTCAGGAAGCTCTCAGACAGCTGACTCAGTCCCGTGAGATTGAGAGGCCCTTCATCAAGTACCTGGGATGTCAGGCCCAAGACTGATAACAGATTGTCCATTGACGGGCTTGGCTGTGGGGTGGAGGAAGGAGGAGTGTAGTGGGGCTGTCTGGTCTGCAGCTGGGCAAAGTGAGGTGTCTGTGGCATGCGATGAACTTGGGCCTGGACTGGGAAGGTCTGCCTCTGCTGTGGGAAGTCCTGGTAGTGGTAGGCTTGGTAAGTGAGGGGCTGTTGAAAGCTGTGGAAAGGCGGTGACATCACCTGGGGTGGAGGAGCAGACCTGGACTGGGTAGGAGCCGGTTCAGCTGGGCCTTGAGGGTTGTGCAGAAGTGCTGTTATCTTCTTCTTCATCACCTGGTACTGGGCCTCAGGCAGGTCCATGAGGGTGTGGCTCACGTAGGTGATGAAGGGCTTCCGGTTCGAGGATGGTATGTCACTGTGGACCAGCTGAGAGAGAAGATCTGTGCTGGTCTTGATTGTGTCCCTGATCTCCAACAGGATAATGTGGCTCTGGCCCTCCAGTCTGCCTCTCTCCCTGCTTTCTGTGGAGCTGGGGGTGCGGGTGGGGGTGGGTTAGTCTCTGGTGGCTGCCACTTCTTGCTCCATTTGTGACAGCGGATCCCCCAAGTCCTCCGGCATGGGGAGTTCAGCTGTCGGGGGGGTCTCTGCCATGGGGCCCTCCGAAGACACCTGCCTGGACAGTGTAGCTGTCTCCTGGCTGGAAGAGGACTGGCTGTCTGTGGGCTGTCTGAGAGAGAGGGGTCTCAGAGGGGCTGCTCCTCAGTGGTGGATCTCACCCTCCAGGAAACTGCACTTGGCCATGACGTACATCTCCCGGTCAGTGAGCTTGACAGCGGCCTTCCCGGATTTCTTGAGGTGTAGCTTGCCATACCAGGTGTGCATGTGCTTTCACCATCCAAGGAGTACTTCTGCAGTGTACCCCAGGCTCTCTGCCTTGTCTCTCCAAGCTGCTTGCTTCTTCTTGGTGTCACGATACAATCTGTGGCCCTTTCTCCACAGGTACTCGTTCTCCCTCATCCATTCCAGCACTTCATCCTCATGCCCCTCGGAAATAGTGTCCTGTTTCCTCTCTCCCTTCTCCTTCCCTTGCCTCTTCCTCCCTCTGGCAGGAGCTTCTGCAGCAGGGCCTTCAGGGGCTTGAGCAGCAGGGCTTTGAGGGCCTTGGGGCTGGTCCACCACAGCAGCAGCACCACCACCACCACCAGCAGCAGCAGCAGGAGAAGCACCAGCAGCAGCAACACCAGCAGTACCAGCACCACCAGCAGCAGGAGAAGCACCAGCAGCAGCAACACCAGCAGCACCAGCACCAGCAGCTTCAGAGTCAATGCCAGGGTGTGGGATGGTGGTTCTGTCCTTCTAGCCAGGACAGGTAGGAGTAGGCACAGGCTTTCTCTTCTTCCCTGACTAACGAACCATGGTGTTATTCGAAGATGTCTGTGACAGCACGTCTTTCCTCTGAATGCTGACTGCTTGCGAGCTGCATTCTTTTATATCCATAGAGCTGACACAATTCATACTCCCCACATGCACAGTGAATACTTTGAATCTGCTATGCATCCGCTATGCATCCGCTTTGCTTCCCCTAGGCGTCCGTGATGCATCCGCGTAATCCGCTACGCATCCCCTCCTTCCGCTATGCGTCCGCTTCACAATTCCCCCCCGGAAGCCCTTCGGATGCGTCATCCGCTTCCATCCACTTCCATCTGCTAGGCTTCCTACGAATATCCATTTAACATCCCCGTTACATACTACCCCTGTCCGTTCCTTTCTGTTCTTTTCTGTTCTGTTTATGCAAATTTTGGGCACTTTTTGGAGCAGATAACAACAGATGGAGCCACCCCCGAAATTTTGCTCATCTGCTGTGTCCTTTTTGCCTACGTTTTGCATCCGTCGGCCAGTGGGACCTAGCCTTTAGAAGCTTGCCAGTGCCTTTCAGTGGGCTCAGCATTAAATCTTGTTAATTGATTAACATTGTATGCAATATCTGGCCTTAACCAATTACTGAAATAAGATAAACTACCAATCAAGGACTGATAAATGTTCTTATCAAAAATAGGACTTTGAACATCACTATTGCTAAACACCTGGCTCATTGGTGTTTTAGCCGACTGACAAAGTTCCATTTTAAAACTTTTTAGTAATTGGTTAATTTTATCTGCCTGTGAGATCTTGTATCCTCCCCTAGTTCTATCTATCTTTAAACCAAGATATTGTTTGATTTCTCCTTACTGTTTTATCTTAAATTTCTGTTCCAACAGTGAGATTATTTTAGTAGCTTCTTGTTCAGTTTTGGTGATTAATGCTATGTCACCAGTAAATAATAACAATAATGAAATTATACCTTTAGTTTCCTTTTTAAACAAACATGGATCAGCCATGCCAGCTACAAAAGCTATCTTAGTTAATTCTTTAACTATACATTGGTTCCACTCATATCCTGATTGCTTCAAGCCATAAAGATTCTTTTTCAATCTCCAACAATCAGTTGTATAATCATTTTTGATACCTAAAGATTTCTTTAAATATATAGTGTGTTGCAACGGTGCATGCAGATATGTCATCTCTACATCCAAATGATTTACAATGTATTTCTCCTTAGCTGCCCACATTAATGCTGCTCTTAATGTAGTAGCCTTCAGAATAGGTGCAAACACCTCATCATAGTCATTTGCTGTCTGATTGAATCCTTGTGCTACTAACCTGGGTAGGTTTATGGATAACAGCCCCATCTACACCTGTCTTCAGCTTATATATTCATTTACATCCTATGTCATGTTTACCTGGTGGTAAATTAACATTTTTGTATACCTCCAGCTTTTTTAATGATTCCAGTTCCTTTTCCATTGCTTTCTGCCAAGCAGCCTGATCCTTAGCAGGATAGTTTTAATTCACTATAATTACTTGGAACTGTATTCACTTGGCATACAACACTAGCCAGATATCTATCAGGTGGTCATGTTACTCGGGTTGAACATCCTGGTAATACAGGGTTAACTGGTGGAATCTCCTGTGCCACCTGCTCCTGTTATTTTACTTCTTCCTGTGCCTGGACTTCTACTTCCTCCTGTTCTTTCTCTTTAATGGCTATTTGTGGTTTACTTATTTTATCTTTAGGGACTATTTGGGTGTCAATAATAATATTATTGCTGGATTCCTGTTCCTGTTTATCCCACCCAACGTGCTCGAAAAATTTTGCATTAGCACTACAATAAACATGAGCTGTGTCTTGATCCCAAAATCTAAATGATTTATGGTTGGCTTCATAACCTACAAAAAATTACTTCTTAGCTCTATGTTGCCCTTTCAGTCTTACTTGTGAGGGAATATGCACTCATGCTGGAGCTCCAAATGTGTATAAATAACTTAAATTTGGTTTTCTTCCATGCCAAAGAGTGAATGGCAATTCACCAGTTGTTGTGTTAACTACACTGTTTAAAATATGGTTGCTATACTTTATGGCCTCACCCCACAGTGTTTCAGGCAAACCTGAATCAGATGACATAGTGCGAGCCATGGCTTGTAATGTTTGCCCTCTTTCTTCCACAAACGAGTTATGTTGTGGTCTGTAAGGTGCAGAACGTTTATGCTCAACACCAGCCAATTTCAACATAGTTTGGAATCTTTTGTTAACAAACTCAATCGCGTTAACAGTAACTAAAGTAATTACTTTACTTTTCATTTTTCTCTCAGCAAACCTTAGCCAGTTAAAGAAATGTTGGAAAGTTTCTGTTTTGTTTTTCATAAGATAGCAGAAACCATATCATGAGTAACAATCCATAATGCTCAAAATATAGCAGGTACCTCCTAAACTTGGTTTTTTAGGACCAATTATGTCAGCAAACACAACTTCTAAAGGTTCTTTGAACTTAAACCCATTTAGTGTGTTTGCTGGAGTAACCTAACTTTTATCTTGGCCATAAGCATTACAGTTTAAATACAGGGTTTCAATTTTACTCCCTCTGACTATTCAACAGTTTGTTTGATCATTTTGAAATTAATGTGCCCTAGACATCGATGTAATAAATGTATACATTCATCATGTGGCTTAACATTGTTATAAACTGAGTTAGCCATCTTCAACTGGTCATCATGTGTTGCATATAAATCATTCTTTAAAATAGCGTAACACTTTTACCGTCTTTCTCTATTATACAGTTATCTCCCCTAAAGGTTACTACATAACCAAGATTAACTGAAGACCTTACTGATAATAATTAAATTTCAGTTTAGGTACATATAACATAGTTAAATGTTCGTTTATACAAGAACAATATGCAGTACCTTCACCTAATGCTTTAATCTTTCATCCATTTGCCAGTGGTACATGTTGCTCACTTGTAGACATCTTTACAAACCTCTATCTTAAGTAATGGATTGTGATGCTCCACTATCAACAACCCACAAATCATGGTTTACAGTTGAATTGCTAGACATAGCTAAACAAACATTCTTCTTGGCCTTCTGGTCATTATCAGTATTCTGTTGTTTTCCCTTCTTACAGAATTTAGCTATATGTCCCCTAGCCCCACAAGAAAAACATTTCCTAACAGTATAGACAGTTGAAGACAAATCCTCTTCTTGTGGTTGTTCCTTCCTCAGTTGGTCCCTACCCAGCTGTCTTCTTGCTTCTTCTAACAACCTTCCGGTTATGTCAGTCAATGTCAGTTTATATCTGGGCAGGACTTCCAGTGAAGATACGTAATCATCATAATTTTCATCGAATGAGGAAAGAATGATGTAAACTTGATGCAGCTCTGAAAATATCAGTTCCTTTTCATGTAGCTCTTGAAAAGTTCTTTTTATGAAGTTCAAATGAGCTAACATATCTCCACCTTTCGGAAGACATGCTCTAAACAGTTTATGTGTAAGATGTATGTGTGCACCTACACTCTCACGAACATAAATCCTCTTCAACTTCTGCCAACACCTAGCAGCCGACTCTTCTCCACGAATATGGACTAGTTGCTGGTCACTCACTATTAATCCAATTGTATAAAGAGCTCATTCGTTGTTCTATTTAAAGTCAGCAAGCTTCTTGGCATCGTCCTCATTAGCTGGATCCCAAGCATTTACATCCGGTGGGTCTTGAACTACATTCCATAATCCTTCTCTACGTAGAAGTAGACTGCATTTCATAGACCAGGAAACATAGTTTGTTCCATCCAACCAGGTTAGCAGTGACAGACTTGTTGAAGTGACTTGTGGCATCTTTACCAGGGTAATAACCCATAATTAAACAGTAAACAGCTGTCTGTATTCAGTAACTTTCAATTATCTGAGATTCACACTAACTCTCAATTATCTGAGCCTGGTATGGCCTGGGCCCATAACCAGTGTTGAGGTAATTCCCTGTTAGGAGAATGAGTGCATACAGGGAGATGTAGTGAGAGAAGTGTTTGAATAATACACACACAGCACACAGATACACTGTACAGTTAATGAAGGTTTTTACTTTCAATAAACTTTTAAGCAAAGTCTACACACGGTCCAAGTCAATTTACAGTTAAAGCAGTCAGTGTTCAGTCCAGGGATAATCCGATTATCAAGGTCCAGTTTTAAAAACGGTTCAGTATCAGACTTATATCAAATCCAAGATATCAGTCAATTAGAAGGAACGGCAATACTCTCCAACAGAAGGAAAAAAACGATTCACTGAGACTTCTTCTGAGACTGAGACCAAAACAACCCAGGTTTCTGGCTCCATCTTATGGCCATTTGAGAAAACACACCAATTACACTTTTATGATTCTCTTAAAGATACAGTTTTACAATGTCTGTCCTGGTTTACATATTTCCAACCCAAATAACTGTTAGGTGACTCACATTCCTAACACCGGTACTCAAAATTTCTGCTATCGATTCTTCTGAATTGATCAGAACCTGCTGAATACTACCTCTGCCTCTAACTAACCCTTGATTACTCAGCTTTTCATTAGAATCTTTCTGATCTTAACCCGTTCTTTTGGGTATCTTTAAGACTTTGCTTCTTGTTGTCAGTCCCTTCTCTCATGAGAACGATATTAGCAATTAAACAAACTCCATATTTCCAGTAAAGGAAAATAACAGAATTCGAATGGATATTTTGTTTAGGCTACTCTCTTCCTTACATCCAGAAATGTTGTGCATAGACATAACTAGCCAACACTGACACAATGGCCTCCACAGGGTTGTCACAGACTGATTGAAAACTGAGTTTTTGTGAAATGGCTTTAGCTGAAGCCCCTGTGACACTGCACCAATGGATGGAAAGAGGATGTAAAATGGAGAAAAACACTTGCCATCCATTGGTTAATGTGATACTTCCGTTCTGTACTCACTGCCTCCATTTTGCTTCCTCTCTATCTGTCCAGCATCCATCTATTGACGTTTCATCTGCTCAGAGGGTTTTGAGCTGCTCAAAACTTTTGCACAGAAAATGTATCCAATGCGTCAGTTCTGCATCCACTGGGCATCCGCTAGGCATCCGGTCCGCATCCGCGCAATTCGATCTGCTCCAGTGGTAAACGGACGCAGGGAGGAAGTGGAACGGACGTGGAACGGATGCAGAACGGATGCAGAACGGATGGAGAAAGGATGAAAGTGGATGCAGCTCGCAAAGAAAGCATATAAAACGGAAAAAACGTTCACAGAGGGGACCTATCTCGGATATTAAGGATGTCTAGAGGATGCCTAGAGGATGCAAAAGGACACATAGGGGAAAACCTATATTGCCTATAAAAAGGGGCAACAACTCACCTGGATCTCACTTTCAGTCCAGCAGCCCTGCTGTGCAGACCTCTGCAGCCTTCATCTGGATCTTGCTCTTCCACAGCATCTAGTCATGTCCACCATGGATCGTAACACAGTCCTTTTGGTAGCCACCATCGTTCTGCAACAGTGCGAAGCCATCTACAGGCTCTTTCAACTGTTCTATGGGAAGAAAAGGAGGCGGCCATGAAGCGTCTGGGTCCAAAGATGGATCGGAAGAAGAGCAGAGTACGGACTGTACAACAAGCTGATGGTGGAGCTGAGGAACGAAGACACTCATGCATTCCAAAACTTCATGAGGATGCCTCCAGCCATGTTTGACGAAGTTGTGTGGCGGCTGACACCCAGGTTGACCAAGCCAACACCAACTTCCAGCCCAGCCTGGACACTGGGCTCAAGGTGGCACTCACTCTGCACCACTTGGCCTCAGGGACCACCTACAGGAGCATGCAGTACGGCTGGAGAGTGCCACCCAACACCATCAGCATTGTGGTCAGAGAAGTGGTGCAGGCCATCATCGAAGAATACATGGAGGAGCTCCTCCAGTGCCCCACCACTGAAGAAGGATGGAAGAAAGTTGGAGAGCAGTGGTATCAGAGGTGAAACTTCCCCCACACCGTTGGAGCCATAGATGGGAAGCACATGGCCTGCAAAGCGCCAGCCAAGTCGGGGTCCACTTATTTCAACTCCAAGGGCTTCTTCAGCATCGTCCTCTTTGCCATTGTTGATGCTGACTACAAGTGCATGTACATCGATGCTGCAGGCAACGGCTCATGTTCAGATGCCCAGGTATACAACTCCAGTGACCTCAAGGAGGGGCTGGAATGCAACCTCATCATGGGCTTTCCAGATCCAGACCCACTGCCCAACGACACGCAAGATGTGCTCTACTTCATCGTGGGGGATGACGCCTTCTCCCTCAGAACCTATCTCATGAATCCCTACACCTCCAGACTCCTCACCCGTGAAGAGAGGATCTTCAACTACAGGCTGTCCAGGGCAAGGCGGGTGGTGGAGAACGCCTTTGGCATCCTGGCCAACAGGTTCCAGTTACTTCTCACCACCATGCAGCATCGCCCACAGACCATGAGGAGGATCATGGAAGCTTGCTGCATTCTGCACAATCTCATGCACACCCACTACCCAGTCTTGCAGAACAGGCTCGTGCACCTCCAGCAAGGCAATGGGGACATGGAGCCTGGAGAATGGAGGCCAGGGTGAAACCTGATAGACACTCAAGATGTGCAAGGCCCCAACAGAGCCTCACGTGAAGGGAAGAAGAGCGCAACCTCCTGAAACACTGGTGCAACTCCCCAGCTGGAGCGGTGGAGTGGCAAGACAGGATGATAGATGCTTAATGGATGCTTCCTTCAGCCTGTCTCATCACACTGATGAGATTGGGCCATGTATGTTGGGTGGGCCTACAATGAACAGGGCATTTAATAAAGAGTTGTGTTTATGTTGACATGTGTGGATGATTATTCCATTATTATTGATAATAAAGGGCCATAGGTGTGGTACCTGGGAGGGTGGACCATACAGTCCCACTATGCTTGCACTGGAAGTTTATCTATCCCACAGCTATTACCCATACCAAAGGTATCCCTGCTCATTCCACAGGTATCCCTGCCCATCCCACTGCTATCTTAACCCATCCCACAGATATCCTAATCCATCCTACAGGTATTCCTACCCATCCCACTGCTATCTTAACCCATCCCACTGCTATCTTAACCCATCCCACAGATATCCTAACCCATCCCAAAGGTATCCCTGCCCATCTGACAGGTATCCCTGCCCATCCCACAGCTATTACCCATCCCAAAGGTATCCCTGCTCACCCCACTGCTATCTTAACCCATCCCACAAGCATGCAAAGGCTTAAACCATTTATAAAAGTTTCCACCAATACTTTATTTAAAAAAAGAAATGAAGCAAGTGTGTGAATCAAAGATAGACTTTATTAACAATAAGCTGTAAAAGAAAAATGACCCAAGTCAAGTGTCCAAATAAAGTCCACAGATAGGCAGCCAGCCAATCTCTGGTACTCCTCTTGGTCACTCGGAGGTGTGCCCAGTCTCAGGGTTGAAGGGTCCAGGTGCTGTGGAGGTGGCTGGTGCTGGAGTGCTGGTCTGAAGCCCCACTGGGGTGCCTGGCCCTGAGAGGACAACAGGGGACGGTGTGTTGAGAAAGATCTTGGATAGCTGGCTCAGACCCATGATGTTGAGAGCTCCTTCCTCCATGCCATGGGGTGTCATCCCCAGTACCAAGGACAGATGTACTGAGGCCAGGCTTGGCTGTGGGGTGGAGGAAGGAGCAGTGTAGTGGGGCTGTCTGGTCTGCAGCTGGGTGAGTACTGGCATTGGTGGCATTGGTGGCGTGGGTGGCATCAGTGTCGTGGGTGGCATCGGTGGCATCAGTGGCATCGGTGGCATCAGTGGAACCGGTGGCAATGGTGTCGTCCGATGACTCTGTGCCTGGACTGGGAAGGGCTGCTGCCTGTGCTGCTGGACCTCCTGGTAGCCATAGCCCTGGTAGGTGAGGGCCTGTGGAAAGCCTTGGAATGGGTGGGACATCACCAGGGGTGAAGGAGCAGACCTGGACTGGGTGGGAGCAGGTTCCTCCAGGTCTGGAGGGTTGTGAAGCAGCTCAGTGATCCGGTCCTTCACCACCTGGTACTGGGGTTCCACCATATCCCTGAGGGTCTGGTTGACATAGTTGAGAAAGGGCTTGCAGTTGGAGGATGAGGAGTCGGTGTGGACCAGCTGAGAGAGGAGATCTATGCTGCTCCAGATGGTGTCCCTGATCTCCAGCAGGACAGTGTGGCTCTGCCCCTCTGGTCTGCCTCTGTGCTTTTCTGTGGAGCTGGAGCTGGAGCTGGGGGTGGATGTGGGTAGGGCTGTGGTGGAAGTGCCGTCTCCTTTCTCCCACCGCACCAGGGAGTCCTCCATGTGCTCCACCATGGTTAGTACAGCTGTGGGGGGTTCTCCGCCATGGCACGCTCCACAGAAACCTGCCTGGAGACAGGAGCTGACTCTCGGCCGGAAGAGGACTGTCTCTTAGCAGGCTGCCGGAGAGAGAGGGTAGTGACAGGGGCTGCTGGTGCTCCTCGTTGGCAGACCTCATCCTTCAGGAAGCTGCACCTGGCCATGACGTAGGTCTCTCTGTCCGTCAGCATAACCGTGGCCTGGCCAGATTTCTTGAGGTGCAGCTTCCCGTACCAGGTGTGCATGTTCTTCCACCAGCCGAGTAGCACATCTGTTGTGTAGCCCAGACTCTCCGCCTTCTCTCTCCAAGCAGCATGCTTCCGCTTGGTGTCCCTATAGAGACGGTGTCCCTTCCGCCACAGATAGTCATTCTCTCTCAGCCACTCCAGCATTTCATCCTCGTGTTCCTCCTCAATGGAGTATCGCCTCCTCTCCCATCCCCGCATATGCCTCTTCCTCCCTATGGCAGGACCAGATGTGCCCTCATTAGAGGGGCTCCCAGGTAGTAGGGGCTGCTCCTCCACACCACCACCAGCAGCAGCACCAGCAGGATCATCATCATCATCAGCTGCAGCAGCAGCAGCAGCAGCAGCAGGACCAGGATCTGCAGCAGCAGAGTAAGCACCAGCAGCGCCAGCAAGACCAGGAGCATGAGCAGGACCAGGAGCATGAGCAGGACGAGCAGGACAAGTAAGACTAGGAGCACGAGCAGGACGAGCAAGTCCAGGAGTACGAGTAGGACGAGCAGGACCAGCAGACGAGGAGCAGCTTCAGCAGGGTACGCACCAGCATAAGCACCACCGCCAGGAGCAGCTTCAGCAGAGTAAGCATGAGCAGAAGCACCACCGCCAGGAGCAGCCTCAGCAGTGTAAGCACGAACAGAAGCACCACCGCCAGAAGCATCATCATCAGCTTCTCCAGAAGCAGAAGCAGCAGAAGCCCCAGCAGAAGCCCCAGCAGAAGCAGAGTCAGGGACAGAAGGCAGGAGGGTGGCCCTGTCCCTCTTGCCAGGGATGACAGCATGTTGCTGAGGCTTTCTCTTCTTCCCCATGGTTGTGGGGTTGCTGGCTTACAGGGAGGCTGGCAGTGAGGCAGGCAGGCACCAAGGCTGGCAGGAAGGCTGGCAGGAAGGCTGGCAGGAAGGCCAGCACCAAGGCTGGCAGGAAGGATGGCAGGAAGGCTGGCAGGAAGGCAGGCACCAAGGCTGGCAGGCAGGCACCAAGGCTGGCAGGCAGACTGGCTGGCAGGGATGCTGGAAGGCAGGCTGGCAGCAAGGCTGGCAGGCAGGCAGACAGCAAGGCTGGCAGGCAAGCAGACAGCAAGGCTGGCAGGGAGGCTGGCCAGGAGGCTGGGAGGCAGGCTGGGAGGAAGGCTGGCAGGATAGCAGGCAACAAGGCTTGCAGCAAGGCTTGCAGGCAGTCATGCAGGCAGGGCAGGCAAGGCAGTCAATGCATCCGGCAGCAGGTCTTTCCTCCGAATGGTGATCTGCTTCCGAGCTGCTTCCCTTTATATCCGTGGGGCTTACGCAATGCATCCCCCCCGCATGCGCAATTAATGCTCGGCATCCGTTAGGCTTCTGTTGTGCATCCGCTAGGCTTCCGCTCTGCATCCGCTTCATCCGTTCCGCGTCCGCTCTGCATCCGCTTCATCCGTTCCGCGTCTGCTTTGCTGAGGTCCCCCGGAAGCCTTGCGGATGTGCCATCCGCTCTCATCCACTTCCATCCACTGGGCTTCTGTTCCGCATCTGCTTTCCATCCACTCTGCGTCCTCCCCGCGTCCGTTCCTTTCCGTGTTATCCGCTCTGTTTATGCAAATTTTTGCCCCTTTTGAGAGTGGATAACAACAGATGGAACATTTTTCTCGTCCGTTGTGTCCTTTTTACTCACGTTTTGCATCCATTGGGCAGTGTGACAGGGCCTTTAGGTATTCCTTTAAAACATATTTTGTTCCTTTTGTATGAAGAGAAGCAAGGGAATTGCACGAGAGACTTTGAAGAGCATTCAGAAGCTGTTGCTGCTCCAGAATGCAGAAGTGTGGCCATTGTTTGACAATTTTGTTTATGCTCATATTACACCACTGTTTCATGAGCTGTACAGGATTCCAGAAAGTTTTCAGTGGTGATTCAAGATGCTAGTTTTCTCTTATAAAGCTCTTCTGGGCATAAGGCTCAAGCTATTTATGGGACCACTTATCTCTTATCATCTTTGCTTGTCCCATTGGATCTAGCAGGAAGGACATGTTCCAGGTCCCTTTCCTTAGGTAAGGTTTAATAAAAGCAGGTTATTGTGAATCCTGCCTTCTCTGTGGCAGAGCTTACTCTACAAAAACAGCATCCCTCTGGAGATTAAGATGGCCCTGACCCTATAAGCCTTTCCTAAGACATTAAAAACCTAGCTGTTCCTCCAAGGGTTTGATTTGTGTACTTAGGTGAGCTGTGAGGTTTAATATTGGTTGTTCATTTATTTATGGTCAGTAATCTTAAAACCACAACTGGGCAGCTCACAGCAATTATCCAAAACCAAATATCATACAACAGACAAAACCCAGTAAACCCAAAAACAGAAACCTGACTCCACAACCAAACTTCCTTGATACATCCAACAACAGTTTTTCCAACAGGGCTTGGGGAAGAGCTACCTCTTCATGGCTTTCAGAAAGTTAAGAGGATCAGGCTTGCTGGAACTCAAGGGCGAATAATCAAAAGTAGAAGCCTTGAGTCCAGGAGGATCTTCAGTTACCACACCAGCTCAGTCCAGAGGAGTGCTACTCTGTCCAGAGTCAAAGATAACACATCACCAGACCTTGGGTACCAAAAGCTTAATAACACTTCATCCTGAAAAGGTTGAGTTGGAGCTGGTTCCACCCCATCCAGACCATCTCAGGCTCCTGTAACTGGGTTAATGTTATGCTTTATGAATTTAATTGTTTGTGACCAGAGGCATTTGTTTTTGCTGAACTGTTACTGTTGCATTTAAGTCTTATATGCTGCTCAGACTTATTTATGAGAGACAGGTGGCCTTAACAATTGTTTAAATAAATAAATATATTTACCCTTATCTTGAAAATAGATAACAGAGAGGATAACATTCATCTCTACAGAAATTCAATTGTAGATTAATTATGAACTAAAGTTTAAATTGCTATAAAGTAATTTAAACTTTACTTTTTTTCATTACCCTAAACTGAAAAGTAGGTAACACTTCCCTTTTTAAAATAGATAAATATTGCCATTTGTTAGCTTGTTTGTTTTTAATAATAGCGTTATATTTCAAAGATCTTCCACTGCATTTGTTTACTGTTCTAACTGATCCTTAGTCTTTTTGACATTTATGTGGAAAGTCAAGTGATTCTCATTAATGTAAAAGAAACAGATCACCTCATTACTTATACTACCATGTATATGAATGGCTTTTTGTAACAGGCTGACTGGTTTAGAAGTGAAGAAATTTGTACATAAATGTTTGTCCTTAGTACATTAAACACATAAACAGCCATGTTTGTGGTATTGGAACATCATTAGCTCATGAAAAATTCATCAAATGTCCCAAGATCTGTGCTGCTTATTTAAAAATTCAGACAAAGTTTTGAAGAGTAGAAATGATTTGACAAGTAGGCAAGCCACAAAGAAACTGACACATCAAGGGAAGAAGATCAAACAAGAATATAGCAGGCATATTCATACTGTAGGCTGTAGAGCCAGCCTGGTCTCCAAGGGGTTGAAAGAACTAAGTCGACATAAAATATAAAGAAAGAATAGAAACAGAAATCTCAAGGTGGAAGAAAGACAGACCATTTGACATTCAAAAATTGATTGTATTTTCCCTGGGTTTTTTATTTTTATTTATTTTTTGACATCCAGTCAATAAATTCACCTCTCAATACCTTATTTCATTAAGTATAATAGTTTCCATACAATAAAAGTACATTGAGTGAAGCCAATGATGATTATCTTGCTACAATACATTTGTATTATATATGTTCATAGCTAGCTCACCCCTAAGCACCAGTTATCAGCCACATACAAGAGGGAGAGATTAGGAGACTTCAGTTTGGAAAAACTCAGAAGAATCTTGTGGGAACTCAGATGGGAAAACAGCCTAGTAAATACTGAATGTCCTGAATTGGAATATTAACCTAGTGAAGTGATTATGCAGCCAAATTGGTTAATTTCATTTTTGTTATTGTATTTACCGTGTGTGTGTGTGTGTGTGTGTGTATTTAGATTGAGATTTGATTCTTCTTAAAGACAACAGGGCATGGATGCACCATCTATAGCAAATATCAACATATACAAGATATAGGAGGAATCGTAGTGTGATCCATTTTTTTTTACTACTGGTTCTGTGGGCATGGTGTGGTGGGCCTGGCATGGTGAGAGTGGATGATGTGTGTGGCAGGGGAAGGACACTGCAAAATCCCCATTCCCCCTGCCACCCCATTAACCTGCTTTCCAGCTCCATTCTCCTGTGCAGGGAAATAAAAGAAGACCCAGCTGATTAGCTGGGACTCAGGAGGCAAAAAATAGATGGGAGTGGGGCCAGTCAGAGGTGGTATTTGCCGGTTCTACAAACTACTCACAATTTTCACTACCGATTCTCTAGAATTGGTCAGAACCTGTTGAATACCACCTCTGTAGAGTAAGTCCCACCACTTTTATACAGGTATTGCATACATTCTCAAAAAGAAAGGTTTCTATTGTGATATTCTAACCACCATCTTGCTGATTTTGACCTATACTCCCCTGCAGATACCACTGAGTATATTATATGTGTATGTTCAGAAATATACTTAAGTATTGTTAGGCTGATCTTTTCTTTTACATTTTTTTCATCCATTCTTTGATTTATTTGATTTTGATTTTTTTTCTCCAAAAAGGAAACCATTTAAATTTTAGTATTTAGTATTTATTTGATTTGTCAATCGCTTACAAGATACAGGTATAAGAATAAACATAGTTTTGAAAACATGAGATAGATACTTATAAGAAAAATAAAAAGAAACAATAGGACAGGGACGGTAGGCATTATTGGTGTACTTATGCATGCCCCCTATAGGTTTCTTAGGAAGGGGGTGAGGTCAATAGTAGACAGTCTAAGGTTAAAGTTTTTGGGTTTAGGGAAGAAACCAGAGTCAAGCAGAGTATTCCAGACATTGACCACTCTGTTGCTGAAGTTGTACTTTCTGCAATCAAATCTGGTGCAGTTAACCATGAGTTTATATCTATTGTGTGCTCTTGTATTGTTATGGTTGAAGGGAAAGTATTCATCGACAGGTAAGACATTGCAATGTATGATTTTATGTACTATACTTAGATTGGACCAAAGGCGGCGTAGTTCTAGTTTTCTAGGTCTAGAGTTTCAAGTCTGGTGGCATAAGGTATTCTGCAATGAGTAGAGGAGTGGAGAAGTCTTCTTGTGAAATATTTCTGGACTTTTTCAATTGTGTTAATATCAGATACATGGTATGGGTTCCAGACTGATAAGTTGTATTCAAGTATAGGCCTAGCAAATGTTTTGTATGCTTTAGTTAGTAGTGTGATATTACCAGAGAAGCAGCTACGTAGGATTAGATTAACAACTCTTAATGCCTTTTTGGCTATATAGTTACAGTGGGCTCTAGCACTTAGATCATTAGGGATGAGTATTCCAAGGTCTTTGACAGAGTTTGGATCCTCAACAAGATCTTGATTATTTAGCTTGTATTTTATTTTCTGATTTTTTTTGCCAATATGTAAGACATAGCATTTATTTGTTGAGATTTGAAGTTGCCATTTGTTTGACCATTCTGATACATAGTCAAGGTCTTTTTGAAGGGTAGTAGTATTGTCTGTAGTGTTGAATAGCTTCACATCATCAGTGAAGAGAATGCAGTTGCTCTTAATACGATCACAGAGGTCATTTATGTAGAGTATGAAGAGAGTTGGTCCTAAAACACTGCCTTGGGGGACATCACTGTTTATAGGTACAGAATTCTCCTGAAAATTGGGAAAATTTTGATTCACAAAGTAGCTGAGCAACTATCCAGTTTTCATTGTACAATTATTTCACCTACAGTTGTGTGATCTTCCTAGTTTTCCATATGTAAATCTATTCCCTCAAAAAAATTGGGGATCTCTTCTGATGATTCTGTGGAGAAGCAGAATTAGCCAAAAGATATTATGAAAGATATACAACTAAGAACAACAATGACACCTGATAAATTATTAACTGAAATTAATGGTATGTGCCAGCAGCTTAAATAGCAGAATACCAACCAGTAAAATAAAATGCTTCCCTTGAGTAACTAGCCTCTTTAGAAAGCTAGATATTATGCCAATTCCAATTAAACCAATCAGAATAATGGTTCTAGGTAGTAAGATTCATTCTTAATAAAGAATGGCTAAATTTATCAAAAGTGTGTGTAATTTATTAACTAAATAGCTGTAGCAACATCACTTAGACTTATATACTGCTTCACAATGCTTTATAGCCCTCTCTAAGCAGTTTACAGAATCAGCATATTTCCCCCCAACAATCTGGGTGCTCATTTTACCCACCTTGGAAGGATGGAAGGCTGAGTCAAATGTGAACCAGTCAGGATTGAACTCCTGACTGTATGCAAGTTAGCCTTCAGTACTGCATTCTAACCACTGCACCACCATGGCTCCAAATTATCTTAGCTTGTTATATGATAGTATTGGAAGAGGTGTGTATAATGGTCCTGCCAGACATATCATGTGAGCATAGTCATCTTCCACATCTGGCCATCATCCTAGTCATCACCAAAAGGGTAGGAAACCGCTGAGGCCATGCCATAACAAGACAAGTCACTTTGTTGTTTCCTTTTTCCTTGCCTAGTGAGTCTGAATATCTCAAGATATGTATACTTTCCTTTTTTTTAGAATATTCTAAAGCATCATTCTAAAGTTCCTACTTACTAAGATAACTACTAAATTTAACTGAAAAGAAAGAAGCCGAAGATAGTCCAGGAATAATCAATGTTAGTTTTCTGTTCAACACAGAGTCCAATCAAACTCATTTCATCCCATGTGATATTAAGCCCCTGTCACACAGCACCAACGGATGGAAAGAGGATGTAAAATGGAGAGAAACACTTTCCATCCATTGTTTAACGTGATGCATCCGTTCTGTACTTACTGCGTCTGTTTTTCATACTCTCTATGAAAACGTCCAGCATCCGTCTACTGACATTTCATCCGCTCAAAAAGTTTTGAGCTGCACAAAACTTGAGCAGAAAAAGTATCCAACGCGTCCATTCTACATCTGCTACGCATACGGGGAACATCCATTATACATCCGTCATCATCCATTACGCGTCCGCTATATCCGCTAGGCATCCGCTGCGCATCTGCACAACTCACATCCGCTCCAGTGGAAAACGGACACAGGGAGGAAGCGAAACGGATGCGGAACGGACACGCAGGGTTAGTAGCACAGACGTAGAAAGGATGAAAGCGGATGCAGCTTGCATACAAAGAATTAAAATGGAAAAAACGTTCGTGTAGTGGACGTATCTCAGATATTTAGGATGTCTGCAGGATGTCTAGAGGATGCAAAAGGATACCTAGTGGAAAACCTATATTTCCTATAAAAAGGGGGAGAAATCATCTGGATCTCACCTTCAGTCCAGCAACCCTGCGGTGCAGACCTCTGCAGCCTTCATCTGGATCTTGCTCTTCCACAGCATCCAGTCATCTCCACCGTGGATTGTCACACACTCCTTTTGGTAGCCACCATCGTTCTACAACAGTGCGAAGCCCTCTACAGGCTCTTTCACCTGTTCTACAGGAAGAAAAGGAGGCATCCAAGAAGTGTCTGGGTCCGAAGAAGGATCGCAAGAAGAGCCGAGTACGGACTGTATAACAAGCTGATGGTGGAGCTGAGGAACGAAGATTCGTGTGCATTCCAGAACTTCATGAGGATGCCGCCAGCCATGTTTGACGAAGTTATGGAGTAATTTAATTCAACTACTAATTCTTTTTGCACTCCTTTGATGTCTAGCATTTATTTATTTATTTATTTGATTTGTCAATTGCTTACAAGATAATAGGTATAAGTATAAACATACTTATGAATACATGGATACATTTAAGAAAAATAAAAGAAACAATAGAACAGGGACGGTAGGCATGTTGGTGTGCATGCTCCCTACAGACCTCTTAGGAAAGACATGAGGTCAATAGTAAACAGTCTAAGGTGAAAATTTTTGGGTTTGAGGAAGAAACCACAGAGTCAGGTAGAGTATTCCAGACATTTACCATTCTGCTGCTGAAGTTGTATTTTCTGTAGTCAAGTTTGGTGTGGTTAACCATGAGTTTGTATCTATTGTGTGCTCTTGTATTGTTATGGTTGAAGGTGAGGTATTCATTGACAGGTAGGACATTGCAATGTATGATTTTATGTACTATACTTAGATCGGACCGAAGGCGGCATAGTTCTAGATTTTCTAGGTCTAGAATTTCAAGTCTGGTGGAATAAGGTATTCTGCAATGAGTAGAATTGAATTGTTTCACTGGTCAAAACAGTGGGCACATCCTGTGAGATACAATTACTTGGGATTATTTGGAAACGATAACAATGTGCCTTTCAGTTACCCATTTCAGTTACCCAGCCTCTTCCCAATCAGTGCAAATGCATATTAAACCAGGAAACAAATGGTGGGTTACTCTTAGGTCCAAGGAACCAAGACTGATATGAGTTGTTCAGAATAGTTTCTTTATTGTTGCTTGTCTATAGAGAGAAATCTTGACAGACTAAAGCACTTATCTGCATAAATATTAGATATAATTCATATATTTTATGAACTTCTAAGGGGGATCCATCTTTTCTCTCTTCCTGCATACCAAAGATTCCAAACTACAGTATCTCTTTGCTCCATGGGAAAGACTCCCTCCATCTTGTGACTCTGGACTAATTTCCACCACAGTTACCTAAAACAACACAGCATTAGCAAATGGTTAATATTGGCAAAGATGTTTTTCTTCTTCAAAGAACCCAGTATTGTTCTAAGACAATGGGATCTTTAATAGTTTTTGAAAAGGCACAAGAGACTCATAGCACTTCATAAAACTTGGAAAGTAAGTGCAATGCTTATCTATTCTTACAGTAGGTTTCCTCCCTCCCCCCAAGGGAAAATATGAAATCTAGCATGATTTCTTCCCAACTAATATTCCTTCCATCCAGTGAGCATTGCACCAATGGTAGAATTCTTTATAATTCCTAGTTCAGAGTCAGAAAGAAGAAGAGAGAGATAACTCTCAAGTACAGTTGTACCGTAATGTTTTGTTTGACCCTGAAAATCTGGCTGAGCTACAGCTGCACAATGAGACTTGTCAACATAATATAGAATTAGTAGCTTCACTCAAAGGGCATTTCCACATAAAGTCTTTATCCGATTTCAGAATATGGAGTGGTTCATGTTGCGATATTTACTTGTCATCCAAACCAAATTGATGGATGGATGATTTTTTTTAGTGTATGGCACCAAACTCTTAACTGCAATTGAAGTGGTTTCTCTTTTGCTTTACTGAAATCTGGAAAGTTTGGTACACATTACCCAGTTCCTAGGCTTAATGCAGCCAGGAAACTATGATTTCGCAGCTCTTTAAAAGGCAATGAAAGGTAGCCTCTTAGGGCATGTCCATTGTTTTTGATATGATGCTCCTGCTCCTGGTGGCTTAAGAGACTCTTGTCCAGACTGAAACATTTTGGCAACAGCTTGCAAGGTATTAAAAAGGTAAAGGTTCCCCTCGCACGTACATGCAAGCTATTTTTGGCTCTAGGGGGCGGTGTTTATCTCTGTTGCAAAGCCAAAGAGCCAGCACTGTCTAAAGATGTCTCCGTGGTCATATGGCCGGCATGACTAAATGCCGAAGGTGCATGGAACACTGTTACCTTCCCACCAAAGTGGTCCCTATTTTTCTATTTGTATTTTTACATGCTTTAGAACTGCTGGGTTGGCAGAAGCTGAGACAAGTAATGGGAGCTTACTCTGTTATGCAGTGCTAGAGATTCGAACTGCCGACGTTTCTGATTGACAAGCTCAGTCTTAGCCATTGAACCACCATGTCCCTTGCAAGGTATTAAGTGCATACAACTCTCCCATTGGACAATTCTATACTGCTGGGCCCACCTACTCTTCTGTTGCAAGAAAGTGATTGCCAATTGCTTTTCTTACCATAGGTGGATCTTTCTAAGTCGATTTGGTCTGGTGGTTAAGGCACTAGCCTAGAAAATGAGATACTGCAAGTTTGATTCTTCTCACAGCCATGAAAGCCAGCTAGGTGACCTTGGATCAATCACTTTCTCTCAGCCCACCATACCTCACCTCACAGGATTGTTGTGCAGAAAATAAGAGGAGGAAGATGTGTTGAATATGTCCACTGCCTCAAGTTATTTGTAAAAATAATAAAGGTGGGATATAAATACATAATAAACATAAATGAATATATTTTATATGTGAGTTTGTATACATGTGCATAGTTAAGTTACATTCATTTCTATTCTATTTTTAACCAACTTATCAAAAATAAAATACAAGGGAAAATAAAGATAGTAGGAAAATGGGGAAAGAGGAGAAGAGAGATAGATATGGGGTAAAGGTAAAAAAAATAAAAAGTAACTTCCAACTCTTTTCAGTGCAGTATAATAAAAATGATATTAAAACCTCAACTTTTAACTTTTGCATATTTAATATACAGTATATATAATATATATGGCGAAGATTGGAACGGGCCAAAAATGGGGTGCACGGAGGCCAAAAATTGAGTGCATGGAGGCAGAAAACAGGATGTGGAGGCCAAAAATGGGGTGTGCAGTGGTGGCAATAGGTGATGATAATTTCTGCAGCCTGAAACAGCTGATTATTGGGTGGCAGCTCCAACTAACAGTCAGCTGCTTGTGCTAAATCAATCTGTGCCGAAGCTGACAGACTGTTTTCTGTTTGCTGCAAGGAGGCAAATTGCTGGGAGGCAGAGGCCAAAGGGTGGGGGGCAGCTTTGGCAACATTCACTGTATAAGATACACAGACATTTCTATCCATTTTTTGGGGGAAACTGCGTCTTATACAACAAAAAATACGGTATCTTTCTCTTCACTTCTCATCCACTTTTTAAAATTTTGGCTAGTTTGGCCAGTTCCAACTTAGTATTCTTTTCACATTTCTGATACTTTTCTGATTGTAACATTATCCAATTTATAGCGGAACTATTGTTTTCAGAACTGTTTTGTGTTTTGAAAACTGTCTCGTTTCAAAGCGACCTCTTTTGAATCTTCTCAGAAATCTACAAACAAACTCTTTTGCCCCAATGGTTTCATGTACTCATAAAATTATTCATTCATGTTTATACATATATGGAATAAATATATATCTATGGAAACTAAACAGATATAAATCAATAAATATATGATAACCGCACAGTAATAGTGATAACAATGTAGTCATACATTGGCGTCAGTGAAGATGACTCAACTTCAAATATGTTTGAGAATATTAGGAAACAGAAACAGTGGTATCCAATAGCCATTCTAAGAACTAAGAACTAAAGCCCCTGTCACTGCACCAACGGATGGAAAGAGGATATAAAATGGAGAAAAACACTTGCCATCCATTGGTTAATGCGATGCTTCCGTTCTGTACTCACTGCCTCAGTTTTGCGTCCTCTCTATCCATCCAGCATCCGTCTATTGACATTTCATCTGCTCAGAAGGTTTTGAGCTGTTCAAAACTTGTGAGTGGAAAATGTATCCAACGCATCCGTTCTGCATCCGCTAGGCATACGGGGGACATCCGTTCTGCATCCGTTACGCATCCGCTACATCCGCTAGGCATCCGTTCCGCATCCACGCAACTCGCATCCGTTCCAGCAGTAAATGGACACAGAGAGGAAGCGGAATGGACGCGCAGCATTAGTAGAATGGACGGAGAAAGGATGAAAGCGGATGCAGCAAACAAAGAAAGCATTTAAAACAGAAAAAACGTTCGCAGAGGGGACCTATCTCGGATGTTAAGGATGTCTAGAGGATGCCTAGAGGATGCAAAGGGACACATAGTGGAAAACCTATATTGCCTATAAAAAGGGGGAGCAACTCACCTGGATCTCACTTTCAGACCAGTAGCCCAGCTGTGCAGACCTCTGCAGCCTTCATCTGCCTCTTGCTCTTCCACAGCATCCAGTCATGTCCACCATGGATCATAACAAACTCCTTTTGGTAGCCACCATCGTGCTGCAACAGTACAAAGCCATCTACAGGCTCTGTGAACTCTACTACGGGAAGAAAAAGAGGCGGCCAAGAAGCGTCTGGATCCGAAGATGGATTGGGAGAACAGCACAGTACGGACTGTACAGCAAGCTGATGGTGGAGCTCAGGAACGAAGACACTCGTGAATTCCAGAACTTCATGAGGATGCCTCCAGCCATGTTTGACGAAGTTGTGCAGCGGCTGACACCCAGGTTGACCAAGCAGAGCACCAAATTCCACCCCAGCCTGGACCCTGGGCTCAAGGTGGCACTGACTCTGCACCACCTGGCCTCAGGGACCACCTACAGGAGCATGCAGTATGGCTGGAGGGTGCCATATAACACCATCAGCATTGTGGTCAGAGAAGTGGTGCAGGCCATCATCGAAGAATACAAGGAGGAGCTCCTCCAGTGCCCCTCCACTGATGAAGGATGGAAGAAAGTTGCAGAGCAGTGGTATCAGAGGTGGAACTTCCCCCACACCGTTGGAGCCATAGATGGCAACCACGTGGCCTGCAAAGCTCCAGCCAAGTCGGGGTCCACATATTTCAACTACAAGGGCTTCTTCAGCATCGTCCTCTTCGCCATGGTCGATGCTGACTACAAGTTCATATACATTGATGCTTCAGGCAACGGCTCATGTTCAGATGCCAAGGTATACAATGCCAGTCATCTCAAGGAGGAGCTGGAACGCAACCTCATCATGGACTTCCCAGATCCAGACCCCCTGCCCAACGACAGGCAAGATGTGCCCTACTTCATCATGGGGGATGACGCCTTCTCCCTCACAATCCTTGCCAACAGGTTCCAGGTACTTCTCACCACCATGCAGCATCACCCAAAGACTGTGAGGAGGATCGTGAAAGCTTGCTGCATCCTGCACAATCTCATGCGCACCCGCTACCCAGTGTTGCAGAACAGGCTCGTGGACCTCCAACAAGGCAATGGAGCCTGGCGAATGGAGGCAAGGGCAAAACTGGTAGACACTGAGGATGTGCAAGGCCCCAACAGAGCCTCACATGAAGGGAAGAAGCAGTGCAAACTCCTGAAACACTGGTGCAACTCCCCAGCTGGAGCAGTGGAGTGGCAAGACAGGATGATAGATGATTAATGAATGCTTCCTTCAGCCTGTCTCATCACATGGATGAGATTGGGCCATGTTTGTTGGGTGGGCCTACAATGAGCAGGGCATTTAATAAAGAGTTGTGTTTATGTTGACATGTGTGGATCAATGCTTACATTGTAATTGATAATGAAGGGCCATAGGTGTGGCACCTGGGAGGGTGGACCATACAGTCCCACTATGCTTGCACTGGAGGTTTATCTATCCCACAGCTATCTTAACCCATCCCACAACTATCTTAACCCATCCCAAAGGTATCCCTGCCCATCCCACTGCTATCCTTACCCATCCCAAAGGTGTTCCTGCCCATCCCACTGCTATCCTTACCCATCCCAAAGGTATCCCTGCCCACCTGGTACTGGGGTTCCGCCATTTCCGTGAGGGTCTGGTTGACATAGGTGAGGAAGGGCTTGCGGTTGGAGGATGAGGAGTCAGTGTAGACCAGCTGAGAGAGGAGATCTATGCTGCTCCGGATGGTGTCCCTGATCTCCAGCAGGACAGTGTGGTTCTGGCCCTCCTGTCTGACTCTCCACCTTTCTGTGGAGGTGGAGCTGGGGGTGGATGTGGGTAGGGCTGTGGTGTAAGTGCCGTCTCCTTTCTCCCACCGCACTAGGGAGTCCTCCATGCACTCCACCATGGTTAAAACAGCTGTCCGTGGGGTCTCCGCCGTGGGACGCTCCACAGAAACCTGCCTGGAGACAGAAGCTGACTCTCGGCCGGAAGAGGACTGGCTCTCAGCAGGCTGCCGGAGAGAGAGGGTCGTGAGAGGGGCTGCTGCTGCTCCTCGGTGGCGGATCTCACCCTCTGGGAAGCTGCACCTGGCCATGACATTGGTCTCTCTGTCAGTCAGCTTGACCGTGGCCTGGCCAGATTTCTTGAGGTGCAACTTCCCGTACCAGGTGTGCATGTTCTTCCACCAGCCGAGGAGCACATCCGATGTGTAGCCCAGACTCTCCGCCTTCTCTCTCCAAGCAGCCTGCTTCCTTTTGGTGTCCCTGTAGAGCCGATGTCCCTTCTGCCACAGATAGTCATTCTCTCTCAGCCACTCCAGCACCTCATCCTCGTGTTCCTCCTCAATGGAGTATTGCCTCCTCTCCCATTCCCGCATACGCCTCTTCCTCCCTTTGGCAGGACCAGATGTGCCCTCATCAGAGGGGCTTCCAGGTTGTAGGGGCTGCTCCTCCACACCACCAGCAGCAGCAGCACCAGCAGGATCATCATCATCATCATCAGCAGCAGCAGCAGCAGCACCAGCAGGACCATCATCATCATCAGCAGCAGCAACAGCACCAGTAGGACCAGGATCATCATCAGCAGAGTAAGTACCAGGAGCCCCAGCAGGACCAGGAGCATGAGCAAGACCAGGAGCATGAGCAGGACCAGCAGGACCAGCAGGACCAGGAGCAGCTTCAGCAGAGTAAGCACCAGCAGAAACACCACCACCAGGAGCAGTCTTAGCAGAGTAAGCATGAACAGAAGCACCACCGCCAGAAGCAGCATCAGCAGAGTAAGCACCAGCAGAAGCACCACTGCCATAGGCTTCATCATCAGCTCCTCCAGAAGCAGAAGCAGCAGGAGCCCCAGCCGCAGAAGAGTGAGCCTGTGCTACAGAAGCCCCAGCAGAAGCAGAGTGAGAGTCAGGGGGTGGGAGGGGGCCCCTGACCCTCTTGGCAGGGCTGGCAACAGATGGCTGAGGCTTTCTCTTCTTCCCCATGGTTGTGGGGTTGCTGGCTGGCAGGGAGGCTGGCAGGGAGGCTGGCAGGCAGGCAGGCACCAAGGCTGGCTGGCAGGATGGCAGGAAGTCTTGCAGGAAGGCTGGCAGGCAGGCAGGCACCAAGGCTGGCAGGCAGGCAGGCACCAAGGCTGGCAGACAGGCAGGCACCAAGCCTGGCAGACAGGCAGGCACCAAGGCTTGGAGACAGCAAGGCTGGCAGGGAGGCTGGCCAGCAGGCAGACAGCAAGGCTGGCAGGGAGGCTGGCAGGATGGCAGGCAACAAGGCAAGCAGCAAGGGTGGCAGGCAGGCATGCAGGCAGGACAGGCTGGCAAGGCACTCGATGTGTCTGGATGCAGGTCTTTCCTCTGAATGGTGACCTGCTTCCGAGCTGCTTCTCTTTATGTCTGCGGGACTGATGCAATACATGTGCAGTGAACGTTAGGCATCTGCTAGGCTTCCACTACGCATCCGCTAGGCTTCCGCTCTGTATCCACTTCATCCGCTGTGCATCCGCTGTGCATCCGCTTCATCTGCTCGGCATCTGCTCTGCATCCGCTGTATCCCTTCCGCGTCCGCTTTGCTGAGGTCCCCCAGAAGCCTAGCGGATGTGCCATCTGCTCCCATCCGCTTCCATCCGCTAGGTTTCCGTTCCGCATCCGTTTTCCATCCGCCCTGCGTCCTCCCCCTGTCCGTTCCTTTCCGTGTTATCCGCTCTGGTTATGCATATTTTTGCCCCTTTTGAGAGCGGATAACAACGGATGGAACATTTTCCTCGTCCCCTGGATCCTTTTTACAAACGTTTTGCATCCGTTGGGCAGTGTGACAGGGCCTTAAGAATGAGGATGAGAACTGCTGGCTTGCACATTTATATGATAAAAATGATGTTAAAACAACAATTAACTCAATTTCAACCTTGATATTTAATGCTTCACACGTACAAACATTTAAAAGGACATAGCAATCACCATAACAGGCACCACTTTTCAATCAACTGCAATGAAGTTACCTTGAAATAAAGAAGTTTTAATATATTTATGGGGGCACAATGGCTCAGTGGTTAAAAACACAGAGCTTGTCATTTGGAAAGCTGACAACCTGGGTTTGAGATCCAAGTGAGGCACAACAGGGTGAGTTCTCATTCCTTGTCCTAGCTTCTGCCCATCTAGCAGTTTCAAAGCAAGCAAATGCAAATAGTAGCAGTGGTGGTGCAGTGGTTAGAATGCAATATTGCAGGCTAAGTTCGATTCTGAGTGGATCAAGGTTAACTCAGCTTTCCATCCTTCCGAGGTGGGTAAAATGAGGATTCAGATTGTTGGGGGCAATATGCTGACTCTTTAAACCACTTAGAGAGGTCTGTAAAGCATTATGAAGCAATATGTAAATCTAAGTGCTATTGCTACTGCTGCCACTTTGGTGGGAAGGTAACAGCATTCTGTGCACCTTTGGCCATATTGGCCACATGACAACAGAAAATGTCTATGGACAATGCTGGCTCCCTTGGCCAAGAAACAGAGATGAGCACTAAGCCCTAGAATCAGACATGACAGGACAAGGAAATGCTTGTCTTTCACCTTTAATATTTTAAAGGTATGTTGAGCTGAGATGGAATGATTTGGATCACTCATTGAGCTTCCATGCCTGAAGGTGGTCTTGAACCTGGGTGTCCCCATTTCCAATCCAACACTATAATTAATGTATTCTACTAGCTCTTACAAAACATTGGACTGGGTGATTATCTAACTTGTCGCCATCTCATGTGTTGCTTATATAAATTCTCCCTGTGATTCTGTTGCATTCTTAACAAAGAATATCTGATGAAGTAGCCTGTGTGAAAGGAGAAATTTATCACACAGAACTATAGGCAGGCTTAAGTGAGAATGTTCAAGTTACAACCTGCATGGATTAAAATAAATACATTTAGAATTGTATAATAATTGTGTATCCTTTTGCATTTAGTATAAGGTCTCTGGAATATTTTTTTGAATTATGCTTTATTGAACCAATATGGATATTACATAGAAATATGTTTATATTGAAATATACAATTGTGTATGAAAAAAGGAAATAAAAGTGGGGGGTGGAATATGTTTTTTGCAAGATTTGCTGATAAATCATGTTACTGAGTCAGATAAAAAACAGTGGTAGGTCAAAGATCGTATTAGTCCAGCTCAGTCAATGGCTATCTAGTCAATTTTTTAATATATCAGCGATGACTTTGTGGATAGAAGATCAATAATAGAAAACTACTGTAGATTGCTTTGCACTCTTTTAATCAATTGTACTGTGTTAGGCAATCTAAACTTGCAATGGCATGGGATAAATCTAACGGCGTACTAATTTGAGGTTATAGGAAATGTTGCCTGAGAATGAAGGAAATATTTTATCTAAGGTTTTTTAAACAATTTTTTAAACAACTGTCTTTTCTATCTCAAGAAGCCCTTAAGACATAATTTTAACTGTTTTCTAGAATTCATTACATAGATGATATTACATTGAAATATTCTTCATAGGGTTTTTAAAAAACATATCGGAATTATGTACCAGAATGATTTCTACTACTTAAAGCAGTAGAAATTACATTGTATGGTATATAAAATAACATTATATTATAAATAAAGTAACATGCAGTAATTTAAATAATTTGTAGAAGACACATCCGAAAAACAATTTGGATATAAAACCTTTCCACCTTTATTTATTTGCTAGCTTGATAACAGTGCTTCGCTAAGAAACTATGTGGTCGGGCTTAGTTTTTTGGGAGGGAAATAAGGGGGAAAAAATCTGCCTCTGCCTACCAGTATCCATCGGTATTCATGTGAATAGTGTCCTGTCAGTGTGTGAGAGAGTTGAGGGCTGTTTGGAAACTGAAACAGTATTTGCTATGTGTTCAGTCCAGAAAAACGCGCGGTAGACCGGGTTCCAGTAAACAGGTTCTTTATAAACAATAAGCAAACAGTACGGTTTGGCTAAGCCACGGCAGCCCTTTTATACAGGCTTGCCTGCCGGCTTGTAGCCAATGGTAGCCATTTAACTTTTCCACCTTTAAGCAGCTCTTTGGATTGGTTCTTCACGAACCAATCTGCTACTGGCCTTTCTGGCCAATCAGGTTATACCACTTGGACTCTACTAAGTTATACAGAACACTATGTGAGCAAGAAGGAGACAGCAAGGAGCCTGGTGTGGGTTGGTTCAACTGTTCTGTACTAAAGCTGTTGGTACTGTGAAAGTAAAACTGAAATTGAAACTCCTCTCCTCTGCTTGTGTTTTACATTTGGAACATATTTCTTTTCCAGTGGGCAGGGGGAATAGAACTTCTCCGCATTAGAGCATGTTAATAATAATATATGAAATACATTGTATTATTATTATATTATACTCTGTTGGTCATTTCAAAAAAATCTTTCTCAGTGAGTACCTAGAAGCCAAGGTGAACATACATGCCAAGTTTCAAGTTTTTATGCTTTATGCTTCTGGAGATTTTGTGATGATGTGTGAGTGGTATTTCACTTTTACATATATATAGATTTAGCGTATGGCAAATATATGGACTTGTAGTGGTTCAAATGTTAATGTCCAGTCCACCCAGCCATTCAATAATAGGGTGGTCTATGTTGAAAAAAAATCAGACATTGGGCTGGCGTAAGCTCTTGATGGACATTTGGACACTATGTGATAAATATTGTGTCGAGGAGCACCATAGTCACATTAAGGGGTAGAGACAAGACCCACTTAAACAATGAGTCCTGGCAGACACCATGTTAGGTATGGATCCTGTTCAGAGTTGACCAATGCTGGGGAGGAAGGTCAAAACCTGGCACCTTTTGTGTAGGGTCATTTACATAACTGCCTGTATCTGGGCATTCAACAGCCCATTGGCTTTCCACTGTGTGTGGCTGTCAAAGTTGTTGGACAGCTGTTGAGCGAGTGCCAGAGAGGCCTTCCTGGATTTAAGCCTGCCAATTGATAGATGAGGAAGATCAACGTCCACAGGAAGAAGTGGGTTTCTCATAATTTTGTTGTACTCCTTCACTAAAGCTCCGTGCTTTTGTAGAGCTGGTGGTGCAATGTGGCTCAAGACAGGGAGCCAGCAAGTAGGAGTAGATTTTATGCAACTGCTTATGATCCTCATTGTATCATTTACTTTAGCATCTATCTTACTAGTGTGGCAGCTATTAAGCCAAACAGGGGCAGTATTCACCTGTGGAATAGACCAACCCTAGTGGTGATATTCTGAGAGTAGAGGCTGAGGCTCCCCATCTTGATCCTCTTAGTTTCTGGAGTAAGTTGTTCCTGGTATTGATTTTAGTGGACATGTTATCTAGGTGTTTCTTGTAGGAGAGAGTCTGATCCAAAGTTACTACAATTTGGGGTGAGATGAGGGACAATGTTAATAAATTAAGAAGACCCAACAAAAGCCTTCCACAAGGTTCTGTACTGGCACCCACACTGTTCAATCTTTATATCTCAGATATGCCAGCTACAATGAGACATAGATTTGGATATGCAGATGACCTGGCCCTAGCAGCGCAAGATAAAAACTTGGAAGTATTAGACTGCCTCCTCTCTGAGGACCTGAAGTCCCTTCTTTGGTGACTGGAGACTCATACCCAGTGTTAGCAAAACCATGACCACCTGTTTCCATCTCAACAACAAACTCGCCAGTGCCACCAGGAAGACCTACCTTTCCACAAATACCTCTTTTTAAAAGGAAAAAAAGATTCTACAAACCATATTTAAGGCCCTGTCACACTGCCCAACGGATGCAAAACGGACACAACGGACGAGCTAAATGTTCCATCCGTTGTTATCCACTCTCAAAAGGGGCAAAAATTTCCATAACCAGAGCGGATAACACGGACGCGGGGAAGACGCTGTGCGGATGGAAAGCGGATGCGGAACGGAAGCCCAGCGGATGGAAGTGGATGGGAGCGGATGGAACATCCGCTAGGCTTCCGGGGGGCCTCAGCAAAGCGGACTCAGAACAGATACAGCGGATGCAGAGCGGATGCACAGCGGATGAAGCAGATGCACAGCGGAAGCCTAATGGATGCCTAGCGTTAATTGCGCATGCGGGGGGGATGCATTGCGTAAGCCATGCGGATATAAAGGGAAGCAGCTCGCACATGGCCAGCATTCGGAAGAAAGACCTACTGCAGGATACATCGAGTCCTTGCCTGCCCTGCCTGCATGCCTGCCTGAAAGCCTTGCTGCCAGCCTTCCTGCCAGCCTGCCTCCAAGCATCCTGGCCAGCCTCCCTGCCAGCCTTGCTCTCTGCCTACCTGCCAGCCTTGCTGCCAGCCTGCCTTCCAGCCTCCCTGCCAGCCAGTCTGCCTGTCAGCCTTGGTGCCTGCCTGCCTGCCAGCCTTGGTGCCAGGCTTCCTGCCAGCCTTGGTGACAGCCTTCCTACAAGCCTTGGTGTCAGCCTTCCTGCCAGCCTTGGTGCCAGCCTTCCTGCCAGCCTTGGTGTCTTCCAGCCTCCCTGCCAGCCTCCCTGCCAGCCAGCAACCCTTCAACCATGGGGAAGAAGCGAAAGCCTCAGCAACCTGCCGCCATCCCTGCCAAGAGGGACAGGGCCACCCTCCCGCCCCCTGTCCCTGACTCTGCTTCTGCTGGGGCTTCTGCTGCTTGGGCTCACTCTTCTGGTGCTGGAGCTTCTGCTGAAGCTGCTCCTGGTGGTGGTGCTTCTGCTGCTGCATACTCTGCTGAAGCTGCTCCTGGTCCTGCTGGTCCTGCTGGTCCTGCTAGTCCTGCTGGTCCTGCTGGTCCTGCTCATGCTCCTGGACTTGCTCGTCCTGCTCGTGCTCCTGGTCTTGCTCGTGCTCCTGGTGCTGCTTGTGCTCCTGGTGCTGCTGCTGCTGTTGCTGCTGGGGCTCCTGGTGCTTAGTCTGCTGATGATGATCCTGGTCCTGCTGATCCTGCTGCTGCTGCTGCTGATGACGATGATGATGATGATGATGATCCTGCTGCTGCTGCTAATGATGATGATGATTATGATCCTGCTGGTGCTGCTGCTGCTGGTGGTGTGGAGGAGGAGCCCCTACCACCTGGGAGCCCCTCTGATGAGGGCCCATCTGGTCCTGCCAAAGGGAGGAAGAGGCATATGCGGGGACGGGAGAGGAGGCAATACTTCATTGAAGAGGAACACGAGGATGAGGTGCTGGAGTGGCTGAGAGAGAATGACTATCTGTGGTGGAAGGGACACCGGCTGTACAGGGACACCAAAAAGAAGCAGGCTGCTTGGAGAGAGAGGGCGGAGAGTATGGGTTACACTTCGGAGGTGCTATTCGGCTGGTGGAAGCAAATGCACACCTGGTACGGGAAGCTGCACCTGAAGAAATCTGGCCAGGCTACAGTTAAGCTGACAGACAGAGAAACCTACATCATGGCCAGGTGCAGCTTCCTAGAGGGTGAGATCCTCCACCGAGGAGCACCAGGAGCCCCTCTCACAACCCTCTCTCTCCAGCAGCCTGCTGAGACCCAGTCCTCTTCCGGCCGAGAGTCAGTCCCTGTCTCCAGGCAGGTTTCTGGGGAGTGTGCCACGGCGGAGAACCCGCGGAAAACTGTTGTAACCGTGGTGGAGTGGGAGAGCCACACTGTCCTGCTGGAGATCAGGGACACCATCCGCACCAGCATAGATCTCCTCTCTCAGCTGGTCCACACCGACTCCTCATCCTCCAACCGCAAGCCCTTCCTCACCTATGTCAACCAGTTCCTCAAGAACATGGAGGAACCCCAGTACCAGGTGGTGAAGGACCGGATCACCGAGCTGCTTCACAACCCTCCTGATCCAGAGGAACCTGCTCCCACCCAGTCCAGTTCTGCTCCTCCACCTGCACCACAGGTGATGTCCCTCCCATTCCAAGGCTTCCCACAGCCCCTCACCTACCAGGGCTACGGCTACCAGGAGGTCCAGCAGCACAGGCAGCAGCCCTTCCCAGTCCAGGCACAGAGTCATCGGATGACACCATTGCCACCGGTTCCACTGATGCCACGGATGCCACCCATGACAATGATGCCATCGACGGCAGCAATGCCACCCACGACAATGATGCCATCGACGGCAGCGATGCCACCCACGCCAGTCCTCACCCAGCTGCAGACCAGACAGCCCCACTGCACTGCTTCTTCCTCCCACAGCCAAGCCCAGCCTCAGTACATCTGTCATCAGTTCTGGGGCTGACACCCCATGGCATGGAGGAAGGACCTCTGAACATCGCGGGTCTGAGCCAGTTGTCTGAGAGCTTCCTTAACACACTGTCCCCTGTTGTCCTCTCGGGACCAGGCACCCCAATGACGATACAGACCAGCACTCCAGCACCAGCCACCTCCACAGCACCTGGACCCTTCACCCCTGAGACTGGGCACACCTCCGAGTGACCAAGAAGAGTTCCAGAGACTGGGTAGCTGGCTACCTGTGGACTTTATTTGGACACTTTTTTTTACAGCTTGTTGTTCAATAAAGTTTATCTTTGATTCACACATTTGCTTCATTTCTTTTTTTTTGTAAGAAAGTCTTGGTGGAAACTTTTAGAATTGGTTTAAGCCTTTGCATGCTTGTGGGATGGGTTAAGATAGCAGTGGGATGGGCAGGGATACCTGTGGGATGGGTAATAGCTGTGGGATGGGTAAGGATAGCAGTGGGATAGATAAGCCTCCAGTGCAAGCATAGTGGGACTGTATGGTCAGCCTCCCAGATGCCACACCTTTGGCCCTTTATTGTCAATAACAATGTAATCATTGATCCACACATGTCAACACAAACACAACTCTTTATTAAATGCCCTGTTCATTGTAGGCCCACCCAAGATACATGGCCCAATCTCATCCGTGTGATGAGACAGGCTGAAGGAAGCATTCATTAATCATCTATCATCCTGTCTTGCCACTCCACTGCTGCAGCTGGGGAGTTGCACCAGTGTCTCAGGAAGTTGCGCTGCTTCTTCCCTTCACGTGAGGCTCTGTTGGGGCCTTGCATATCCTGAGTGTCTATCAGGTTTTGCCCTTGCCTCCATTCCCCAGGCTCCATGTCCCCATTGCCTTGCTGGAGGTCCACGAGCCTGTTCTGCAAGACTGGGTAGCGGGTGCACATGAGATTGTGCAGGATGCAGCAAACTTCCACGATCCTCCTCACGGTCTCTGGGTGATGCTGCATGGTGGTGAGAAGTACCTGGAACCTGTTGGCCAGCATGCCAAAGGCGTTCTCCACCACCCGCCTTGCCCTGGACAGCCTGTAGTTGAAGATCCTCTCTTCAAGGGTGAGGAGTCTGGAAGTGTAGGGCTTCATGAGGTAGGTTCTGAGGGAGAAGGCGTCATCCCCCACGATCAAGTAGGGCACATCTTGCATGTCGTTGGCCAGGGGCTCTGGATCTGGAAACCCATGATGAGGTTGCCTTCCAGCCCCTCCTTGAGGTCACTGGTGTTATATACCTGGGCATCTGAACATGAGCCGCTGCCTGAAGCATCGATGTACATGAACTTGTAGTCAGCATCGACCATGGCAAAGAGCATGATGCTGAAGAAGCCCTTGTAGTTGAAATAAGTGGAGCCCGACTTGGGTGGTGCTTTGCAGGCCACGTGCTTGCCATCTATGGCTCCAACGGTGTGTGGGAAGTTCCATCTCTGATACCACTGCTCTGCAACTTTCTTCCATCCTTCATCAGTGGAGGGGCACTGGAGGAGCTCCTCCTTGTATTCTTCGATGATGGCCTGCACCACTTCTCTGACCACAATGCTGATGGTGTTGTGTGGTACCCTCCAGCCATACTGCATGCTGCTGTAGGTGGTCCCTGAGGCCAGGTGGTGCAGAGTGAGTGCCACCTTGAGCCCAGGTTCCAGGCTGGGCCGGAAGTGGGTGTTTGCCTTGGTCAACCTGGGTGTCAGCTGCTGCACAACTTCGTCAAACATCGCTGGAGGCATCCTCATGAAGTTCTGGAATGTCCGAGTGTCTTCGTTCCTGAGCTCCACCATCAGCTTGTTGTACAGTCTGTATTCTGCTCTTCTCCCAATCCATCTTCGGACCCAGACGCTTCTTGGCCGCCTCCTTTTCTTCCCATAGTAGAGTTCACAGAGCCTGTAGATGGCTTCGCACTGTTGCAGCACGATGGTGGCTGCCAAAAGGACTGTGTTAGGATCCACGGTTGATATGACTGGATGCTGTGGAAAAGGAAGAGTCAGATGAAGGCTGCAGAGATCTGCACAGCTGGGCTGCTGGTCTGAAAGTGAGATGCAGACGAGTTGCTCCCCCTTTTTATAGGCAGTATAGGTGTCCCTTTGCATGTTCTAGGCATCCACTAGGCATCCTCTAGGCATCCTCTAAGCATCCTCTAGGCATCCTCTAGACATCCTTAATATCCGAGATAGGTCCCCTCTGCAGACGTTTTTTCCGTTTTAAACGCTTTGTTTCCGCTAGGCATCCGTGCTGCATCTGTTCTGCATCCGTTCTGCTTCCATTCCGCTTCCTCCCTGCGTCCAAGCGGATGCGAGTTGCGCGGATGCGCAGTGGATGCCTAGCGGATATAGCGAATGCGTAACGGATGCAGAACGGATGCCTAGCGGATGCAGAATGGACGCATTGGATACATTTTCTACAGAAAAGTTTTGAGCAGCTCAAAACTTTCTGAGCGGATGAAACGTCAATAAACAGATGCTGGACGGATAGAGAGGAAGCAAAACGGAGGCAGTGAGTACATCGCATTTTGCAATGGATGGCAAGCTTTTTTGTCCGTTTTACATCCTCTTTGCATCCATTGGTGCAGTGTGACAGGGGCTTTAGCAAAGAAGCAAACTAGCTAAAAGTACAGCCATGTAGTTCTTAACCTGCCAGTATTGAAAATAAACAATTGTCAATACTTTCAACCAGAATAGAACTTTTTTTAAAAGCCTGGGCTTTAAAAAAAAAAAAAGTTATGTTCTGAAATGCCAATAAAGAGGTGGTTGGATGACCTTTAATAAATAATGAATTCCAAAGCCAGTTACTAATGAAGAAGTGATGGCTTATGAATCTATGCTGTGTTGCTAAGCTTTGCAAAGTCAGTATTTGCTTGTAAAATGGATGGAATAGAGGCTTGTGATCACAGTAAGCACCGAGGCTGTTTGAAAAGCCTGTGATGCTATTAGTCACTTAAGGACTGTTGTGTGGTTAGTCCAAAATAACAAATCTGAATAAAAAAAAACTATAAACACCCCTCTCTGAATAAAGTATAGAGGAGCAAGATAATAAATGTCCATCTCCGCCAAGACTGAATAGAACTGGAGATGGTGGCCTGGAAGGAATGCTCAGTCTATAGCCAAACAGAGCTGAATAATCCCATCCATGGATCCTGTTGAAACCATCTGAGAAGGCACGTTCTCAGGTAAGTCTACCAACTCTCCTTTTCCCCTATGGTACAAAATGCACAGGAAAATAAACACACCAGAAGGAAAATCCTACATTCCTCAATACATATATGGTTTTCAGGATATTCACTAACATTCTGAATTCAGCTGGAACTTGATTGAAAGCTAGGAGCAAAGTAGATTGCCCGTGATTGAAGCAACGGCTGTATGCATTCCATGTTGATATTTCCAGTTGATCTTTAAACTTGATATTAGGTGAAATTCACCAGTTTTCAAGTGAGCTTACTAAGGTACAGAAATTAAGAGCCTTGGGAATCAACCATTTCCCATTTCCTAGGATTTGGGGATTGGAACGGAGCTATTTTAACCACCAGTATCCTGGCTAATCTTCTTACAGAGTAGAGAAACCTTCTGAACATCATTTGGTAGCAAGATGGTATTGATATATGGTTAACTGTTGCCAGCTAATTCAGCAAGCTTTGTCCTGAAACAGTGGCATTTCACAGTATTAAATAAGCCAAATAAATCAAAACCTTGTTTGAGAGCTATAGTTACAATCTCTGCGAATGCAGGGCCTTTTTCACCATGATGTATTAACAGATATTGTACCTAAGACCTTATTGGGTCTTTCATCCAGGATCCATCCACTTGTAGGGAAGACCAAAAAGAACATATTGTCTCAACAATATGTGAGACATGGAAGGACAGGTTCTCATATTTGTATAAACCAAAAAAATAAAATTTTTATTTTTTTCAAGTCATCTTGCAGCTAGCTGGTTTCCTTGTCATCTTCCTTCCAATTCTGCAATGCCTGGGATGTTCCTCCCAATTTATTATTCTGAGGTGCCCTCACAAAGTATTTTAAAATACTTTTTTTTCCTTTCCTCAAAGTTACAAAAAAGATAGCGTTTTGCTTGTTTTAAAATGGAAGTAAGTAATCCAGCTGTCCCTAGAAACCTTGTGAATAAATATTATCTACCTAATGTGTGTGTGTGTGTGTGTGTGTGTGTGTGTGTGTGTGTGTGTGTGTGTGTATATATATATATATATATATATATATATATATATATAT
>BLBF01000020.1:4860727-4878180 GCA_015471245.1 Laticauda colubrina
TATCCTATCCTATCCTATCCTATCCTATCCTATCCTATCCTATCCTATCTTATCCAATTCTATTCTATTCTATTCTTTTTGGTATTCATCACCTTCCACAACCAATCAGTGATGAGTACCAAGGTATCATTGTACTTCTTATTCTCAATTTTTTTTGATATTGTCAGCTCCCTGTGAAAAGTAAAAAAAAAACACCAAGCATCTAGGTATAATAATATAGTAAGCACACTTTTAGCACACTAAGTGCAAGCTGATTAAACTCTGCACTAAGTTTAAGTTCAGTGGAGATGTAATGACTGCAATTTGATATTAATCTGAATGAGAACAGGGCCTTTCATATAAAGGAATGCTGAACATGAGGAAAAAATTTTTCTAAATAAAGTCTACCTTACAGGATTGTTGTGGAGAAAATAGGAGGAGGAAGATGTATTAGGTATGTTCACTGCCTTGAGTTATTTATAAAAAAGTAAAGATAGGATAAAATAAATATCAACTAAGATTCATCAGAGAGAATGAAAAGATTATATCAACAATGAATAAATATGCTATTCATCAGTGCAACCGCTTGATGATCCTTAGGTATAAATTTAAAATTATCTGGAGAAAAAAAATCATCAAATTTGCCAACAAAGATGTTGTAGATTAATACTTTTATCACTGTGAAAAAACTAGTCAGCTTCAGAGAGGAATAAATGTTTTCAATATGGGTTTTAAAAGAAAATCACAACTGACAAGACTTCTTAAAATAAAAAATATGAACCACATTCCTCCAAATTTATAAGCCATTTTATATGTTTTGATTTAATAGCATGTTTTCTTCTTTCATTTGCCGTTCCCCAGTTTTGTTATATAATATTTATGAATGTTGAATATCTTTAAACTTAGAATAACTTAACTCTTTCTACTGCAGGGCATTTGGTATGCTTCAACTAAAAAAATAGTGTAATGGTTTAATTCTTCCTTTTAAAAAGGATAAAGAAACATGGCATTCTGTGAATAAGAATTCCACAGATAAAAGTTCAGTTCTGTCAATCTTTGTCCTTTGGCCAGACTTAACTCACAGGTATTTTGCCACATTTAAGTGGGACACCATTAGATAAGAAACTTATTGATAATGACTAATCCTGTAAAATCTATGTTTACTGACTGCCTCAGTTTGCAACTGTTGACATGTACAATGATGCTGAAAAAATATATTTACAACTGGTTCTTGATGATCCTCATGATCGCATGATCAACATTCAGTTTCTTGGCAACCAAAAGACAATTATGGCAATCACAGCTTCCTGCAGTCATATGATCATCATTTGCAACTTTCACAGCTGGCTTCCAACAAGCAAAGTCAATGGGGGAGCCAGCAGCAAATTGCAAGTCATGGTCATTTGTTTTCTAAATTAATTCTTATGTATCTAAAGCCATTTTTCATGGGTGTCCATAGAATGTGATAAGTAATATGTCAATATCATTATGTGAAGGCTACAATAGAGTGGATCCAAAGTTGGTACACACATTCATCATGGTAGCATTTCATGAATTCTGATATTATGAATTTCTAGAAAAGTACTGGGCTTTGGGTTGTGCTATGAATCTGGAACGAATTGCGTGTAGCTCTGTCTCTCTCACTCTCTTGTGCTCCTTCTCTTTCTTTTTTTTTTTTTTTTTAAAAAGACACAAGTTGATTAAAGAGCCTTTCAAACAGAGAGAAAGAAATGAAGGTATGTCTTTTTGTCTTCTCCTCCTCCATTACCACTAACTGCAGGCTAATTTTCGAAGCTTCCACTACTCTTGCACTTCTTTGTAATCCCACATCAAAGTCTATTTCCAGCTGTGCTAAGTGATACTTTGTTTTAACCAGATATGAATCAAGCTTTTCAGTTGCTCTTGTTCTTTATTCTTGCCTGACCCATTTCTATTTGAGATTACAACTGAATTATCACCTCCATGCTGACAACTCTTTTGTTTGCAAGTCATTTTTGTTTGCAAGTTTGTCTCTCCCTTTTTTTTATTTCTTCTTTAAAATAATAATAGGATATGATCCTGTCACTGAATTGTCCTCATGCAGCGTTAAAGCAATACGGCTTAGTCTTCTACAGGAGGACTAGGCTTTGCATTCCCACTAAACTAGTTCTTTTGTGTACGTGTGTGAGTTTTGTAAGGATGAAATGAAACAGATAGAAAAATCTGTAGTCATTATATATCATATAGTATATATCATCATGTAATCATTATACACGCCATCAGGAAAAACCATTAGGCAACTATAGCACTGATTCAAATTGGAATTGAAGATTTTCAGAGATACAAATCTCTGGTGACTCCCATCTCCTATATTTTTAATGGGCATGCTGTATGCTACCAACCCCTGGTCCATACAACTGCACTGCTCCACAGCATGCCAGAAACTGGGTCACACAAAGAAGACAAGCCCCATCTCTGGGATGCAGGCAGCATGCAAAACCATGCTCTCCCCAGTCCATGGAAAATCTCTCTCCATAGAATCAGTTCCTGGTGCCCAAAAGGTGGGGGGGGGCCCACTGTGCTGCAGCATAAAATATGATACATAATATAAATTATGTTGTATCATCAGAATATAAGGCACACAGCTTCTTTTTTTGTAAAGAAACCTCAAGTTCGAATGAGATGTGTACTATTGGGCAGGAAAGACCTGATGTCATGGAATATTGAAGACAATAAGAGTAGAGAAACCAATAGGCAAATCTTATATGAAGTAATTGTGTATATTGATTTGAACAAAAAAAGTCACTTATATGTGTGATATAATCCAGAAATGTTACTTAGTAGAAGGAACCTCAGAAAACCAAGAGGCACCTAAGCAAGTTCCTTGTCCATCCCTATCAGAGTAAAATATGAAACATGAAGTACTAACATTTTTGCTGGAGTCTTGGAGCAATAAAGCAAATGAATAATGAATAATGAATGAATAATGATGCTCTCAAAGAAAGACTTGTAGGTAGAGGAGCTTTCTCAACATCATGAACAAGAGCCCCCCTCCCCAAACAAAGCAAGCTTTACATATGTGTGTGTGTGTGTGTGTGTAACATTAACATTTCAGTTATGCAAACCTAGCTCATAAGCAAAGATAAATGGGTTACAATAATACAATAATATACAACAATCAGGGGTTAACCTGATAGAACCTATTTATTCATGTCCTAAATGCATCCCAATAAATCTTACCTAAATTTATATTTCTTTATTATTTACATTACTTAAGCCCCTGTCACACTGCACCAACGGATGCAAAGAGGATGTAAAACGGACAAAAAAAGCTTGCCATCCGTTGGAAAACGCGATGTACTCACTGCCTCCGTTTTGCTTCCTCTCTATCCGTCCAGCATCCGTTTATTGACATTTCATCTGCTCCAAAAGTTTTGGGCTGCCTAAAACTTTTGCGTGGAAAATGTATCCAATTCGTCCGTTCTGCATCCGCTACGCATCCGCTAGGCATCCGTTACGCATCCGTTATGCATCCGCTATATCCGCTAGGCGTCCGCTGTGCATCCGCGCAACTCCATCCGCCCGGACGTAGGGAGGAAGCGGAATGGATGCGGAACGGATGCAGAACGGATGCAGCACGGATGCCTAGCGGAAACAAAGCGTTTAAAACGGAAAAAACGTCTGCAGAGGGGACCTATCTCAGATATTAAGAATGCCTAGAGGATGCCTAGAGGATGCCTAGAGGATGCCTAGAGGATGCCTAGAGGATGCCTAGAGGATACCTAGAGGATGCAAAGGGACACCTATACTGCCTATAAAAAGGGGGAGCAACTCGTCTGCATCTCACTTTCAGACCAGCAGCCAGGCTGTGCAGACCTCTTCAGCCTTCATCTGCCTCTTCCTCTTTCACAGCATCCAGTCATGTCCACCGTGAATTGCGACAAAATCCTTTCAGCAGCCACCATCCTTTTGCAACACTGCGAAACCATCTACAGTCTCTGTGAACAGTACTACGGGAAGAAAAGGAGGCACCCAAAAAAAGTCTGGCTCTGAAGATGGTTCGCCAGAAGAGCACAGTACGTACTTTATGACAAACTGATGGTGGAGCTCAGGAGCGAAGACATTCGGGCGTTCCAGAACTTCATGAGGATACCTCCAGCCATGTTTGACGAAGTTGTGCAGCGGCTGACACCCAGGTTGACAAAGACAAACACCAACTTCCCGCCCAGCCTGGAACCTGGGCTCAAGGTGACACTCACTCTGTGCCACCTGGCCTCAGGGACCACCTGCAGGAGCATGCAGTACGGCTGGAGGGTGCCATCCAGCACCATCAGCTTTGTTGTCAGAGAAGAGGTGCAGGCCATCATCGAAGAATACAAGGAGGAGCTCCTCCAGTGCCCCTCCACTGAAGAAGGATGGAAGAAAGTTGCAGAGCAGTGGTATCAGAACTGGAACTTCCCCCATAACGTTGGAGCCATCGATGGCAAGCACGTGGCCTGCAAAGCTCCAGCCAACTTAGGGTCCACTTATCATAACTACAAGGGCTTCTTCAGCATCATCCTGTTCGCCATGGTCGATGCTGACTACAAGTTCATGTACATCGATGTTTCAGGCAATGGCTCATCTCCAGATGCCCAGGTATACAACGACAGCCACCTCAAGGAGGGGCTGGAAAGCAACCTCATGGTGGGCTTCCCAGATCCAGACCCGCTGCCCAATGACATGCAAGATGTGCCCTACTTCATCGTGGGGGATGACGCCTTCTCCCTCACAACCTACCTCATGAAGCCCTACACCTCCAAATACCTCACCCGTGAAGAGAGGATCTTCAACTACAGGCTGTCCAGGGCAAGGCGGGTGGTGGAGAACGCCTTTGGCATCCTGGCCAACAGGTTCCAGGTACTTCTCACCACCATGCAGCATCGCCCAGAGACCATGAGGAGGATCGTGGAAGCTTGCTGCATCCTGCACAATCTCATGCGCACCTGCTACCCAGTCTTGCAGAACAGGCTCGTGAACCTCCAGCAAGGCAATGGGGACATGGAGCCTGGAGAATGGAGGCAAGGGCAAAACCTGATCGACGCTGACGATGTGCAAGGGCCCAACAGAGCCTCACGTGAGGCAAAGAAGCAGCGCAACCTCCTGAAACACTGGTACAACTCCCCAGCTGGAGCGGTGGAGTGGCAAGACAGGATGGTAGATGGTTAATGGATGCTTCCTTCAGCCTGTCTCATCACACTGATGAGATTGGCCCATGTATGTTGGATGTGCCTACAATGAACAGGGCATTTAATAAAGAGTTGTGTTTATGTTGACATGTATGGATCAATGCTTACATTGTAATTGATAATGAGGGGCCATAGGGGTGGCACCTGGGAGGGTGGACCATACAGTCCCACTATGCTTGCACTGGAGGTTTATCTATCCTACATCTATTACCCATCCCATAGGTATCCCTGCCCATCCCACAGGTATCCCTTCCCATCCCACAGTTATCTTAACCCATCCCAAAGGTATCACTGCCCATCCCACTGCTATCTTAATCCAACCCACAAGCATGCAAAGGCTAAACCATTTCTAAAAGTTTCCACCCAGACTTTATAGAAAAAAATTAATGAAGCAAGTGTGTGAAACAAAGATAAACTTTATTAATAACAAGCTGTAAAATAAACATGACCCAAGTCAAGTGTCCAAATAAAGTCCACAAATATCCAGGCAGCCAGTCTCTGGCACTCCTCTTGGTCACTCGGAGGTGTGTGCCCAGTCTAATGTGTTAGGGTCCAGGTGCTGTGGAGGTGGGTGCTGCTGCAGTGCTGGTCTGAGGTGTTGGAGTGCCTGGCCCTGAGAGGACAACAGGGGACGGTGTGTTGAAGAAGGTGTCGGACAGCTGGCTCAGCCCCGTGATGCTGACAGGTCCTTCCTCCATGCCATGGGGTGTCAGCCTCAGTACTGAGGACAGATGTACTGGCTGTAGGATGGAGTAAGGAGCAGTGTAGTGGGGCTGCCTGGTCTGCAGCGGGGTGAGGACTGGCGTGGGTGGCATCATTGGCATGGGTGGCATCGCTGTCATGGGTGGCATTATTGTCATGGTTGGCATCGGTGGCATCATTGTAACCAGTGGCAACGGTGTTGACTGATGACTCTGTGCCTGCATTTGGAAGGGCTGTTGCCTGTGCTGCTGGACCTCCGGGTAGCTGTAGCCCTGGTTGGTGAGGGGCTGTGGGAAGCCTTGGTATGGGAGGGACATCACCTGGGGTGGAGGAGCAGACCTGGACTGGGTGGGAGCAAGTGCCTCTGGGTCTAGAGGGTTGTTAAGCAGCGTGGTGATCCTCTCCTTCACCACCTGGTACTGGGGATCCGCTATCTCCTTGAGGGTCTGGTTGACATAATTGAGGAAGGGCTTGCGGTTGGAGGAGGAGGAGTCGATGGGGAAAAGCTGAGAGAGGAGACCTATGCTGATGCGGATGGTGTCCCTGATCTCCACCAGGACCTTGTGGCTCTGTCCGTCCTGTGGTCTGGCTCTCTTCCTTACTGTGGAGACGGAGGTGTGGGTGGATGCGGCTTCAGCAGCAGTGGACTCAATGTATCCTTTCTCCCACCGCACCAGGGAGTCCTCCTCACTCTCCACCACGCTTTCAACTCCTGCCCGGGGGTTCTCCGCCATGGCACGCTCCACAGATACCTGCATGGAGACAGGGACTGACTCTCGGCCGCCAGAGGACTGGCTCCCAGCAGGCTGCCGGAGAGAGAGGGTAGAGATTTGGGCTGCTGGTGCTCCTCGGTGGCAGACCTCACCCTCCAGGAAGCTGCACTTGGCCATGACATAGTTCTCTCTGTCCATCAGCTTAACCCTGGCCTGGCCAGATTTTTTGCGGTGCAGCTTCCCGTACCAGGTGTGCATGTGCTTCCACCAGCCGAGGAGCACATCCGATATGTAGCCCAGACTCTCCGCCCTCTCTCTCCAAGCAGCCTGCTTCCGCTTGGTGTCCCTGTACAGCCGGTGTCCCTTCCGCCACAGATAGTCATTCTCTCTCAGCCACTCCAGCACCTCATCCTCGTGCGCTTCCTCAATGTAGTCCTACCTCCTCTCCCATTGTTGCATACGCCTCTTCCTCCCTTTGTCAGGACCAGATGGGCCCTCATCAGAGGGGCTTCCAGGTTTTAGGGGCTCTCCTCCTCATCAACAGCAGCAGCAGCAGCAGCAGCAGCAGCATCACCAGCAGGATCATCATCATCATCATCATCATCATCATCATCATCATCATAATCACCAGCGGGATCATAATCAGCAGCAGCAGCAGCAGGATCATCATCATCATCAGCAGCAGCAGCAGCAAGACCAGGATGATCAGCAGCAGAGTAAGCACCAGCAGCAGGGTCAGCAAGACCAGGAGCACGAGCAGAACGAGCAGGACCAGCAGGACCAGGAGCAGCTTCAGCAGAGTACCACAGCAGCAGAAGCACCACCACCAGGAGCAGCTTCAGCAGAGTACGCAGCAGAAGCACCACTGCCAGGAGCAGCTACAGCAGAAGCTCCAGCAACAGAAGAGCGAGCCCAAGCAGCAGAAGCCCCAGCAGAAGATGAGTCAGGGACATGGGGCGGAAGGGTGGCCCTGTCCCTCTTGCCAGGGATGGCGGTAGGTTGCTGAGGCTTTCGCTTCTTCCCCATGGTTGTGGGGTTGCTGGCTGGCAGGGAAGCTGGCAGGGAGGCTGGCAGGCACCAAGGCTGGCAGGAAGCCTGTTAGGAAGCCTGGCAGGAAGGCTGGCAGGAAGGCAGGCACCAAGGCTGGCAGACAGACTGGCTGGCAGGGAGGCTGGAAGGCAGGCTGGCAGCAAGGCTGGCAGGGAGGCTGGAAGGCAAGCTGGCAGCAAGACTGGAAGGGAGGCTGGAAGGCAGGCTGGCAGCAAGGCTGGCAGGGAGGCTGCCCAGGAGGCTGGGCGGCAGGCTGGGAGGCAGGCTTGGAGGCAGGCTGGCAACAAGGCTTGCAGGCAGACATACAGGCAAGAACTCAAGGTATCCAGCAGCAGGTCTTTCCTCCAAATGCTGGCCACGTGTGAGCTGCTTCCCTTTATATCCGCGGGGCTTGTGCAATGCATCCTCCCCGCATGCGCAATTAACGCCAGGCATCCATTAGGCTTCCGCTATGCATCCGCTAGGCTTCCGCTCTGCATATGCTTCATCCGCTGTGCATCCGCTCTGCTTCCGCTCTTTCCGTTCCGCGTCCGCTTCGCTGAGGCCCCCCGGAAGCCTAGCGGATGTGCCATCCGCTTCCATCTGCTGGGCTTCCGTTCTGCATCTGCTTTGCATCCGCCCTGCATCCTCCCCGCGTCCGTGTTATCCGCTCCAATTATGCAAATTTTCACCCCTTTTGAGCGTGGATACAACGGATGTAACATTTCTCTCTTCCGTTGTGTCCTTTTTGCATCCGTTGGGCAGTGTGACACGGCCTTAAGTGGACAATTACTGTTTTTTTTTATAAACTGCAGGCTCCAGAGTTCTATTTTAGCCTACATATCCAAACATACTTAAGACTTGAATAATTTAAACAAGTGCAATTGCACTGATATCATATCTACCCAGTAATAATTCCTATATAGTTCAATGGGTTTTAGTTGAGGTGAACATTGCCTATAAGAATGCATCATCATCATCATCATCATCATGATGCACCAAATGCATCATCATCATCATCATCAAATTTATTGGAAAATATTTGCATAAATATATATTTTGAATTTTTACTTAACTAAAACACCCCCTCACGTAACATATAGTTAAAATTCACAACTTTCTTTCACATAAAGAATATTTGTTCAGCAATCTCTTTTACCCTCCACTCTACTCCTTTACTATTCAATTCTTTAGGGATTTGAATACGGGATTATCAATATACAAAAGAATAAAAGTCACAGTGGTAAATCCCAAAGAAAAGAAGAACTACCATTTCTTAACCAAAGCATACTCTTTAAAAGAACTCTTAGAGTTCATATTTTATTATTTATTAATAAAATAAAGACTAATTTTGAAAGTAAAAGAAAATGTAATATACTTCCTCCCCAGAATAGAAAAAAAATCCTATTTGATTGCAATGGAATGCTTCAAGCTGGCCTGTTTTGATATAAATTAAACATCTGAAAAATGTTTTTTGCACAAATAAGTGTTGAAAGGCATCTGCCTTATTTCATGCCAGACTATTTGCCCATCAACTTTGGTACCCTTTACTTTCTAACTTCTTAGAAATCTTCCTCATAATACAGTATCTTAATCCAATGAACCTGGGATTCAGGCATACAATGTATAGGAAATCCTCAATTTAGGAACACAACTGGGTCCAAAATTTCTGTCGTTAAGTAAGACATTTTTTAAGAGAGCTTTGTCCAATTTTACAACTTTTCTTGCCACAGTTGTTAAGTGAATCACCACTGCAGTTGATAAATTAGTAAACCCAGTTGTTAAATGAATCTGGATTCCCCGTGGACTTTGCTTGTCAGAAAGTTGCAAAGGTGATAAGATAACCTTGGGATACAGCACAGGTTATAAACACGAGTTGCCAAGGGTCTGAATTTTGATCATATTATCATGGGGATGGAGCAAAGGTCATAAGTGTGAAAAACTGTCATAAGTCAATATTTTTCAGTGCCGTTGTAACATTGAATGGTCACTAAATGAACAGTTATAACTTGAGGACTATCTGTATGTCTTCTTCCATTGATGTGATTCTTTCCTGAATCTCCCTTGTTATGAAAATTTTATTCCTATGCATGGTCCAAATATTTTTTTCTTAAGTAAAGTACCCCCCTCTCTTTTGGGGAAATCCATTTATATTCCATGTTAAACATTTCTAATCCATAGTCAAAGCAAAAATTTAGGAAATTTCAAGACCTGTAGCACCCAGTATTATCATCTCTTTAAGATGAGGTCTTTCTCTGTTGTCATTTTTTTGCATAGTCTCCTCTGCGACCTCCATTTATACCAGTGGTGAGGTTCAATTTTTTTTTACTACCGGTTCTGTGGATGTGGCTTGGTGGGTGTGGCAGGGGAAGGATACTGTAAAATCTCCAGTCAGAGGTGGCTTTTGCCAGTTCTCCGAACTACTCAAAATTTCCACTTCTTGTTCTCCAGATCTGGTCAGAACCTGCTGAATACCACCTCTGGTTTGTACCTTTTCCAGTTCTCCTTTAAAATTTTCCAAAGCTTTCCTTGCCTTTGAATAGAATTCAGTTGAAATCTCTGCTGTTTAAAAGTAAAAATGAAACCTACTAATTTATCCCAGTGAAATCAAATCTTTTTCTGCTTTCCTTTCAATAAAAAAGAATGCCCTTTTCTCTTATGTAAAAGTCTGATAGGGATGTCTTTCAGGATTATTATATCTGAATTATCAAATCTTCATTCATATATCAAAATGCTGTTACAGAATTTGATCTCTGTCTTTTTTTCAATTATCTACTGACTAACTAACTAACTAACTACCTAACTAACTAACTAACTAACTAACTAACTAACTAAACAAACAAACAAATAAATAAATAAATAAATAAATGACATTCCCATGGAAGGTTTGAGTCAATTGCCTAATTTGCTTATAATGCAGCTTCATAGAAAAATTAATATTTTAAAAATAATAGTCTCCTTTGTTAATTTTAAGTTTTTGCCAGGTTATGTAAGAAACTTTCTTATTGGCTATGCTTATGTACTACAGCATTTAGTTTTATTTTGAAATGTTCCTGTAGTGAAGAAATTAATTCCAAGAGCACTGGGGATTGATTGTTTTTAAATCAGATATTGAATCTAGACTTTGATTTTCCAATCTGTTATTATTTGAGGAATGAAACAGATTTTACTTCTCAATCAAATTGCTATCTTTTATTTTTTTAATAAACCCAGTTAAGAGATGTCTCCTAGCTTGTTAAATAAATCATGAAAGTTAGAATATTTTTAGAAGTGTTAATACAAGTTTGCTGTCAGATACTGTAAAATATTCATTGATATGTGTCAGATTGTAATGCTGATTACTACAATTTGTAAGCTGTCATATCACATCATATGTTGTATAATAGATATTGCAGAATGTTGGTTGCTTTCAAAAATAAACAAACACATGTTGGATGTCTAATGATAAATCATTCAAAAATTATCTGGCTAATATCTCTTAACACATTCACAGAATAAAAATTTGAAAAGCAAATTAATGTTTACCACTTGTGAACTGGTGCTTTGAGTTTTTAAAATTGGATATAGTCATAATCATGTTACAGATTGGTTTTTTACTGGAAAATGCTGTGAAAAAAATCAGTTATGCTTCCTCTTTGGAGATACTGCTCAGAAATGTATTGAATTCATTTTAGAAGCAGTATAATAACCCTCCCATCGACTATAATGGCCATCATTTAGTATGAGGACTATCTTTTTTTTTGTATACATTTTTTTGGGCTTTTCACAAAACATAATACAAATAAAATATCTTTTTTTTGAGAATAGCATGGTCTCGGGTTATCACTTCTCCATACAGACACAAACTCAATTTCATATTCATCTCTGTGTTCTATTCCACATCTTACTACTACTTTAACATTTTCTCAATAATTTTTCCCATCCCTTAGTTTTTTCAACCTTGGTTTCAATTATCTCATTCCTTTCTAAATTCAATTATATACATCTTTTTTGAAGTTTCAATATGTTTCTTATCACTATATTTGTACTTTTGTCTGTCCTCTTTCAAATTCATATTTTCTTTTCTCATTAAACAATATTTTCCCCTGTAGTTACTGACTGGAGCATGACATCTTTGTATCTTTTAATTTTTGTCCATTTAACTCTTATTTAAACTTCAATTTATGCCTTTACAATTATAACATTCAATATAACACATAACTTCCAGTCGAATTCCACTTGGTACATTCTTAAAATACACACTAGGTTTTTAAAGAGAATATTAATATATATATATATGTATATGTATGTGTGTGTATGTATATATATATATATATATATATGTATGTATGTATGTATGTATGTATGTATGTATGTATATATATATATATATATATATACACATATATATATATATATATATATGTGCTGTTTAGCTTCCTTCGGGTATTATCCCACGTCATTGTAGTTCTGTTAAAGTTGTAGCAACGTTTCAGCAGAATCTCATCTGCCATGCTCAGGTTTCTGTACAACTACAATGACGTGGGATAATACCCGAAGGAAGATAAAAAGCATATATATATTTTCAGCATATATATGTTTTCTGAGGTTTTCGCGGGTATTTGTATGTGAATCTTTGGTTCTTCGGGTTTTCTCCCACGTAGAATTGGAAGCATCTAGGCAACGTTTCGATGAAGTCTCATTCATCATCTTCAGGCTTGTTTCTTCAGCTCTGGGCTTCTCAGAGTAATGTGAGCTTGCAGCTGCTTCTTCCTTTTAACTGCTAGTGGGGATGTGACTTGATTGGGTGGGGGTTTGGCTGTGTTCTGATTGGTAGGGGGGTTGGCTGTGTTCTGATTGGCTGGGGGTGTGTTCTGCTTAGGTGGGGGCTTGGTTGTGCTCAGGTTAGTCTTAGTTGCTGGGGGATTTGAGCTGGTGAGCTGTGATTTTGTTGTTTGGCTTCGTGTTCGTGGTCGTGCCACATCTTCATGGTGGGTGTCAGTTTGCTTCTTGTATGGGTCAGAGGGGTTTGAAGCGGGTAGTGGTGCAGCTGCAGTATGGTTTCTGGTTCGTGGTCGTGTCTCCTCTTCTGTGTGGGTGTGAGTCTTTTTTCTGTGTGGAAGTGTGGTGGTAGCATCTTGTGTGGCACTTGCGGGTGTGGGTCTGGTGTCATTCTTCATGTTAGTTACTCGTTTATTAATGAGGGCAGGTTTCCAAATGGTTGGTAGGCCGGAGGTATCTCGTCTATTCATGCTGTGTGGGCGTTTCTCTATCTCTATGGCTTCTCTGATTATTCTGTTGTTGAAGTGTTCGGTTTTGGCGATAGTTCTGGTATTTTTAAAGTCTTTAAAGTCTTGATATGTAGGATATCTTCATTTCAAAAGAATTCAGATTTATACCACTTGGCTGCGTTTATACAAATGAGAAATTGGGAATATTATTGATCAATGTAAAAAAACAAATAGGCTTTAACATCGGAAGACAGTACAACTCAGGTTTCCTAATCTGGATTTAGGATTTTTTTATCTATGCTGTGTAAAGCTAGTTCCTCAATTAGAAGTTACTAATTTGACCCCAAATGCATCTGATTGAGTTGAGGTAGTAAGACCAAAAGCAATATTCACATAAATAATTTTCTAAGCTATATTGAACATCTTTTGGGATGATAGGCTCTTTTCTTTTCTAATAGGGGGCCTCTGAATCATGATGATTCAACATGCACAAAGCCAACGAGGCTATCAAGATGTGGATAATTAAAGAAGAATCATGGAATCAACTGAAATTCCCAATTAATGCTAGAAGAATAGCATTAGCAATTGCACTTAGATTTCCAGTATACACCGCTTCAAAGTACTTTACAGTTCTCTCTAAGAGTCAACATATTGTCCCCAACCTATTTGTGAAGACCTCAGAAGTCAACCTTGAGCCAGTGAGAATTGAACTGCCAGCAGTCAGCAGAATTAGCCTACAATACTGCATTTTAATCACTGTGCCACCATAAGCTGTTTGCTATCAGTTTTGACTATTATTTCACAAAGTTCATTAATAAGTTTACTAATTGTTTTTCTTCTGACTTCAGAATCTCAATTTGTCTAGCTGGCAAGGCTTCTGATTTCACACCTGCAAAGTTTATGTCACTTAACAATTTAATATGTGGCATATAATAACAGTGATTTTAAAAAATCTGGCATCTAGGACCTAAATGAATGTACAGTTGATGCCAATACCAAATAAATGTTGTTTGTACTGGAACAGATTTGAAGATCAATCTCAACTTCATCTACTTCATATAAACGATGTCATTAATTAACAATTAGAGAAACAGACAGTTGAATAGCTTACACACTTTTGAAATTATCTGTTATTTTACCCATCATTTAAATGACATGATCAAAAAACAGTTTGATGAATGAGAAGGTCTTTTTATAAAATACCAAACCATATTTTGTTTATTTAACTCACATATTTTGATAATATTAAAAAAAGATCAAGTTTGACATTTATATTTTTATTTTGCTATGAGTGGAGTATTTGCTAATTGATTTTATTTATTCCTCTTGTGAATTTAATAAACCAAAACAAGTTATAATAAAGTGAATATCTTAGGGGTTAGGTGATGAATCTTCACTTATATAGAAAATCCTATATTTCTTCCCCCTGTGGAGAAATTGGATAGGCAGAATTAAGACTCATGTTAAGTTATAAAATTCCGGTCTCATTCTGTGTATGGAATTTGAAGCTTTAATCAATATAGCCTTTGAACAAACAAACAAAATTACTTGTTAATCAAAGGTGATTTGAATGAATCTTTAAACTGAATTCACTTCCTTAGTTGGATCAGCCATTTACATTGAGTAACATATTGTTGTGATTCTGTTCAATGGAGATTTGAACCAATTTGTATACTTATTATACTTATTTATCAGATGTATTCTGTAATAAAATATTTCTAGCCTCACACATTATGTGACTCTTTTGTATGAATGCTCCAAGCAAGCTATTTGGTAACATTAAGTTGCTAGAGTTGATCTGAGAAGTTCAGGATTTAATTTTCAATCAGCCATGGAGTTCACTGGTTGTCAGTCCTGAAGCTGATTTGACCAGAGCCATTTTGAAGTTTCAGTGCTGCCAGAGTAAAGCTGAGGGCTGCGTAATCAAAATAAAATACTTTCACTTGAGAACCAAGGACATTCTCACACCTGGCCAGAGGAAGGAGGAATGATGTCACCAGACCAGCTGATGCTGCCTTGATTGGTGCATGTCTGATTGTTTGGAATGGAGGGGAAAACTTTCACTTTTAATTAGGTGAAAACCAAGGGCCCCCTCAGAGTTGGTTTTCACCAGATATGTGCCAATATGATATTTTCAATAAAGCTATTCTTTGAGGGATGCACCTGCCTCAGATTTTTTGCTTACAATGGATCTATTACTTGGAACCCTGACATGGGTTGTCTTTGAGACAATCACAGATAAATTTACTTTCAGATTTTACTTACTTGAGAATAGAAATGGAAAAGATCACCTCACATATATATGACATTTTAGGCTCTTGGAGGAATATCAGGCTTCAAATTTGGAGTTATATACTAGATTTATTTTCCTTATATACACTATCTAGAACCTCTAATTTTGAGTTCTCACCAATCACACATCACATTTTTGTTTTCCATATTTAATCCACTAATCATTTGTTACATTATGTTTTCCTTATCTCCTATTGGAACCAAGACAATCTAATCAATTGTAAAAACACAAGCTACATTAATTGAATCAACACCTCAAATAATAAGAATATTTACATGGAGCAAGTCTCTTTGATTAGAAATGACCTTTGCTCAGAGAAAACATATTTAGAAAAAGAGTCAACATGCTTAATTCTTTAGCAACAATAACATTTACAAAAGTGTAGCTAGCTGTTTCACATATGGCCATCGTTACAAATAACAATAAGCTGCTATATGCTGCACATAAGCTGCACAAACACACACATGGGAGGGAGGGAGAAATCTAATGGATGCCTCTGCAGGTAATTCTAGAGTGGCATAAGGGGTGGAGTTTGGTTTAAGACAATTTCCTTAAATACAATGAAATCCATTGCATTTATTCACTTCAAAAAGGGAGTTAGCAGCACTAAATGTATTTCAGTTCTTAATAGCAAGAGCACTTAGAGTTATATAATGCTTTACAGTGCTTTACAGCCCTCTCTAAGTGGTTTACAGAGTCAGAGTATTGGCTCCAACAATCTGGGTCCTCACCTCAGAAAGATGAAAGGCTGAGTCAACTTTGAGCCTGGTGAGATTTGAACTGCCAAATTGCAGTCAGCTGGCAGTCAGCAGAAGTAGCCTGCAGTATTGCACTCTAAACCCTGCCCCACCGTAGCTCATACATGGCTTAATTATTCCCCTTTATCAGTATTGCCAGAAATATTCACAGATGGAAGAAAGAGAAAAAGACAGGGGTGGATTTCTACCCATTCTGTCCACCTCTGTAGAATTGGTCGCTCCAAAGAGCAGCAGACATAGAACTGGTTCTATGTCTGCTGATGTTTTTGCCCACATGCCCACCTAAGCTCTTACCTGACCTTTATTTCCTGATTTTTCAAATTCAGCTGCCGTGCGAGGCACAGCTGCAGTTTAAAAAGCAGCAAAAGAGGGCTGTTTCAAAGGCTGTTTCTCAGCTTGCAGTGCTGCTCATCAGGCACCAGGCTGATGACAATTTACAGGCAGGCATGCAGCCATGCAAGGAAGCACATCATAAATCACCGAAACTCATAAATCACTGAACCGGTAGTTAACCCTGTCATATCCCACCCCTGGAAAAAGGTCACATTGATGCTAAAGGCCTGGTCCTACTGGACGACGGATGCAAAACATATGCATAAATGACACAGCAGACAAGCAAAATTTTGGAGGTGGCTCCATCTGTTGTCATCCACTCTAAAAAGTGGCAAAAATTTGCATAAACAGAACGGAAAAGAACGGAAAAGAATGGAAAAGAACGGAAAAGAACGGAAAAGAATGGACGTGGGTAGTATGTAGCGGGATGTTAAGCGGATGTTCATAGGAAGCCTAGTGGATGAAAGCAGATGGAAGCGGATGACACCTCCAAAGGGGTTCCGGGGGAGAATTGCGAAGCAGATGCATAGCAGAAGGGGTGGATGCATAGCGGATGAAGCGGATGCATCACGGACACCTATAGGAAACAAAGCGGATGCCGCGTGGATGTATATCAGATGCAAAGCATTCACTGCACATGCAGGGAGTATGAATTGCATCAGCTCCGCTGATATAAAAGGATGCAGCACGCATGCAGTCAGCATTCAGGGGAAAGATGTGCTGCCACATACATCTAGCAGGAACACCATGGTTCATCAGTCAGGGAAAAAGAGGAAGCCCATGCCTACTCATTCCAGCCCTGGCAAGAAGGACAGAACCAGCACCCCACCCACTGGCACTGACTCTGAAGTTGCTGCTGCTGCTGCTGCAGTGAACCAGCCCGAAGGCCCTCAAAGCCCTGCTGCTGAAGGCCCTGCTGCTTAAGCCCCTGAAAGCCCTGCTGAAGCCACTGAAGGCCCTGCTGAAGCCCCTGCCAGAGGGAGGAAGAGGCAAGGGAAGGAGAAGGGAGAGAGGAAACAGTAAACCATTTCCGAGGAGCATGAGGATGAGGTGCTGGAATGGCTGAGGGAGAATGAGAACCTCTGGAGAAAGGGCCACAGACTCTATTGGGACACCAAGAAGAAGCAAGCAGCTTGGAGAGACAAGGCAGAGAGCTTGGGGTACACTGCAGAAGTACTTCTAGGATGGTGGAAGCATATGCACACCTGGTATGGCAAGCTACACCTCAA
>BLBF01000020.1:4948180-4963231 GCA_015471245.1 Laticauda colubrina
CTTTGAAACAACCATGACCTGGATGACTGAGAATCTCTGCAGACATCCTCAGGGAGAGTAGATTCCACAGATAACCCATACAAGACCTTAAAGATAATGTCCCGGTCCCTGTCCCATACAAGAATTTAAAGATAATGGCTAGTACCTTGATCTGCACACCAGAAGAAACTTGGAATCAAGTGAATCAAGAGGCATTTAACATCTTGTGAGCTGCTACATTCTGAACCTGCTGAAATTTCTGGGTGATCTTTAAAAGTGGCCCCATTTTTAATACATTGCAGTAGTCAAACCAAGAAATCACTAAGACGGAATCATAACCATGACCCTCTAGGCATGTACTAAAGATCTTCCCAATCAATATACAGGTAAAACTTGGAAAATTAGAATATAATGCAAAAGTTGATTTATTTCAGTAATGCAACTTAAAAGATGAAACTAAGATATGAGATAGACTCATTACATGCAAAGCAAGACAGTTCAAGCTGTGATTTGTCATAATTATGATGATGATGGCTTACAGCTCATGAAATCTCCAAATCCACAATCTCAGAAAATTAGAATATTACATGCAATCAATAAAACAAGGATTGTATATAGAACAATATCGGACCTCTGAAAAATATAAGCAAGCAAGTACTCAGTACTTGGTTTGGGCCCCTTTTGCAGCAATTACTGTCTCAATGTGGCATGGCATGGAAGCTATCAGCCTGTGGCACTGCTGAAGTGTTATGGAAGACCAGGATGCTTCAATAGTGGCCTTCAGCTCTTCTGCATTGTTTGGTCTCATGTCTCTCATCTTTCTCTTGGCAATGCCCCATAGATTCTCTATGGGGTTCAGGTCAGGCGAGTTTGCTGGCCAATCAAGCACAGTAATCCCACAGTCATTGAACCAGGTTTTAGTGCTTTTGGCAGTGTGGGCAGGTGCCACGTCCTGCTGGAAAATGAAGTCAGCACTCCCATAAAGCTCATCTGCAGAAAGAAGCATGAAGTGCTCCAAAATCTTCTGCTAGATGGCTGTGTTGACCCTGGACTTAATGAAGCATAGTGGACCAACACCAGCAGATGACATGGCTCCCCAAATCAACACAGACTGTGGAAACTTCACACTGGGCTTCAAGTATCTTGCAATGTGTGCCTCTCCATTCTTCCTCCAGACTCTGGGTCCTTGGTTCCCAAATGAGATGCAAAGGTTGCTCTCACCAGAAAAGTAGACTTTGGACCACTGAGCAACAGACCATTCTGTTTTTCTTTCGCCCAGGTAAGACGCTTCTGACATTGTTTGTTGTTCAGGAGCAGCTTGATAATAGGAATACGACATTTGAAGCCCATGTCCAGAATCCGTCTGTGCGTGATGGCTCTTGATGCACTAACTCCAGCCTCAGTCCACTCCTTGTGAAAGTCCCCAACACTTTTGAATGGCCTTTTCCTGACAATCCTCTCCAGGCTGCGGTCACCCTTGCTGCTTGTGCAACTTTTTCTTCCACACTTTTCCCTTCCACATAACTTTCTATTAATGTGCTTTGATACAGCACTTTGGGAACATCCAATTTCTTTTGCAATTACTTTTTGAAGCTTTCCCTCCTTATAGAGGGTGACAATGTTGGTTTTCTGAACGACTGTCAGGTCAGCAGTCTTTCCCATGATTTTGATTCCTACTGAACCAGACTGTGAAACCATTTGAAGGCTCAGGAACCCTTTGCAGGTGTTGTTAATTAGCTGATTAAAGTGGGACACTTTGAGCCTAGAATATTGAACCTTTTCACAATATTCCAATTTTCTGAGATTGTGCATTTGGGGTTTTCATGAGCTGTAAGCCATAATCATCACAATTATGACACATCACTGCTTGAACTATCTTGCTTTGAATGTAATGAGTCTATCTTATATATTATTTTCACCTTTTAAGTTGCACTACTGAAATAAATGAACTTTTGTATGATATTCTAATTTTTTGAGTTTCACCTGTAAGTTGAGGGTCATCGATATATGCTAAGGAAGGTATTGCAAGATATCTGAGGGAGATGGGTGGTTAAGAAATATGAAGTATAGATAAATAATACATACATACATACATACAAACATACATACATACCAGAGGTGGTATTCAACCGGTTTGCACCTGCTCGGACGAACCGGTAGTGGTTATTTGGCATGGGTTGCTGAACCAGTGGCAACTCCTGGCTGAAGATGCCGCCAACCCGGTCGCCTGGTCACTCACTTGCGATCACCTTCCGAGCTTTCCATTCCCCACATCCTTTTTCTCCCCAGGGAAAAGGAAGAAAGGCATGGATGCTGCAAGTATCACTTTCTCTGTGTGAGTTAAAGTGTTTGGAGTGAGAAAGAATGCGGTCTGACAGAGGGGGTGGGGGTGAATTGAGCCTTGGAGCACTTTTGCGATGTAAAAGAAATGCATTTCGGAAGCAGGTCTTTTAAAAACTTCTCCAAGGATTCCCCAAGGACGCTGCAAGTATCGCTTTCACTGTGTGAGTTAAAGTGTCTGGAGTGAGAAGTAGTGCGGTCTGACAGAGGGGGTGGGGGAATCCACTGAAGCCTTGGAGAAATTTAAAGGAGCTGCTTCCAAAATGCTTGTCTGTTAAGTGCCCTCTCTCTCTCTCTCTCTCTCTCTCTCTCTCTCTCTCTCTCTCTCTCTGTGTGTGTGTGTGTGTGTATGAGAGAGAGGAAAGAAAGAAAGAAAGAAAGAAAGATAGGAAGAGAGAGAGAAAACTCTGTTCTTTTATTTTTGATTGTTTCATTATTTATCATGTTTTCATATTTTACACTGTCCCTATACCTAGAGTGATTTTTCTGCCTTACTTTTGCCCAGGGCTACCACATATTTTTCAGGGTTTACATGCATTCAATGTCAATAGTCCAGAGCATACAATACACATGTGTTTAAGAAGAGTTGAAAGTGACCTCAGAGGTCTTTTATTTTATTTTATTGATTTTTTAAAAACAAACATACACAAACAAAACACAAAACATGAAAAACATAAAACATATTTTTTGAAAGCAGCCTAATCCCGGGTTACATCTCTTCGTACAGACACCAATTGAAGTTCATGCTCATTTTTATATACTTATTACCATATCTTATTACCATTCTACATTTTCTATATTGCTTCTCCTCTCTTTTAACTCTCTTAATTCTATTTTATTTATTTCATCTCAATTTAGATCATTATGCTTATATCCTTTGTCTGTCCTGTTTCAGCTGTCTGTTATCTTTTCTCATTCAAGCAAAATTTCTCCTCTAATCACTGATTGGAGTGTGACGCCTTTATAACTTTCCCTTACATTTATGACACTTAATATAATATATAACTTTCATTTGGATTCTGCTTGGTACATTCTAAAGCTACATACAATATTTTAAAAAAGAAGAGATTATAAATATATAATATAATTAAAACAATCCATACCAATTCAATTCTATCATTAAAATTAATATTCATTTAAATCTTAAACATTTCACACATTACTTTTCAAATAGGAATCATACTTCTATGGGAACCCTTATAAATTTTGCATCGTTACTTCTCCCCCAATTCACTTATATTTTAAAACATTATGTAATAAAAGTGTTTCCATTCCTTCCTAATTCATTTCTCTCATTTATTTCATTTCATTTATTTTACTCAAAAAAGTTTCACTGAATTACACTAAGTATTTTTATCCCACTTTTTAATCATATGTTGTTCCAATTTTCTAACATTATTCTCATGCAAGCATAACAATACAATCTTATGTCCCTTTGCAGAATCTCTTTTTCAGTTAAATTTTTACCCATTGTCTCTGAATAACATCTTGCTACAAACCTTTGTAGCTTCTTTTCCCTTCCTTCCTCCCTTGCTTCTTCACTCTGCCCTTTTTACCCCCTTGTCTCTCTACCTCCATTTCCCTCTTCTGTGTTCTCCTTTTCTGTTGCTTTCTGACATTATATCCACTTTTCACCTTATTTTTCCCTTTTTTGGTTGTTTTTTTAGGTCTTAAATTCTCCATTCTCTTTCCTCTCTTTCCCCTTTCTTCCCCAACTAAAGTTACTTGTTCATTAAAGATGGCTTCTTTTTTGTCCCAGTCTTCTTGTTGCTCAGTCTTTTTTTGTAGTTTCTCATAGGTACCAATCGCCATTTCTAAGAAGTGAAAAACAGAGCCAAGAGAGCCATTCCCTTCTTGTTCCTCTTCTTTATATTTTTTAAATTCCATTTTCAGTTCATCCACAAGTGATGCCATTGTAGGAAAAAAAAAATTAAACAACCACCCAATTGTTTTTGATCATTCAAATGTAATTTCCAGAAGTCCCAAGGAACCTTGGAGGTCTTCTAGTCCAATCCCCAGCTCAGGAAAGAAAACTGAGGATGCCAAACTCTGAGTAGAAATCCTGGGAAAGGTGTCAAAATAATACTTAGAAGGGACCTTGGGGTGAACCCTATAGCATTTCAGAGAAATGGCTGTCCAGTCTTTCCTTACAAACTTCCAGTGATTGAGCACCCAGAACTTCTGGAGACAGGCAGTTCCACTGGTTAATTGTTCTCACTGTCAGGAAGATTCTCCTAGTTTTAGGTTGCTTCTCTCTGTTCAGTTTCCATCCATTGCTTCTTGTTTGCATTCTGCTTCTTTGAAAAATACATTGTCCTCCTTTCTTTGTGGCATCCCCTTAAAAGCCTATTGCCTATCACACTCTTGAGTAAAGCATGTGAGCCATTTCCTCCTTTCAGTGGTCCATGAAAGTACATCTCTAGTATGCAGAAAATAAAGTCAAAAAAGAATCCTTGATGTGAGTGATATTGAATTGGCCACGCCCAGTCACATGACCACCAAGCATGTCCACCAAGTCACAACCAAGCATGCCCACCCAGTCACATGACCACTAAGCCACACACACCCAGTCTCATGTCCACAAGCCATGGCCATCAAATAAACCACGCCCACAGAACCGGTAGTAAAAAAAATTGAATTTCACGACTGATACATACATACATACATACATACATACATACATACATACATACATACATGCCATCTGATAGTGTATAGCCAAATCACCAATCCAGCCTTAAGCACTTTACTCAAAGAAGTGTTTTTCCCAGGCGTGGGACCAATGGTTTAAGGCAGTGCAAATTACTTTATAAAGAGTCAGTCCTCTTTTCATTTAGATAAAAATAATTGCTCTGACTCCATGATACATTTGTTCCCTTTCATCAAAGGGAACTTAAATTATTTTGCATCAGCCTAATGCGCAGTCACTTTTTTGCCCACTGGAAAAATCCATTTTGTTTTTCAGTTGTTTTTTTTAGACAATGAATAAACAGTCCTAGGATTAACTGACACAGTTCAGAGAAAAGTTTTTCAAAATCTTCCCTGGTGGGAAAGATTGCTGCCTTCGAAAAAGAAACTCAGAAAGTTTCTCACAGGCTTCAAGCTTTCCCGAGGCAGAGCTGTGGTATGTCTACCTAAAAAAGAAAAGAAAAGATAGTAACAAAGAACATTTGGACTATATATCCTTTTGGGTTCTGCTTTTGGAGTTTAAAACTGTTTTATTCCTTATGCAAGGAAAATTAAATCCCCTCCTAATTGTCATTAATCTTAGAGTAGTGGCAGGAAAGTATCTATAAAGTATTTTTTAAAAACTAAAATCTTATAGTGAGGAAAACATCTAGACAGTTCTGCAGAAACTTTTCAGAGGCTTCTGTAGAGTCTTTGATGTATTAATTGCCAACAGATATAACAGAAGTTCAGTAAGGACCGTGAGACGGATGATGCTTGGACTGTCATGCCAGGTTTGGTGTGTGATCCTCTGAATATTTGTCAGATGAATATATTATAAGTTGTGTTGTTTTCCACAGTGTGAAAAAAATAATAAAAAAGTGAAACAGGTTAGTAAATGTCATAAACTTTGGAAGGTGGAAAGCAACAGTTACAACATTTGCCTAAATTGCTTCCCTTCAGAAATTGTGGGTGCTCCATCACTGGAGGTTTCCATTTTATTTTTATTTTATTTATTTATTTATTTTGTCAAGCAGGTATTAGATAACAGGTATAAGTACAAACATAGTTATGAATACATGAAACAGATACAAATAAAAAACAATAGGACAGGGACACTAGGCATGTTGGTGCACTTATGCACGCCCCCTACAGACCTTGCGTAGGGTTTCCTGCTTGAGCAGGAGGTTTGCCCCTTTCAACTTTGTTATTCTGCTCTGTTCTGTCTCAAACAAAGCTTTCCATTGTTTCTAGTACTCAAAGAAGTTTCTAAGTGGCAGAGACCTCATTGATGTCTCAGGCTAGTAACTAAATTGTAAATGACAATGTGTAATTCATTTTAAATTTAATTATCTTGTTTCGGGATATTGATTCAAAAGAATGTATGAGGACCTGCATTAACTTAATTTGGAATCATTTGGGAAAAATATAGACAGCATCAGGAGAGACATAAAACCATGTATCATGACAATAGCAAACCTGTTCCCCTAAATTGGAAATAATCCCCATTGAAATCTATGGAATTCTCACATCTGAGCACACATATATCAGATGAAATTGGAATTCTGAGCTTGTATGCTTTGCTCACAAGAAGTCTTGATTTAAATGTCTTTAAAAGGGGAATCAGACCCTCTTTTTAATTTATATTTTGTGGTTTACCAACTAGACTGTCTGAAAAGAAAGTGGGCTATGCCTTCAATAAAATTATATAAATTTTATGCATGATGGGTACATTCAGAGGTAAAATAATTTTGATCTCATTGGTGAGAATAATTATTGGCTCTATTATTTATTGGTTCTATTATTAAGATAGGGTAAAATATCTAGCCCCATTACAGATATTTTTGATCTCATACAGCAGGGTCTCTTATTAAAACTTCAGATTACTAGAAATGTTTAATTATGGATTTGATTATTTACAACAATAATTAATTTCTTTGATATTTCTAGATGCGCAGAAGGCATTTGATAATGTGAACTGGTGATTCATGTTGTTACTGCTGGAACAGATGGGCTTCACTAAAAAATTTACTCAAGCAATAGAAGCTATATATCATAAACAAACAGCAAAAGTAATGATAGAGGGAGAATTGACAGACTCTATTGATATAAGAAAAGGAACTAGACAAGGATGCCCATTGTCACCTTTGTTGTTTGTGTTAACCTTGGAAGTATTAAACAGAAATATTAGAGAAGAAAAGGACATAAAAGGGATGAAAATTAAAAAGGAAGAATTTAAACTGTGAGCATTTGCAGATGATTTGGTTTTCATCTTAGAAGATCCATTAGAAACAGCACCAAAATTGATGGAAAAGATAGAGACATATGGAAAGGTGGCTGGCTTGAAAATAAAGACAAGACAAAGATTCTGACAAAAAACATGTTATCAAGACAAAAGGAAGAATTAGCAAACCTATTGAAAATCCAGGTCACGAATAAGATTAAATATTTGGGGATATATCTGACAGCAAGATGCAGTACATTAAAAGAGAATAATTATATTAAACTTAAGCAGCAGATCGCACTAGATTTGGCGAAATGGAAAAATTTACAACGGTCACTAATAGGGAGAATATCAACAATCAAGATGAATATATTACCCAGAATTTTATATTTGTTTCAAACAATTCCAATCAGGCTTGAAAAAGATTATTTTGAAGATTTAAATAAAGTCGTGTTGAAATATATATGGCAAGGTAAGAGGGCGAGAATAAAGTTAAAACTTTTGCAAGATGGTAGAATAAGAGAATTTGTCTTGCCTAATTGGGAGTTGTACTATCAAGCTACGAAATTGATGTGGGTAAAGGAATGGATAACATTAAGAAATACTAGATTGTTAACATTAGAAAGACATGATCTGTTGTTGGGGTGGCATGCTTTTTTATGGTATAAAGGAACAAAAACACAGGGGTACTTTAGAAGACATTATATACCGGAGTCTCTGTGGTTAAACTGGGAGAAGGTTAAAAGACAATGTTATTTGAAAATTCCAGTCTGGTTATTGACTATTGAGGCATTTTATTATCCTATAATATACAAAAAGGAACAAACAGTTAGATATGGTGAAATATTGAATGAAAAGGGTGAACTTAAATCTATGCAAAAATTAGAGGAACAAGGTATATAAAGATGAATTGGTTTTCATATGCGCAAATACAATCAAGGTATGATAAAGATTTTAAAACAGAAGGTTTTTATGATAAATTGACCGATTTAGATAAGATTTTGACAGGTGCTGATGAAAAGGTGATTACAAAATTATATGGATATTTATTAGAAATTAAATTAGAAGAACAAGTTAAAGAATCTATGATGCTTGGGGGAAGAATTTTGGATATGGGACTGATTTAGAGAAATGGCAAAAATTGTGGTTTCAAAATTATAAAATGACAATGTCAGCAGCATATAAAGAAAATTTGTATAAGATGTTTTACAGGTGGCACTTTCCCCCGAGAAGAATAGCAAGGATGTATAAGAATCAGTCCGAAAAGTTTTGGAAATGTCATCAGACACCTGGCTCTTATTACCATATGTGGTGGACGTGCCTGGACGCGAAAAAATATTGGGCTAAAATCCACATGTGGCTGGAAAAAATGACACATAAGCATATAGACTTGAAACCAGAGGTTTTTTTTATTGGGAATTTTGCTTGAAATATATTGTAAAGATTTGAAATATCTGATTGTAAATGTATTAACAGCAGCTAGGATTGTATTTGCTAAAAACTGGAAAAATGAGAAGATACCATTACAGGAGGAGATTATTAAGAAAATATTGGAATGTGATGAAATGAGTAGATTGACATTTGAAATTCGAGAACAAGATGACAAACAATTTTACAAAGTTTGGGACTGGTTAGATAATAAAATACAGTAATGAAAGATGTAGATTTTTAGAAAATAATAAACATATAAAGATTTATTTTTTTCTTTTTTAATTATATTTACAAAATGATTCTAGGATAGATCTGGGAGGACAATATGAATTGTTATAAAATAAACTAAGTAAAATGTGATTATCTTATAAAACATGAATGAATAAAAGTATAGTCAATGATTGATTAATAAAGATATTAATGTACTTGATATTTGATTGAAAGTATGAGAGGATATATAATGTAATTGTAATAGAAGACTACAAAATGGTTGCACAAAATAATATGTAAATCAACGGGCACACTGTATGTATATATATGGAAGATGGTTTATGTTTTTATGTTATGTTTGTTTATGTTTTTTTAAATCAATTAAAAAAAACAATAATTAATTGCTTGACCATTAAAAAAACCTGGCTGCTTCTATAAGAAACTGAAAAAAAAATGGTGTTTTTTTTTCTTTATAAAAGATGCAATTCAGAAAGTGTTTGTTATTGGGATTGAAAATAGACAAAGAATGTGTAGCAGTGAGATAACACGTGCCTGCAGGAAAAGAAGGCAAACTATTATTAAAAACAGATTTGTACTTTTTTTAAAAAAAATCAAAATTGGAAAAACTAACATGAATAAATATTGATTGACACGATGAACAAAGAAAATTAAAAAAAAATCATTTACTGGAACTCCAATCTTCAAATTCCATTCTGTTACTTGAATTAGATGCCTCCAGCCACTGATTTATCGGAGCAGCTAGTTCAGTTCTTCACTGAGAATTCAGTCTCTTCTCCTAGTTCTTCTTTGTGGACATATTTCAGGTTTACTAAATTCAGTTGTTTGTTTGCAGTTCACTTACTATGATGTTGCCACAGCCTGCATAAAGCCCTCAACCAATTACCAACATCTACATCCCTCTTCATTCAACATTTCTGTAAACTGCTGTTTCTTATTCAACTAGTTACTTTTCATATAAAGAAATCCATAATAAATCCATAATAAATAAAAAAGATTTATTATTTTTTTGTAGTTATGATCCATACTATGAACTATGATTCACTATGAACTTCTTGTCACAAACCGTGCTATTCTTATTAGCTTATGTTGATGTCCAATATAATTGGAGCCTAGTTTACCTATTCTCTATTGGAAGATTGCAACTCAATGTTCCAGGGAATTATAGTCATTTCCCTTAAGTTTTTGTAAACTGCTATCTATTCTGATTTTTATTTTCTGTCCTAATGGTGGTAGTGGTGCAATACAATGGCTTTTATTTGAGACCTGTCCTTCTGAATCAGCCTTGATTCAGTTGACACTGGAGGCCGTCAACTTGTATTAAGACTACAAGATTCAGAAACCCTAAATGGGTTCACCTAAATGGTGAAGTGCTCTGCTTCACCATTTTACCTTTAATCATTATTTTCACCAGTTTATCTAGATGAGATGTTAGTCTAGTGAATCTGACTTATTTAGAGTCACATTGAATCTTTATTAAAACAACAACAGTTCTGAAGTTACATTAGCCACTTTCAGTTTCCACCACTGAAATGTCTTTGAGTGAGGTAATCAAATCCACACTTATTTTTAAATACCTCAGAATTAGATGGCAATCATCTGAATTTGATCATCTGGTTACTTTCAATATGTTAATAAAGTGTAGACTAAAGTTATGGAACTTGAAACCTCCAAGTATTTTGGAGTACAATTTCCAAAAATGCTAGGCAATAGTTAACCATGATGGATTAATTTCCCATTCCTAGTCTCACACTATATATACTTATTTTTTTCAAGTTCCTTTTGTAAAAAAACAAAACAAAAGCAAAATAAATTGTGACCTGAGGAGATAGCTGGCACAAGATGTTTGACCTGTTCGATATTATAGTGGCTAAGGATCTACCTGAGTTTTATCATACTTTCTGATGTTGGTTAGTTTTCTTTTACCCATAGAATACTTTTGGGAACATTCCTGCCATTACTTTTTTCAAACTGCAAAACCCAAGGTTTTCCTTTGGGAGAAGTCTTCAGCAGATCCTCCCACGTGAATCTTCAAGATCCTAAGGAAGAACATGCTACCACATGAAGGGAAAACAGGGAAGAGTGATAAAAATGAACAAAATGGGAAGATTTAAACTGAAAACATTTCAGCACTGAGTTTTTATTGATCTGTTAGTAAAGGCATCAGCAATGTATTCGTGCTCTCTGGATATTTTGCCAGACATATTTTTTTCAGGAAGCAGCTGCTCAATATATCATTTCTTATATAATATATAAACCAAACATTTCCAAGTAAGATCATGAATTTATCTAGGCAATGTTACTTATACTGATTAACAAGGGAATCCATCAAACTTCTTAAAAGACACCTGAGATTTTATTAACTACTGATGCCAGCAATTATTATATATTACAGATACAGAGAATCAGAGTTGGAAAGGAACTTGTAGGTCATCTAGTCCACCTCCCTGCCCAAGCAGGAGACCCTATACCATTTCTGACAAATGACAGTCCAATCTCTTGAAAGTCTCAACTGACGGCGTTCCCACAACTTCTGAGAGCAAGCTGTTCCATTGATTGATTATTCTCACTGTCAAAAAGTTTCTCCTTGTTTCCAGGTTAAATCTCTCCTTGTTCAGTTTCCATCCATTATTCCTTGTCTGGCCTATGGGAGCTTTAGAAAATAGCTTGACCCCTTTCCTCCCTGTGGCAGCCCCTCAAATATCGGAAGACTGCTATCATGCCTCCCCTGGCCCTTCTCTTTACTAGACTAGCCAAACCCAGTTCCTGCAACCGTTCATTGTATGTTTTAGCCGCCAGCCCCCTAATCATCCTGGTTGCTCTTCTCTGTACTTTTTCTAGAGTCTCAATATCTTTTTTATAATGTGGTGAGCAAAACTGGATGCAATACTCTAGGTGTGATCTTACTAAGGCTTGATAGAGTGGTATTAGTACTTCCCTTGATCTTGACTGTATCCCTCTGTTAGTGCAACTTAAGATTGCATTAGCTTTTTTGGCAGTTGCCACACACTGCTGATTCATATTTAGCTTGTTGTCCACTAAGACTCCAAGATCCCTCTCACAGTTACTGCTATTAAGCCTGGTTTCACCCAGTCTATATGTGTACTTTTGGTTTTTCTTGCTTAAGTGTAGGACTTGACTTTTCTCTGTATTGAATTTCATTTGATTAGATATGCCCCAGTGTTCTAGTCTATCTTCTTGGGTGTTAGCTATTCCTGCCAGCTTAGTATCATCTGCAAATTTGGTAAGTTCCCCTTCTGTTCCCTCATCTAGGTCGTTAATGAAGATATTGAAGAGTACTGGGCCTAAGCCGGAACCTTGTGGCACCCCACTGCTTACTTCCCTCCATGTAGACTTAGACCCATTAAGGACTACTCGTTGAGTATGGTTTGCCAGCCAGTTGCGAATCCATCTCATGGTGGTGCTATCTATTTCACTTTTTTCTAGCTTACTAAGAAGTAAGTTGTGGTCTACTTTATCGAATGCCTTGCTGAAATCTAAATATATTATGTCCACCCTATTTTACTGGTCTACTAATTTAGTCACTGTGTTGAAGAATGAAATAAGATTGATTTGGCATGATCTGTTTTTAACAAACTCATGCTGACTGCTCGTTATTACTTTACTTGTTTCTAGATGTTGGCAGATCTGTTTTTTTATTATCTTTTCCAGTATCTTCCCGGGTATTGATGTTAGGCTGATTGGTCTATAGTTTCCTGGGTCTGTTTTTTTTTTTTCCTTTTTTGAAGATGGGAACCACATTAGCTCTTTTCCAGTCCTCTGGTAGTTCCCCGATGCTCCAGGATTTTTGAAAGATATGGTGCAGTGGTTCTGAGATGACCTGTGCCAGTTCCTTTAAAACTCTGGGATGTAATCCATCAGGCCCCGGTGATTTGTTTTCATCAAGATCAGACAGGTATTCTCTTACTTTTTTTTTTTTTTGCTTATTTTAAGTTTTATTTCTAGTCTGTCTTTTATAGTTATGTTTTTGGTGGGTTGAGCTACAGTTTCTTTTTGTGTGAAGACAGATGTAAAGAATGAATTAAGCAGTTCTGCTTTCTCTCTGTTGCCTGTTACTTCCTTGCCATAAATATTCACATAAATATTCACATAAATATTGAACAACCGAGCTATTATTTCTCTTCTATAATGAGATTAGGCAATCATGATATAAAATGAGAATTGCTCTGTAAAGTGAGATGGGTGGTCTCTAAATTTGATATATAAATAAAGAAATGAAACAGAATGCTCCTGTGAACTTTGCACTTAACTTAGAATTTAACTTTGCTGAGGTCCATGAACACAGGCAATTTTAATCCCACAGCCTCCATTTATCAAAAAATAGGCAGTTTTTAGGGCACTTTATGCAAGAGGGAAGAGAGGCAGTGGTAGGATTCAAATTTTTTTACTACCAGTTCTGTGGGTGTGGCTTGGTGGGTGTGGCACAGATTGATGTTGCATAACTTGGTGGGCATGACAGGAAAAGGATACTGTAACATCTCCATCCTCCATTCCACCCCACTCCTGGGGGAAGGTTAGTGCAAAATCCCATTCCCTCCCCACCCCACTAACCTGCTTTCCAGCTCTGTTTTCCTGTGCAGGGCAACAAAAGAAGACCTAGCCAATCAGCTGGGACTCAGAAGGTAGAGGATAGATGGGGGCGGGGCCAGTCATTGGTGGTATTTGCTGGTTTTCCGAGCTGCTCAAAATTTCTGCTCCTGGTTCTCCAGAACTGGTCAGAACCTGCTAAATACCATCTCTGAAGAGAGGGAAGAAGAAATGTATTCATAACAAGATATAGAGTTGGAGGATACCATTGGAGAAGAATGCCAGGAGATCTTCAGAATATGAGGCTTTGCACAAACTGAGCTGGTTATCTAATTTGAATGTAAATGAAAACAATGTTCTGTGCTTCAGAATGCAGTACACGGACTCGAAAATGTTACTTGTTCTTTCAAACTGATTTGCTTGTAGCACCACCCATTTATTTTGAGGCAAGATCTTCTTAATTGGATGAAGATTTATTTTCAGGATGAATATCTCAACAAGAAGTAAATAGCTTTCTGGGTATCAACTTTTATGTTCCGAAATTGCTGAAAATTTCATGGAGTCCTTTTATTATGAAGAGTTGCAAAATTGATGTTTGTGTGTGCAGACATCCCACGGGCTTTTCCAATCCAAGCACCTCTTGGTCAGGAAGACAGGGACGCCAGTACTGTATGCTTCATCACAATAACCAGGTTCTGAAATAAGGAAAGGATTATTAAACTAAGAGGTTTCCTGAATCCAGTTGGCCTACATCAGGGCACATATCCTGTTGATGGTTGGGAGCCTATACTTTTAAATATTTTTCCCATGGTCAAAGACTGCAATGGAGAATAGGACAATAGAATGGTATTCTGCCTTTTGTTGTTGTTGTTCATGGCTGTTGTTGTATTTAAGCTGCTATGATGGTTTGCACATGGTTTTGATTTGTTTTTCTCTGAAAATTGTGTGGGAAGCATACTGCTATTTTCCACACTATATTTTCCAAGAATTTGGGGTGTCCCAAAAGCAGAATTACATTAGATGAAAGTTACCAATATTGAACTATACCATGGGTGTCAAACTTGATTGCATCATGTGACTGTCATGCCCCTGGTCGAGACTGACACTGAGGGAGGGGAGGAACAGCCGACAGGGAGTGGAAGTGTGGCTCCGGAGGTTGTGGAGGAGGCTGGGGAAGGGCAGAGGCCGGTTGAGCAGTCAGAGGAGGACCCAGACCCATCTCCTATCCATCCTAGGGCACACAGAGAGGAGAGGATAAGGGAGAGACATAGTCTACGCGGGAGGAGAGGACCTTGATCCTCTTCATGGGCTGCAGATGTGACAACTGAATAAAAGTTTGGACCTGCATATTAGCAAACACTGGAAACAAAGCATGTTTTATTTTGGTTTGAAGTTATCTTGGTTGACATCCTTCCAACAGACTGTGCCTTGTTATCTCCTTGAATTTGATAAATACTTCTTCTGATCTATTGCGGAAATTTCATCATTGTAGTTTGTTTGGGTTTTTTTTTTTTATTTCACCTCTATCTGCTCTTTAAGTTTGGACTGTTTTGCTTTCTTCTGAAGACTATTTTTGAGTATATTTTATCTCCAACTGAATATTATTGAACAGTGGGGCCAAGTTGGAGACATTA
>BLBF01000020.1:4963241-4976344 GCA_015471245.1 Laticauda colubrina
TACATGATGCATCTGGCCCATGGGCTGCCAGTTTGACACCCCTGATCTATACCAATAAATAAATAGTGTCCATAAGAAACCAGGAGACTGTGAGTTCTAGTTCTGCCTAAGGTATGAAAGCTGGCTATGCGACTTTGGGCTAATCACACTTTCTCACCTCTTCTTACAGGGTTGCCATTATAGGGGGGGAAAAGGAGGAGGGAGGAGTATTAGGTATATTCACTGCCTTATTGATAAAATAATAAAGGCAAGATATAAATAAATTAAAATCAATAAAATATATTTCCCATTAAGACATATCTTTTTCAATTTTTTTGTTTGCACTCTGTTTTCTCACATGAATTACTACTAGTGTGTAGTCTTCTCTGAGGTTCCCAGTGAACATTAACAAATATGTTGAATCAGAAGAAAAATAGTCCACTGTTTTCCAATATGTGGATAATGCACAGAATGCCCAATAGGGTTTGAAATAGTCAGTTTTATTCTGTTTGTACGAAAAAGCAGTTTTCATGTTCCTGTAAGAGAAAACTGAGAGGGAAGGCCTAAAGAACGTTCCATTAAAACATAACAGTTTAGATTAAAAAGATACACTGAGAAACAAATATTAGGAAAGGAGTGTGGGAGAAAGGGAGGGAACAACATCGAGATTCAAAATCATTCCCATTGTCAAATCTTCCTTCTTTTTCTGACCTCATTCCAACCAGACTTGACTTCTGCTTCTGCTTATGTTAACTTGATTTATGGATCCAAAGAACATGGTTTCCATAGCAACTTTTCCCAGGTTTTGAGCAAATATCATCCTTGAATGTGCTCTTCCTTTAATTTCTTCTGTTCTCTCTTTTTTCCCCTCTCCTTTCTTTTTCTAGAGGAGGAAGAGAGTATTCATTCACATTTTGTGGTTATTCAATTAACCTCATGAGGGATTTAGATGCTGTTTATAAATAGTAGGCTTCAAAGCAAAATACCATGTTCCATAGGAACATTTATTCTATTGTAAACGAGAAATAAACCTTGAAAAATCTACAAGAATTCTGCAGAACTGTATTTCTTGAGCCAAATAATGACCACCCAGCCTGCTGTATATTACTGTGAGCTTCTTTAATCACATTAGAACCTTCTATGTTGGTTGTGATATTAATGAGTAAATTCTGTAAGTACGTATTTCCACGAGGATTTGCGTAGTTCAAGTTATAATGAAAATAGAAAATAGATCTTATGACGATGCATTGTTCCAAATACCTTAATTCTAAAATGAGATGTTTTCACTCTTTCATAACATTGTTTCTTAACTTTTCTGTACTAACTCAGAATTAATTCATCTGAGTGTGAAGTTGTAGTTTTATAAAATGCATAAAAAAATAGGAATGCTGCAAGAGAAAAAATTAATGAACTGAAATCCCATATTTACATTATAATTCTTAATTTAGAATTCTGTTGGTCTATGCCAGTGATGGCTAACCTTTTCAGCATCAAGTGCCCAAATGCATCCCCATATGGGTGCCCCCCACATGTGCATGCAAGCTCTGCATGCACTCTGCACGCCCGTGCATGTACAGCAGAGACCCGAAGACCAGCTGGCTGGCAAGAGGCACGTGCATGCATGTGTGGTAGAGCTGAGCTGGCATGATGGCTTGCCTGCCCAGAGGGCTCTGGGTGCCACCTCTGGTATGCATGCCATCGGTTCGCCATCACAGGTCTATGCAGTTCTAGCTTTTATCAATAAATCTAGAGATCAGCTGAACATTTTATGACATAGACCTTGTTCAACCTTTCTGGATTGAGGTAGAATGAGTATGTAAAGGGAGACAGTAAAGGTAAGTTGGGGGCTTGAGTGGCTTTCATTACCACCTCACCTCTTGAGAGTATCTACAGCAAGGTTGGTCTTTTGTCCTTCCTGCCAGAGACTCTGACATGAGAGTGAAAATCCTGAAAGTAAGAGGTATAAATTACACAAAAGTCTACCCGAAATAGTCCAACCTGTCACTTGCAGAATTTTGCCCTCCAATGCAGGAAGAATGGCTGAAAGGGCAACAATTGAATCGAACCAGATTGCTCATTTTGATTTCTTCCTTCTCTCAGCTACATCCTTTCCTAAAGGAGAATTTCTGAATAGGGTTCTTATTTCATCCACATTGCTCAGGATGTTGGAGAAGATGATCTGGCGACCATTTTCAAGCATTGGCTGAAGTTTCTCTTGCCAAGTTAATGGGCAGATGGAAACTCAACTTAAAGTATGTGCATGGATCCAAGGGGTGCCATGAATTCTCAGCTCCAAAAATGAATGAATATGGAGGAAATATGTATATCAGCAGAAATGTATACAAGTAAAAATATTTTAGAAAATGTTCATTTATATTTTAATAAAATAGGTGTTTATTTTTAAGTTTAAGATTCATTTTTTGAGTAATTGTATAGAATAGACAAGATTCTAACTAGATGTCAAACTCATTAAGGTCAGAAATTGACTGAACTGTTCAGCCACATGTATTCTTACCATTGAGCAAGGTAGAGTCATTTTTTAATTTTTTTAATTTTTTTTATATTTTCAATAATTCCATCTTTCATTCATACAGTGTGTCGACTGGGTACATACATATATTTTGTGCTAACAATTGTAATTAATACTTTTCTTACCACTGTAACAATAATCACATTTTCTTTATAAGCCATTATTTCTTATATCTATTACTTTTATAACAATCTTAGCTTATTCCTCTATATATTCATCGACTGAGTTTTAACTTGTTTTATTTTCCAACCATTGATAAAATAAGTCCGATACCATGTAATATTCAGCTTCTTCTTTTTCTTGAACAAGGTAGAGTTATTATATAGAATAATCACATTGTGACTTTTATTCATGAATATTTTATTGTTCATTAAATAAATTTATTGTTTACAATTCTAAAAATATATAACAGATAAAAATATAAAAAGCGTTTCAAAATAATAAACACACACACACATACACAAACATGCACTTGAGTTGTTATTCAGCAGGTTCTGACCAGTTCTGGAGAACTGGTAGCGGACATTTGAGTAGTTCGGAGAACCGGCATATACCACCTCTGACTGCAGATTTTACTGTATATGTCCCCTGCCACGCCCACCAAGCCACACCCACAGAACCAGAAGTAAAAAAATTGAATCCCACCACTCTCACAAACACACACGGATTGTGATGACTCATAGTCTCTCAAAATAACCTCAAACCCAAAACATACAATAAAGTCAGTGAACACCAACTCATTCAGGAGCTCCGACGACAAACCCTCCTGGAACTGATCTAATAATGCTGCCTCATTCCATTGTACATCCTGAGCAACCACCCAAAAACTAGCAATATAATTCATGACTGAGCCACGCCCCTGCTTCAACTCTCTCAAATGTTTGTTTGCTGTTTGGCTTCAAACAGAGTCCTCAAACATGGCCTGAAACTGAAGGCAAAACTCAGTGTAATTTTCCAACACCTGGTTGGGCTGGGTCAACAGAGGCGTCGTCCAACGTGCTGCAGAGCCTGACAACAAACTAACTAAAAATCCCACCTTATCCCAGTCAGTGGAAAAGTCCTCAGGCCAAAGGCTCATGTAAAGCTGGCATTGCCCCCAAATGCTGGAAATTGGGCCAGCAAACCATCAAATTTATCTGGCACTACCACTGGGCATTGTCAGCGTGGCTGGGCAGCTTGCATTTGTGCCACCTGTGCAGTCAAAAGAGACACTTTCTGGGTTAACTGGGCAATCTCTGCTCTGAGCTGATCCATGGTCACCCCACAAAAAGCAGAAATAAGTTGAAGGGATGGCTGAACTCAAAATGTGATGACCTATAGTCTCAAAATAACCCCAAACCCAAAACATACATTAAAGTCCGATAATGCCTTCAACTTAACTTCACTGTTTTATTAGGCACAGTTTAAAGTCACAAAAGTAAATAATGAGGCAAACAGAAAACCAAAACAAACCGCATTGACAAAAGTTCCAAAGCAAGCCAAGATAATTAATCATAAATTCCAGGAAGATAACCGAGGAGAGTCCATGGGAAGAATGCCAGCAAAGATAAACCTCTTTCAAAGTAAACATTAAACTTTGACTCCAGCAATTCTGACTACGCAGTTACAAACTTATATACATAGCTCCTAGCTGCAAGCCATGAGGAGGATCATGGTACTCTCCTCCTGAACGGACCTCGCTTTTCCCTGATCCTCTTCTACCTGCATGACCTAGGATGGAAATGGGATGGGCCTGGAAGCTCCTCTGATTGCTCAGCTGGCCTCTGCTCTTCCCCAGCCTTCTCCACCACCTCTGGAGCCACACTCCCACTCCCTGTTGGCTGTTCCTCCTCTTCCTCAGAGTCAGTCTCCACCAGGGGCATGACACGGATATAAGTAACTATTCACAGTTATGTTTAAATACATTCACTTAAAAGAAGAGAACCTATGTCTAAGTAAATATGTTTAGGGATAATGTGCAATTTTCCCTCTGCTATTACATGCATACCATAGAAAATGACCAAGTATTTATGTGTCATATAGTTATAAAATATCCTGATCTCAAATTCATGAAGCATATCATGAAGCAATAAATAATTGTGGCTGCATTACCACAAAAGATGAAAATAATTTTTTACCAAGCCATATGTATACCTATCTTTACATATTTTTTTTGAGTTAGTGTTTTATCTTTTTCACCACTGAGGGAATGGAAGCATGATTAGATACACTTTCCCTGGAGTGATTTACGCAGATGTGTGTAGATACATGATTAAAGATTAGAGGTTCCTTATGTTTCTTATATAACGGATTTCCTCCCTGAATAGCCTTTCATTTTCCAGTGACTTATTTTAATTCTACCACAATGTTTGGTTCCCATCTCCTAAAAATGATTTTCATTTTTTATTTATTTAACCTTTGCTATGCTCATTGCATTAAAAAAAAGTCAATAGTGCCAGAGTTGCTGTGTAAGGCATCAAAGACAATAAGTTTTGCTGTTGCTAAAGCACATGTCACCCTGAACCAACGGATGCAAAGAGGATGTAAAAGGAACAAAAAACATTGCCATCCGTTCGAAAATGGGATGTACTCACTGCCTCCATTTTGCTTCCTCTCTATCCATCCAGCATCCGTTTATTGACGTTTCATCTGCTCCGAAAGTTTTGGGCTGCCCAAAACTTTTGCATGGAAAATGTATCCAGTTCATCCGTTCTGCATCTGCTACGCATCCGCTATGCATCCGTTACGCATCCGCTACGCATCCGTTATGCATCCACTATATTCGCTTGGCGTCCACTGTGCATCCGCGCAACTCACATCCACCCGGACGCAGGGAGGAAGCGGAACGGAAGCGGAACAGATGCAGAACAGATGCAGAATGGATGCAGCACGGAAACAAAGCGTTTAAAGGGGAAAAAACGTTTGCAGAGGGGACCTATTTCGGATATTAAGGATGTCTAGAGGATGCCTAGAGGATGCCTAGAGGATGCAAAGGGACACCTATACTGCCTATAAAAAGGGGGAGCAACTCATCTGCATCTCACTTTCAGACCAGCAGCCCACCTGTGCAGACGTCTGCAGCCTTCATCTGACTCTTCCTCTTCCACAGCATCCAGTCATGTCCACCGTGGATCATACCACAGTCCTTTTGGCAGCCACCATCCTTCTGCAACAGTACGAAGCCATCTACAGGCTCTGTGAACTCTACTATGGGAAGAAAAAGAGGCGGCCAAGAAGTGTCTGGGTCCGAAAATGGATCGGGAGAAGAGCAGAGTACGCACTGTACAACAAGCTGATGGTGGAGCTCAGGAACGAAGACACTCGGGCGTTCCAGAACTTCATGAGGATTCCTCCAGCCATGTTTGACAAAGTTGTGCAGCCCCTGACACCCAGGTTGACCAAGGCAAACACCAACTTCCAGCCCAGCCTGGAACCTGGGCGCAAGGTGGCACTCACTCTGCGCCACCTGGACTCAGGGACCACTTACAAAAGCATGCAGTACGGCTGGAGGGTGCCACACAACACCATCAGCATTGTGGTCAGAGAAGTGGTGCAGGCCATCATCGAAGAATACCTGGAGGAGCTCCTCCAGTGCCCCTCCACTGAAGAAGGATGGAAGAAAGTTGCAGAGCAGTGGTATCAGAGGTGGAACTTCCCACACACCGTTGGAGCCATCGATGGCAAGCACGTGGCCTGCAAAGCTCCAGCCAACTCGGGGTCCACTTATTTCAACTACAAGGGCTCCTTCAGCATCGTCCTCTTCGCCATGGAGTGGCAAGACAGGATGATAGATGATTAATGGGTGCTTCCTTCAGCCTGTCTCATCACACGGATGAGATTGGGCCATGTATGTTGGGTAGGCCTACAATGAACCGGGCGTTTAATAAAGAGTTGTGTTTGTGTTGACATGTGTGGATGATTGATTACATTGTTATTGATAAAAAAGGGCCACAGGGGTGGCACCTGGGAGGGTGGACCATACAGTCCCACTATGCTTGCACTGGAGGTTTATCTATCCCACAGCTATTAGCCATCCCAAAGGTATCCCTGCTCATTCCACAGGCATCCCTGCCCTCCCCACTGCTATCTTAACCCATCCCACAAGCATGCAAAGGCTTAAGCCAATTCTAAAAGTTTCCACCAAGACTTTTTTTAAAAAAACAAATGAATCAAAGATAAACTTTATTGAACAGCAAGCTGTAAAACAAAAATGACCCAAGTCAAGTGTCCAAATAAAGTCCACAGGTAGCCAGCTACCCGGTCTCTGGCACTCTTCTTGGTCATTCGGAGGTGTGCCCAGTCTCAGGGATGAAGGGTCCAGGTGCTGTGGTGGTGGGTGGTGCTGGAGTGCCTGGCCTCGAGAGGACAACAGGGGACGATGTGTTGAGAAAGCTCTTGGACAGCTGGCTCAGCCCCGTGATGCTGAGAGGTCCTTCCTCCATGCCATGGGGTGTCAGCTCCAGTACTGATGACAGATGTACTGAGGCCAGGCTTGGCTGTGGGGTGGAGGAAGGAGTAGTGTAGTGGGGCTGTCTGCTCTGCAGCTGGGTGAGGACTGGTGTGGGTGGCATCATTGGCGTGGGTGGCATCACTGTCGTCGGTGGCATCATGGCGTGGGTGGCATCGCTGTCATTGGTGGCATCATTGTCATGGGTGGCATCAGTGGCATCAGTGAAACAGGTGGCAACGGTGTCGCCCGATGACTCTGTGCCTGGACTGGGAAGGGCTGCTGCCTGTGCTGCTGAACCACCTGGTAGCCGTAGCCCTGGTAGGTGAGGGCCTGTTGGAAGCCTTGGAATGGTAGGGACATCACCTGGGGTGGAGGAGCAGACCTGGACTGGGTGGGAGCAGGTTCCTCGGGTCTTGAGGGTTGTGAAGCAGCTCGGTGATCTGGTCCTTCACCACCTGGTACTGTGGATCCGCCATTTCCTTGAGGGTCTGGTTGACATAGGTGAGGAAGGGCTTGTGGTTGGAGGATGAGGAGTCAGTGTGGACCAGCTGAGAGAGGAGATCTCTGCTGGTGCGGATGGTGTCCCTGATCTCCAGCAGGACAGTGTGGCTCTGCCCCTCCTGCTGTCCGGCTCTCTGCCTTTCTGTGGAGACGGAGCTGGGGGTGGTGGATGCGGCTAGGACTGTGGTGGACTCGATGTCTCCTTTCTCCCACCACACCAGGGAGTCCTCTACACACTCCACCATGCTTACCACACCTGTCCGTGGGTTCTCCACTGTGGCACGCTCCACAGAAACCTGCCTGGAGACAGGGACTGACTCTCGGTCAGAAGAGGACTGGGTCTCAGCAGACTGCCGGAGAGAGAGGGTTGTGAGAGGGGCTGCTGGTGCTCCTCGGTGGTGGACCTCACCCTCTAGGAAGCCGCACCTGGCCATGATGTAGGTCTCTCTGTCTGTCAGCTTCACAGTGGCCTGGCCAGATTTCTTCAGGTGCAGCTTCCCGTACCAGGTGTGCATATTTTTCCACCAGCCGAGGAGCACCTCCGAAGTGTAACCCATACTCTCTGCCCTCTCTCTCCAAGCAGCCTGCTTCCGCTTGGTGTCCCTGTACAGCCGGTGTCCCTTCCGCCACAGATAGTCGTTCTCTCTCAGCCACTCCAGCACCTCATCCTCATGCGCCTCCTCAATATAGTATTGCCTCCTCTCCCGTTGTCACATACGCCTCTTCCTCCCTTTGGCTGGACCAGATGGGCCCTCATCAGAGAGGTTCCCAGGTTCCTCCTCCACACCAGCAGCAGCAGCACCAGCAGAATCATCATCATCATCATCATCCTCCTCACCAGCAGGATCATAATCATCATCATCATCAGCAGCAGCAGCAGCAGCAGCAGCAGCAGGATCATCATCAGCAGCAGGACCAGCAGGACCAGGATCAGCAGCAGTAGAGTAAGCACCAGCAGGGGCAGCAAGTCCAGGAGCATGAGCAGGATGAGCAGGACAAGCAAGACCAGGAGCACGAGCAGGACGAGCAAGTCCAGGAGCACAAGCAGGACCAGCAGGACCAGCAGGACCAGGAGCAGCTTCAACAGAGTAAGCACCAGCAGAAGCCCCAGCACCAGCAGAAGCACCACCGCCAGGAGCAGCTTCAGCAGAAGCCCCAGCAGAAGCAGAGTCAGGGGCAGGGGGCGGGAGGTTGGCCCTGTCCCTCTTGCCAGGGATGGCGGCAGGTTGCTGAGGCTTTTGCTTCCTCCCCATGGTTGTGGGGTTGCTGGCTGGCAGGAAGCCTGGCAGGTAGGCTGGCAGGAAGGCTCACAGAAAGGCTGGCAGGAAGGCTGGCAGGAAGGCTGGCAGAAAGCTTGGCAGGAAGGCAGGCAGGCAGGCAGGCACCAAGGCTGGCTGGAAGGCAGGCTGGCAGCAAGGCTGGCAGGCAGGCATGCAGGTAGGGCAGGCAAGGAACTCGAAGTGTCCAGCAGCAGGTCTTTCCTCGGAATGCTGGCCATGTGCGAGCTGCTTCCCTTTATATCCGGGGGGCTTACGTAATGCTTCCCCCCCGCATGTGCAATTAATGCTCGGCATCCGTTCCACTTCCGCTGTTCATCCGTTAGGCTTCTGCTGTGCATCCGCTTTATCCGCTGTGCATCCGCTGCGCATCCGCTTCATCTGTTCGGTGTCCGTTCTGCATCTGCTGTATCCGTTCCGTGTCCGCTTCGCTGAGGCCCCCCGGAAGGCCTGCGGTTGTGCCATCTGCTCTCATCCACTTCCATCCGCTGAGCTTCCGTTCCGCATCCATTTTGCTTCCACCCTGCGTCCTCCCCGTGTCCATGTTATCCGCTCCAGTTATGCAAATTGTTGCCCCTTTTAAGAGCGGATAACAACGGATGGAACATTTTGCTCATCCGCTGTGTCCTTTTTGCATCCATTGGCCAGTGTGACATGGGCTTAAATTGCTATAATCCTGGATAAATCTGAATTTATTAGCACAATAAAGAATATATTAAAATATAGAGCTGGTTTTTTACCTAGACCCCTTGTTGGTTTATTGGTTGCTTCTTATTATCATTTATTTCACAGAAGTGTCAAGAAAAGTTTGAGTGGACTATAATGCCAGAATTTAGTCTGAGCCTATTGGAATATAATTGTCTTGTTGTACGGCATAAGGTTTTATTTATTATTTATTTAGCATATGACAAATACATAGATTTATAGTGGTTCAAATGTTAATGTCCAGTCTACCCAGCCATTCAAGGACAGAGCAGTCGTTGTTAAAAAAAAAATGGGCCAGTGTAAGACATTGGGCCAGTGTAAGCTCTTGATGGACATTTGGACAAAATGTGATGGATATTTTGTCAAGGAGCACCACAGTCATACTGAGGGGTACAGCAACCAGTTTTGATGTTGATTTTTAGCATCCACTTAGACCTTATCCACGATGATCTATCTCTCGCTCAGCTATTCATGTCTCATGTTAGGGATAACATTGTTCACCCTAACTGTTTTAGGTGAAATACTAACTATGATTCATAGTTAATGTATGCAGCTTTAAATGTAAAATAGCAATTGTGGGTGTGGTTATGAAAACCATATAAAAGTAGCAAGGCTACAGCTTGCTCTCTCTCTCTCTGGCTTTGATGATCCCTGATTAATGCTTGGAAGCAAGACTGCATTGCTCGAACGGGAGAGACAATAACGGACTGATTTATGGGAACTGACAATAGGATATTCTACATGGACTTTGCTAACTGAATATCCCTGAATGGACTGACTACATGGTAAATGAATATTGGACTGTTTTTGACTATGCTATAAACTTATACTGGAATAAAATATATTCTTGATAGCACAAGTGTATCTGTTATTTTTACTGTATGTTAATAAACATACAAGCTTACTCACTCATTTATCTGTATGCCTATCTGACTAACGCTGCACATTCTGTTTAGCTTGTTTACCTAACCCTGGTTGGGGAACCCAGGCTTAACATCTCTCAACAGTGCTCAACAGTACCATAGTTAGTGTAACTGAGTCTGTCCAACTTGTTGCTCAGCCTTGACTTCTCTTTCTTTCAACTTTTTTCCAGCATTGTGGAGTTCTCAAGGAAGCTGGGATTTTGCATAATGCATTCAAAATATATTGAGATTGGTCACTTTTGCCTCAAGGAAGAACTCTAAATTGATTTGTTCTGTGATTCACATTTATTTTCTTGACTTTTCATGGTATACTCAACAGTCTTCTCAAACAGGAACTTCAAACACATTAGTACTTAATTTTTATCCTGCTTCTTCAAAGTCTAATTTTCAGTTCCCTAGAAGCCACAGAGCACACTGAGAACAATTCTGTTCTGAATAGGTATATAGATACCATGGCATTTGGATATCTTTTCCATTATCCTAACAAATGCTAATCTGAAGCTTATTTCTTGATCATTGGTTCCTTTATTATTGATTGTTAAACCTAAAAGAAGAGGGTATACACCACTTTAGTATGTTTATTGTTGATTCTAAGGCTGCTTGGAGTATCTATTAGCATTAGTTTGGTCTTTTTTATCAATAATTGTAATCCCATTTTTCCAACTATCCTCATTCACTTTCATTTCTATAATGGGCAGATCATTAATATTTTCAGCTATCAGTGTTATGCTATGAGCATAATGCAAATCATTTGCTTCTTTCTCCTGTTTTAAAACTATGCTCATCTTCTAATTTTCCTCCTTCAATAAATAGTCAGCATATAGTTTGAATAAATAAGAAGAGAACAGGCAATGTCTCATTCCTTTGTTGACATGGAGTCAATCTATTTAGCTGTGATTTGTCAAGACAGTACTTCTTGTTCATATATAAATATGTATAAATATTCAGGCTGAATATCTGGCATTTCCCTTTCCATACAAGGTTGCAGTCTGGTTAGGTAATTCTGAACATTATTTTCTTACCATGTAAAATTAAGGATATTGTGTGACAGTTGTATGCTCTTCATAATCCACTAGCATTGGTATATAGGCTGGCTTTTTCCAAACTATGATTGTTTTTCAGATTCAATGGCATAGACCTTTTATTATTGTTGCTCTGTTGTTCATTATATTTCTCTAAATATTCCATACTTCCTGTGGTCATCCATCTAGGTAATGAGTGGGATGCTCATAAAACAGCATTTTTTTTACTTTTTGTAAACAGGAAATATCTTCTAAGACATCTTGGATGTTGACATTTCTACTGTATAGAATCTCAGCATACTCTTGCCATCAGTTTTGATATTCTTTGAACCTGTTTATCTGCTAATTGTAGTCTTTTAGCGTAGCAATTTGAAGTTGGAACCTCCAGACATGTTTTGGAAAGCTTTCCTTATTTTTTTCATGACTGCTTTCATCTTTGATGTCTCTACAGATGTTGTCATACTGCTTCTTTAGAAAAGATTCTTAAAATCTTTTCTAAGATTTTAGGAAGAGAATTGTGTTAGTCTATGGAGACAAAAAATGGAAACATTTGATGAATGAAGTAAACAGTAGCTCACAAAAAGTATGCCTTTTAATTAAAAGCTGTTAGTTGGAAAAGGTGCTACTGGATTCCTGATTATTATTTTTGTTATTGTTTTTGGTCTTTTCTTTGTAAAGTTTTTTCCTGAGATCTTTATCTTCCTTTATTTTGGCTTCTCTTTCCACTATCTATTTTGATACCCAATTTATTTTGCTTCCTTTTTTCAGTCTTTGTAATGTCTTTTAAAATTCTTTTTTTATTATCATTTTTTTTATTTTTATTGTATAAAATACAAAAAAAAAGAAGAAAAGAAAATAGGAAATTAAGGGAAGGAAAGTGAACAGGAAAAGGGGATGTGAAATGCAAGGGGAAAGAGAAAAAGAAAGAAAAGGGGGCATTGACTTCCAACTCTTTCTAGCACAGTACAAGATAATAGTACAAGACACTCCATACTCAACTTTTTGCTTTTACATATTAATATATAACTACCCATTTTTATAATACCAAATCTTTCTAATCAACAAAACCAAAATCAAATTTTCATTTGTTTCTTCACAAGAACAAATTCCAGAAGTGATATCTGAACAAGAAGATATATTCCTCCTTAAATAAAGAAAGTATTCATTTTAACTATTCCTGCTTTTTCTCCCTTGCTATGGAAATAGTATGCATTTCTTTTTGCACCAAGTAATCTTTTAGAACTGTCACAATTTTTACTTACAAAATTTATTGTATTCTTTCAAATCATTTGTCCTTACTGAAGGGGTGGACCTTTTTTCCTTTTCTTTCTTTCTTTTACCCTCCCCTTTCCCTCAAAGTACTAATTTTTTTAAAAAATATACAAACAGACAAACAAACAAATAAAAAAGCATCATTTTTCTTAAATCAAAACTTTCTAATACATATTATCTCTTTTCACATTTTTAATAATGTTTTGATTTCCCATCCATTGTCCTCTGGTTCTTTATTTATGAAGTTAAGGAGTAAGAAAATTGATTCATTTAACCTTCTAATTATAGTATCTAATTGTATCTAATTATATATACAACATATAGTTATGTTGAATAAGTCTAATTTCCACATTATATAATGCAGATCTGTTTTGTAAGTTGACAGAGCTTTGACATAATTAAACAGAGATAGAATAGAATAGAATAGAATAGAATAGAATAGAATAGAATAGAATAGAATAGAAT
>BLBF01000020.1:4976354-4997338 GCA_015471245.1 Laticauda colubrina
ATAGAATAGAATAGAATAGAATAGAATAGAATAGAATAGAATAGAATTCTTTATTGGACAAGTGTGGTTGAACACACAAGAAATTTGTCTTGCTGAAAATACTCTCAGTATACATAAAAGAAAAGATACTTTCATCGAGAATCATAACACTTAATGATAGTCATAATAATGTCACAATAAGCAATCAAATCATACTAGGAAACAGCCAATATAAATCGTACGGATACAAGCAACAAAGTTACAGTCATACAGTCACAAGTGGGAGGGATAGGTGATAAGGAGTGATGAGAAAATTAACAGTAACAGTAGTGCAGACTTTTTAATAGTTACGGGAATTATTTGTTTAGCAGAGTGATGGCTTTCTGGAAAAAAACTGTTCTTGTTTCTAGTTGTTCTGGTGTGCAGTGCTCTATAGCGTCATTTAGAGGGAAGGAATTGAAACAGTTTATGTCTGGGATGTGAGGGGTCTGTAAATAATTTCACAGCCCTCTTTTTGACTCGTGCAGTATACAGGTCCTCGATTGAAGGCAGGTGGGTAATAATTGCTTTTTCTGCAATCCTAATTATCCTCTGAAGTCTGTGTCTATCATGTTGGGTTGCAGAACCAAACCAGACAGTTATAGAAGTGCAATAATTCCTCTGTAGAACTGTATCAGCAGCTCCTTGGGCAGTTTGAGTTTTCTGAGTTGGTGCAGAAAGAACATTCTTTGTTGTGCTTTTTTGATTCATTTTTGATATTAGTTGTTCATTTTAGATCATGTGATATAGTAGAACCTAGAAATTTGAAGGTCTCTACTGTTGATATGGTATTATCTAGTATTGTAAGAGGTGGTAGTATGGGAGGGTTTCTTCTAAAGTCTACCAGCATTTCTAAAGTCTACCAGCATTTTGAGTGTGTTCAGTTCCAGATTGTTCCGGTTATACCATGAGGCAAGTTGTACAACCTCCTGTCTATGTGCGGATTTGTCGTTGTCTCGAATTAGACCAATCACTGTTGTGTCATCAGCAAACGTCAGTATTTTAACAGATGGATCATTTGAGATGCAGTCATTGGTATATAGGGAGAAGAGAAGTAGAAAAAGCACACAGCCTTGAGGGGGCCCTGTGCTAATTGTACAGATATCAGATGTGATTTTGCCTAGATTCACCTGCTGCTTCCTATTTGTTAGGAAGCTTATGATCCACTTAAAAGTGTATTCAGGTACTGCTTGTTGGTTTAATTTACTTAGAAGAGTGTCTGGAATGATGGTATTGAATGCTGAACTGAAGTCTACAAAGAGGACCCTTGCATAGGGATTTGGAGATTGTAGAATGTAATGCAGAGCCATCTCTTAAATCAGAGATCATCTGAATCATTTTCAGTCTTATTACATGAATCATTAAGGATGTTCAGTCATAAACCCTGGGGTGTGTTAATAAACAAAGATACTATATAAAGTATGGCATATTATATTTCTGGCATCTATGTTATGTTGTGGTAGAATCATATCATAGCATGACATTTGAATCTGACCATCTTAGATCTAGAACAGTTCAAAGTCCCATCTGAAAAATGTAGCTAATTTATTAAAGGTATTTTTGTTTCTCTTAAAATCCCTCTGATTTTAATACAGAAAAGAACTTTTGGATTCAGCTAAAATTATTGCTTATGCAAATGAATCCTGAAATATAGGACTGTGCAGCTTTGAAGTGCTTCTAAGCTGGCCAATGAGTTTGATAACTGTATTAGATTTACTGCCTCTCAGAGCTCTTTCACTTGCTCAGCAATCAGTGTCTTTAACATATGTAACATTTTTAACACCTTAATTTTGCTCTCTTTTATAATAGCTAACATTCCACTTCTGGCTGATTTTGGTCAACAAAAATGGGTGCTCAATTCAATTTTCAGTATTTTCACCAGTCCTGTTTCAATTCAGTAATGGAAGATTTAAATTCCCAGCCGTGTGAAATTGTTTCAAGTTAACACTTACAACTATCATCCCAAATATTTAGTGCTTTAAAGAATAGGAAGTGAAAAGAGTATGAATGTCATGCCTGCCTCTTTCCCTTTGGTCTGCTGCTCTGTGTTACAAAATATGTCATGGAGCTTGTCTGCTTTTTCTAGCCAGTAGGCCTGGATGAACTGACACAGATATACTTCAACAAAGCAACTCAGAGTGAGGAGACAACTTCATTTATTTTGCTGAAATTGAGACACAAGCCACTCCACCTCAATAAAACAATTCCATTGGATTCAAATCATTTGGATCACTGGTGCAGGAGAAGGTCCCTCTCAGCCTTGGCCCTCAACACTGACTGAAATACTTCCATGTTGGGTGGCTCTGGGACTCCAACTTTCATTGATGCCATCCATCCTGGAAGAACTGAAAGCTAAACAACTTCATTGTCAAAGAAGATTCTCCTCTTTGGTACTAATTAAGCCAATAAAACACCATCTTGTTCATTATTCACATTTTCTGTGCAGTTGTATGAACTACCCTTTTAACTGCTGTTTCTCTCCCCCACCCATCAAATCATTTTTGAGTTTACTCATCTTTAAGAGCCATGGTGGCACAGTGGTTAGTATGCAGTACTGCATGCAACTTCTGCTGCCTGCCCACTGCCTATAATTTGATAATTTGAATCTCACCAGGCTCAAGGCTGACTGAGCCTTCCATCCTTCTGAGGTGGGTAAAAAGAAAACTCAGATTTGTTGGGGGCAACATGTTGACTCTGTAAACCACTTAGAGCTGTAAATAATTGTAAAGTGGTACATAAGTCTAAGTGATATTACTATCTTGTTCCAAGTAACTAGATCTTTGTTTCTTATGGGAAAAAAATTGCTGACGAGCTGTAGCAAAGACTTGTTTGCAAGTGTTAATGACAAGAATTAAGATAAATTAATGGTACTATCAGACTTGATAGTGAATAAAATGCTTGCAGTGCTAAAAAAAAGTCCAAACAGAACTAAATAAAGCAAGGTAGTTGTGTTCTAAATGTTGACAAACATTTTGATAAAATAAAAGATTAGTGTTCAAGACTGGTAATGTAGTTCTTCATGTTTCTATTATGGGACAAAGAATCAGATAATTATAATGTATACACCAAGAAGATGGATTGATAATACTTTCTTTTGAATTTGTATGCATTATTCTTTAGGAATAGTAAGTTGAAATGTCATGAGTGAGTTGTGAGTGATAGATGCAAACTGAATCTAAGCTGAGGAAGTATGTCCTTGAAGTCAGTGGCACTAAACTCAGAGTTTCTTCAGAAATAAAAATAGAAATGATAAAAAGCTAAGTTATTGACTGATCAGGCAAAGGCAACAGAAAACTACTTGAGGAAAATCATAAAAAGAAAGGGAAAAAAAGAAAGAAAAGCCTTCCAGGCAAATGAATAAGATGGCACATTTCTATCATTCAGAAGCCCTGGAAATCATTCAGATTCCCACTAATGGAAATGTTTAATATATTCTTTTAAGAAAGTTCCCTCTGATAAGGACACGTACGGGGCCAATTGCATGTTCAATTAATGTCTTGGATTTTTTTTAAAAGATGTTAAGATATTTTTGAAAGTACATGAGACAAGGCTAAATAGTTTGTCAGGGGCAGAATTATACAGAAAAAATGGGTAGTAGTCCTAAAACACATAGTTCAAATTTGAATTTAAACCCATGTCACACCGAACCAACGGATGCAAAGAGGATGTAAAACAAACAAAAAACCTTGCCATCCGTTGGAAAACGCGATGTACTCACTGTCTCTGTTTGGCTTCCTCTCTATCCGTCAAGCATCTGTTTAGGGACGTTTCATCCGCTCCAAAAGTTTTGGGCTGCCCAAAACTTTTGCGCGGAAAATGTATCCAGTTCATCCGTTCTGCATCCGCTACGCATCCACAACGCATCCGTTCTGCATCTGCTATATCTGCTTGGCGTCCGCTGCGCATCCGTGCAACTCGCATCCACCCGGATGCAGGGAGGAAGCGGAACGGACGTGGAACAGATGCAGAACGGATGCAGAACGGATGCAGCACAGAAACAAAGCGTTTAAAATGGAAAAAACATCCGCAGAGGGGACCTATCTCGGATATTAAGGATGTCTAGAGGATGCCTAGCGGAAGACCTATACTGCCTATAAAAAGGTGGAGCAACTCACCTGCATCTCACTTTCAGAACAGCAGCCAAGCTGTGCAGACCTCTGCAGCCTTCATCTGACTCTTCCTCTTCCATAGCATCCAGTTATGTCCACCATGGATTGTGACAAAGTCCTTTCAGCAGCCACCATCGTTCTGCAACAGTGCGAAACCATCTACAGGCTTTGTGAACCCTACTACGGGAAGAAAAGGAGGCACCCAAAAAAAGTCTGGGTCCAAAGATGGTTCACCAGAAGAGCAGAGGAAGGACAATACAACAAGCTGATGGTGGAGCTCAGGAGTGAAGACACTCGGGCGTTCCAGAACTTCATGAGGATGCCTCCAGCAATGTTTGATGAACTTGTGCAGCGGCTGACACCCAGGTTGACCAAGACAAACACCAACTTCCCGCCCAGCCTGGAACCTGGGCTCAAGGTGGCACTCACTCTGCACCACCTGGCCTCAGGGACCACCTACAGGAGCATGCAGAACGGCTGGAGGGTGCCACACAACACCATCAGCATTGTGGTTAGAGAAGTGGTGCAGGCCATCTTTGAAGAATACCAGGAGGAGCTCCTCCAGTACCCCTCCACTGAAGAAGGCTGGAAGAAAGTTGCAGAGCAGTGGTATCAGAAGTGGAATTTCCCACACACCGTTGGAGCCATAGATGGCAAGCACATGGCCTGCAAAGCTCCAGCCAAGTCGGGGTCCATTTATCACAACTACAAGGGCTTCTTCAGCATCATCTTCTTTGCCATGGTTGATGCTGACAACAAGTTCATGTACATCGATGCTTCAGGCAACGGCTCATCTTCAGATGCCCAGGTATACAACGCCAGTCACCTCAAGGAGGGGCTGAAAGGCAACCTCATGGTGGGCTTCCCAGATCCAGACCCGCTGCCCAACAACAAGCAAGATGTGCCCTACTTCATTGTGGGGGATGATGCCTTCTCCCTCACAACCTACCACATGAAGCCCTACACCTCCAAATACCTCACCCATGAAGAGAGGATCTTCAACTACAGGCTGTTCAGGGCAAGGCGGGTGGTGGGGAATACCTTTGGCATCCTGGCCAACAGGTTCCAGGTACTTCTCACCAACATCAGCATAGCCCAGAGACCATGAGGAGGATCGTGGAAGCTTGCTGCATCCTGCACAATCTCATGCGCACCCGCTACCCAGTCTTGCAGAACAGGCTTGTGGACCGTCAACAAGGCAATGGGGACATGGAGCCTGGGGAATGGAGGCAAGGGCAAAACTTGATCGACACTGAGGATGTGCAAGGCCCCAACAGAGCCTCATGTGAGGCGAAGAAGCAGCACAACCTCATGAAACACTGGTGCAACTCCCCAGCTGGAGCAGTGGAGTGGCAAGATAGGATGGTAAATGCTTAATGGATGCTTCCTTCAGCCTGTCTCATTACACGGATGAGATTGGGCCATGTATGTTTGGTTGGCCTACAATGAACAGGGTGTTTAATAGAGAGTTGTGTTTATGTTGACATGTGTGGATGATTGATTATATCGTTATTGATAATAAAGGGCCATAGGTGTGGCACCTGGGAGGGTGGACCATACAGTCCCACTATGCTTGCACTAGAGGTTTATCTATCCCACTGCTATCCTAACCCATCCCACAGGTATCCTAACCCATCCCAAAGCTATCCTTACCCATCCCACAAGCAAGCAAAGGCTTAAACCATTTCTAAAAGTTTCCACCAAGACTTTATTAAAAAAAAGGAATGAAACAAGTGTGTGAATCATAAATAGACTTTATTAACAACAAGCTATAAGACAAAAATGAGTCTCTGGCACTCCTCTTGGTCGCTCAGTCTCAGGGGTGAAGGGTGCAGGTACTGTGGAGGTGGCTGGTGCTGGAGTTCTTGTCATCAGCTCCTCCAGAAGCAGAAGAAGCAGAAGTGTCAGCCCCAGAAGAGTGAGCCCATGCTGCAGAAGCCCCAGGAGAACCAGAGTGAGGGCCAGGGGGCAGGATGGTAGCCCTGTCCCTCTTGCCAGGGCTGGCAGCAGATGGCTGAGGCTTGCTGTGCTTCCGCATGGTTGTGGGGTTGCTGGCTGGCAGGGAGGTTGGCAGGAACCAAGGCTGGCAGGGAGGCTTGCAGGGAGGGTGGCAGCAAGGCTGGCAGCAAAGCTTGCAAGCAGACATGCAGGCAGGGCAGGCAAGGCAGCCAATCCGTCCGGCAGCTTGTTATATAGTCTTTCCTCTGAATGGTGACCTGCTTCCGAGCTGCTTCTGTTATATCCATGGGGCTGACCCAATGCATCCTCCCTGCATGCGCAATTAACGCCAGGCATCCATTAGGCTTCCGCTGTGCATCCACTGTGCTTCCGCTCTGCATCCTCTTCATCCGCTGTGCATCCGCTGTGCATCCGCTCTATCCATTCCGCGTCCGCTTTGCTGAGGTCCCCCGGAAGCCTAGCGGATGTGCCATCCACTCCCATCCGCTTCCATCCACTAGGCTTCCGTTCCGCATCCGCTTTGCATCCTCCCTGCATCCTACATGCGTCCGTGTTATCCGCTCCGGTTATGCAAATTTTTGCCCCTTTTGAGAGCGGATAACAATGGATGGAACATTTTGCTCGTCCGCTGTGTCCTTTTTGCATCCGTTGGGCAGTGTGACATGGGCTTTATGATTTACACATCCCAGAATCAATATGATGATTTATACTTAATATATAAATATAAGCAAAGTCTAAGTACTTATAAGTAATAAGTATTTTACACCAAAAGGGTTTCAGTAATATTTAATATATAATTTCTTAAACATTATTGCAAACATATTTTGACAATCATGTATCTGCTACAGTCATCATATTCAGTAGATGATTCAAGTTAACTGAATTCAAATTAGAGTTAAAGCCCATGTCACACAGCACCAACGGATGGAAAGAGGATGTAAAATGGAGATAAACACTTGCCATCTGTTGGTTAACGCGATGCATCCATACTGCAATCACTGAGACTGTTTTTCATACTCTCTATCCGTCCAGCATCCGTCTACTGTGATTTCATCCGCTCAAAAAGTTTTGAGCTGCACAAAACTTTTTGAGCAGATAAAGTATCCAACGCGTCTGTTATACAACCACTACGCATACGTGGAACATCCGTTATACATCTGTCATCAGTTACGCATCCGCTATATCCACTAGGCATCCGCTGCGCATCCGCGCAACTCACATCCGGTCCAGCGGAAAACGGACACAGGGAAGAAGCGAAACGGATGCGGAATGGACACGCAACGTTAGTAGCATGGATGTAGAAAGGATGAAAGTGGATGCAGCTCGCATATAAAGCATTAAAATGGAAAAAACGTTCATATAGGGGACGTATCTCAGATATTTAGGATGCCTGGAGGATGCAAAAGGACACCGAGCGGAAAACCAATAATTCCTATAAAAAGGGGGAGAAATCACCTGGATCTCACTTTCAGTCCAGCAGCCCTGCTGTGAAGACCTCTTCAGCCTTCATCTTGCTCTTGCTCTTCCACAGCATCCAGTCATCTCCACCATGGATCATCGCACACTCCTTTTGGTAGCAGCCATCATTCTACAACAGTGCGAAGCCCTTTACAGGCTCTTTCACTTGTTCTACGGAAAGAAAAGGAGGCATCCAAGAAGTGTCTGGCTCTGAAGATGGATCGCGAGAAGAGCAGAGTACGGACTGTATAACAAGCTGATGGTGGAGCTGAGGAACTAAGACACTCGTGCATTCCAGAACTTCATGAGGATGCCGCCAGCCATGTTTGACGAAGTTGTGCAGCGGCTGAGATGCAGGTTGACCAAGGCAAACACCAACTTCTGGCCCAGCTTGGACCCTGGGTTGAAGGTGGCACTGACTCTGTGCCACCTGGCGTCCAGGACCACATACAGGAGCATGCAGTATGGCTGGAGGTCGCCACACAACACCATCAGCATTGTGGTCAGAGAAGTGGTGCAGGCCATCATCGAAGAATACCTGGAGGAGCTCCTCCAGTGCCCCTCCACTTAAGAAGGATGGAAGAAAGTTGCAGAGCAGTGGTATCAGAGGTGGAACTTCCCACACACCATTGGAGCCATCGATGGCAAGCACGTGGCCTGCAAAGCTCCAGCCAAGTCGGGGTTCACTTATTTCAACTACAAGGGCTTCTTCACCATGGTCAATGCTGACTACAAGTTCATGTACATCGATGCTTCAGGCAACGGGTTAGCTTTAGATGCCCAGGTATGCAACGCCAGTCACCTCAAGGAGGGGCTGGAATGCAACCTCATCATGGGCTTCCCAGATCCAGACCCGCTGCCCAACAACAAGCAAGATGTGCCCTACTTCATCGTGGGGGATGACGCCTTCTCCCTCACAACCTACCTCATGAAGCCCTACACCTCCAAATACTTCACCCGTGAAGAGAGGATCTTCAACTACAAGCTGTCCAGGGCAAGGCGGGTGGTGGAGAACTCCTTTGGCATCCTGGCCAACAGATTCCAGGTACTTCTCACCACCATGCAGCATCGCCCAGAGACCATGAGGAACATCATGGAAGCTTGCTGCATCCTGCATAATCTCATGCGCACCCGCTACCCAGTCTTGCAGAACAGGCTCGTGGACCACCATCAAGCCAATGGACACATGGAGCCTGGTGAATGGAGGCAAGGGCAAAACCTGATAGATACTGTGGATGTGCAAGGCCCCAACAGAGCTTCACATGAAGGGAAGAAGCAGCGCAACCTCCTAAAACACTGGTGCAACTCCCCAGATGGTGCAGGACAAGACAGGATGGTAAATGCTTAATGGATGCTTCCTTGAGCCTGTCTCATCACACTGATGAGATTGTGCCATGTATGTTGAGTGGTCCTACAATGAACAGGGCATTTAATAAAGAGTTGTGTTTATGTTGAAATGTGTGGATCAATGATTTAATTGTTATTGATAATAAAAGGCCATAGGTGTGGCACCTGGGAGGGTGGACCATACAGCCTCACTATGCTTGCACTGGAGGTTTATCTATCCCATTGCTATCCTTGCCCATCCCACAGCTATTACCCATTCCACAGGTATCCCTGCCCATCCCACTGCTATCCTTACCCATCCTACAAGCATGCAAAGGCTTAAACCATTTCTAAAAGTTTCCACCAAGACTTTAGTGACTAAAAGAACTGAAACAAGTGTGTGAAGCAAAAATAAACCTTATTAAGAACAAACTGTAAAAGCAAAGTGACCCAAGTAAAGTGTCCCAAACAAAGATAAAGTCAACAGGTAGCAACCCAGTCTCTGTCACTCTTCTCAGTCACTCTGAGGCATGCCCATAGTCTCAGGGGTGAAGGGTCCAGGTGCTGTGGAGGTGGCTGCTGCTGGAATGCTGGTCTGAGGCGCCATTGGGGTGCCTGGCCCCAAGAGGACAACAAGGGATGGTGTGTGGAGGAAGCTCTCAGAGAGCTGGCTCAGTCCTGTGATGTTGAGAGCCCCTTCCTCCATGACATGGGGTGTCAGTCCCAAGACCGATGACAGATGGTTTGAGGCTGGGCTTGGCTGTGGGGTGGAGGAAGGAGCAGTGTAGTGGGGCTGTCTGGTCTGCAGCTGAGCGAGGTGAGGCGTGGGTGGCATCTGTGGTGTGGGTGGCATCTGTGGCATCTGTGGCATTTGTGGTGTGGGTGGCATCTGTGGCATGGGTGGCATCTGTGGCATGGGTGGCATCTGTGGCATCGGTGGTGTCAGTGGCATCGGTGGCATCGGTGGCATATGATGTACCTGTGCCTGGACTGGGAAGGTCTGCCTGTGCTTCTGGAACTCCTGGTAGCTGTAGCCTTGGTCGGTGAGGGCCTGTGGAAAGCCTTGGAAGGGCTGTGACATTACCTGGGGTGGAGGAGCAGACCTGGACTGGGTCGGAGCAGGTTCAGCTGGGCCTGGAGGGTTGTTCAGAAGACCTGTGATCCTCTCCTTTATCACCTGGTACTGTGATTCGGATATGTCCATGAGGGTCTGGTTGACATAGGTGAGGAAGGGCTTGCGGTTGGAGGATGGTATGTCGGTGTGTACCAGCTGAAAGAGGAGATCTACGCTGCTTTTGATGGTGTCCCTGATCTCCAGCAGGACAGTGTGGCTCTGCCCCTCCAGTCTGGCTGTCTGCCTGCTTTCTGTGGAGGTGGAGCTGGGTGTGGGTGTGGGTTGGTCTCTGGTGTCAGCGCCCTCTCCTTGCTCTAACTGCATCAGGGGGTCCTCCACACGCTCCGCCACAGGGAGTGCAGCTGTCGGGGGGGTCTCCATCATGGGGCACTCCACAGATACCTGCCTGGACACAGCAGCTGACTCTTGGCCAGAAGAGGACTGGCTCTCTGTGGGCTGCCTGAGAGAGAGGGTTGACAGAGGGGCTGCTCCTTGGTGTTGGACCTCACCCTCCAAGAAGCTGCACTTGGCCATCACGTAGGTCTCCCAGTTGGTGAGCTTGACCGCGGCCTGGCCAAATTTCTTGAGGTGCAGCTTCCCTTACCAGGTGTGCATGTGCTTCCACCACCCGAGGAGGACCTCCGAAGTGTAGCCCAGGCTCTCCGCCTTCTCTCTCCAAGCCACCTGCTTCCACTTGGTGTCTCGATAGACCCTGTGTCCCTTCCACCAGAGGTACTTGTTCTCCCTCAGCCATTCGTGCACCTCATCCTCATGTTCCTCTTCGATGGAGTACTGCCTCCTCTCCCTATCGCACGATTGCCTCTTCCTCCCTCTGGCAGGGCCTTCTGGGCCCTCATCAGAAGGGCTTTGAGGTTCTAGGGGCTGGTCCACCACCACACCACCACCAGCAGCAGCAACAACAGCAGCAGCAAAAGCAGCACCAGCAGCACCAGCAGCACCACCAGCACCACCAGCACCACCAGCACCACCACCAGCAGCAGGACCAGGAGCAGCAAGAGCAGAGTAAACACCAGAAGAAGCACCAGCACCAGGAACAGCAACAGCAGAGTAAACACCAGAAGAAGCACCAGCACCAGGAGCAGCACCAGAAGAGTAAGCACCAGCAGATGCACCAGCACCGGCACCGGCACCAGCACCAGCAGAGTAAGCACCAGCAGAAGCCCCAGCACCAGCACCAGCACCAGCAGAAGCCCCAGCACCAGCAGAGTCAGCCCAAGCAGCAGAAGCCCCAGCAGAAGCAGAGTCAGCGCCAGGGGGTGGGATGGTAGCTCTGTCCTTCTTGCCAGGGCTGGCAGGAGTAGGCACGGGCTTCCTCTTCTTCCCCATGGTTGTTGACTGTAGATGTGTCTGGCAGCAGGTCTTTCCACTGAATGGTGACCTACTTGCGAGCTGCATCCTTTTATATCCGCGGGGCTGATGCAATGCATTCTCCCCGTAGTCGCAGTGAACGCTTTGCATCCGCTAGGCATCTGCTAGGCATCCGCTCGGCATCCGTGATGAATCCGCGTCATCCGCTAGGCATCCACTCTGCATCCGCTCCTTCCGCTGTGCATCCATTTCTCTGTGCTCCCCTGGAAGCCCTGTGGATGTGCCATCCGCTTCCATCCGCTTCCACCCGCTAGGCTTCCGTGGAGGATCCATTTTATATCCTCGCAACATCCTCTCCCCGTCTGTTCCTTTCCATTGTTGTCCGCTCTGTTTATGCAAATTTGGGGGACTTTTGAGAATGGATAACAACGGATGGAACATATTCTCATCCGCTATGTCCTTTTTACATACTTTTTGCATCTGTCGGCCGATGTGACAGGGCCTTAAAGTTGAGATTATTCTCTCAGGAATCTCCATCAGAAGAAGAGAATGAAGATTGGCTATTTTTCTCTAGAGGGCTGCTGCCATTTCGGACCGATTCTAGAAAACCGGTAGTTCCAATGATCAGCTAGTTCCACCCACCCACCCTTGCCCTATCCTGTCCTATATTTTCATCTTTTTCAGCTCAGCTGATTTACATGGTACAGTGGATTTCTGTACCTCAGCTGTTCTACTTACCAGGACTGCCCTGGAAGTTAAGTTGTAGAGGTTCAAATTGGTGTCTTTTTAACACTGTGTGCTTACAGAACTGGTTGTAAAACAGGTTGTAGCCCACCACTGTCTAAAGGTCTTGAAACTACCAGAAAGTAAAGGACAAACCAAAGCCTACCTTTTCAAATCCTACCCTATTCTTGAAACAATCTCACCATCCTCAGTTTCTCTATACCATTCTGTTAGAAGAACATACATGCATTGGAAGTCAGGATCAAGAACCTTTTCAAACTAATGGCTGTTAGCTGAATGTGATGGAATTGTCTGCAGTCAAATGTTGGACACAAATGGTAATGATTCTTGTGAGTTTATGTACATATCTATGGGTTTGCTTACCCTTATTTCTGATCCCTGGATTGGATGTTGACTACTCTTGTTGGCTTTTCTTCTTTCTTGTGACCAACATTCTTTCACGAACCTTCGCTGGACAGGATACCTTCACAGTGCTGTTAATCTTCAATTTCTGTTCATATATTTGAGTGGCAATGTCATACCATTCTAATCACATTGCCAAACTCTTGCGGAACATAGACAGCATAGTTCCTCATGCTGGGGATGTGAGGAAGATAAATAAGGCATCTCTCTCTCCTCTTCATCGTATGCTTGGTTACATAGCATTTTTTTAAAATACACAAGAAAATCTGTTGGCAGTACAGTAAACAAGAGGTAAGGCCAGCTCTCAGAGGAAATAAAGACAAATGCTCCTCAGGATGGAGAAAGAAGATAACTAACTTCAGTTCATTTCCTGGGGAGCATATGCTACAGTGAATACTACTAATTAAAAATGGTATCTGATTTACATGTCATGTTGAGTCTTTTCAAGTTCATTCATGTGTCAAAATTAATCACAAAATCAAAATGACCATTATAAAATTGCAGTTTTCAGTATCTCTTTCTTCTGATGTGGTGGCCAATTGGATTATTAATATGGAAAAAAAATATTGTTATTCTTAAAACTTAATCTATTATTTATATTTAACATAACCATATGATAAAAGCTGCTCCTGATATCATAATGTAGCTTGAATGTTAATAATGACCTGCATTTTTTGAAACTATAGTCAGATTTTCAGTCATTCAAAACCAATTAAAGAAATTTTGTATGCGGCTTGCAATTTTTTTGTTTATTCATTTTAAAATCTTTTTCTCCTTTACTCTCTATAAATGTCATAGCCTGCTTAGTTATCCCCCTTAAATAAATGTAAGTGCCCTATGGCATCTGATTTATTATCTTTTCAAATTGAAAATTAGATGAAAGCACTGGCACTTTCATATTCTTTATGGAATATATGCTGAATGAACACATATTTCAGAAAAAACAATTTAAGTTACAATTATTCATATTCGTATACCATCCAAGTTCATTATTTTCAATTATTTGGAATAAATTTAATTTAAAAAAACTTATTGATTTTATATATAAAAGGAAAAAAGTAAAGAAAAAAAATATTCTGAATTTGTATGTCTTGTAAACTTGCAGATTTTACATTACTAGAAAGTTTCCATTTCAATATTGTTTTGTTTCAGATTTTAGCTGCATTATTTTCAGTTTACAATTGAACTAACAAACAACATAAAGGAATGGAAAAACTGATCTACTTTGTGTACTAAAACTGCTGTGGCAAATAAAAGCTGCTTTTTTTGTTCTTGGATAATTCTAACTATTTTTGCCATTAAACTGTCAATTCTTTTTATAGCTGTTTCCATACGCGATATGATTCGATTGCCATTTTAACTGTAACTAATTCCGGAGAGGCACTCAATTCTAATCACATTATAGCTATGCCGTCTCTATTAGCATCCTAGTTCTTACACATTTAATGAAATTGAGTGCATTTCAGATAAAAGGGGGTTATTTGCCCATAAAATCATATGGTTTATTGGTAGTTTTCTCTGAAATAGTTTTTGCTTCAGTTTGTTTTTAAGAAACGTTATTCTCATCTCTATTTTGACTGTGTATAAAGAAGCATGATTGCAATGTATCCTGGCAATTTGAACAAGAAAGTATCTCATTTAACCCTCACTAGAAAGTCAACCTTATTTTGATGTCTTTTGAGTCACATAGTTTGAACTAGACAACTATACAAATGGATAAACAAAGAAACAAACAAAAGCACACTCTTCCCAGAACCTCTACTTTTGCCTACAAGAGGCAACTGTAATCAGAACTAGTTTAGTGGAACTAACTTATACAGAATAGTCTCAGACTATTTCATTTGCTTCTCAATAATTATTCTCTCTTCCTTGCCAGAATTTGTCATCTTCTTCATCAGACCAAAACTAAGAAGTTTGCTGTTAAGCATTCTGCACTATGAACTTTTCCAGATAGTACTCAACTTACAACAATTCATTTAGTGACCATTTGAAGTTACAAGGGCACTGAAAAAAAGTAAATTCATGAGTGTTTTTCACACTTAAGACCGCTGTAGCATCCCCATGGCCAGATTATCAAAATTCGGATACTTGACAACTGACTCATATTTATGACAGTTGCAATGTCCTGGGTTCATGTAAAGACCTGTTGAAAGGTGCCAAAATGCCTTTCTTTCGAGGATTTGATTTTCCCGCTGGGAGAGGTCCGGCATGAGGATACAGACAACTGCTTGAAAGCTGGATCTTTTTATTTTTCAGGAAGGCGGGGAACAGCGAGAAGCTTGCATTCCTGGGCTAGCTAGCTTCTTATGGTAAGTCCCTGGTTTTTTATACCCTTTTCTCCCTTTGTAAGTTGATTTTGTATGAATGTTTAATTTGTGCTTAATGTTTCAAATCCTGTTTGAGTTTGTCTTTATTCCCACTGGAGGGCAAACTCTGCGGGGTGCAGAAGGCAAACTCCATGGGGTGGCCAGATTGTATTATTGGTTTTCTCTAATCTTTTTAAGCTTTCAGATAGTTTTTCATATTTGTTCTGTGGCAATCTCCTGTCTGTCCCTTTTGTAATTTATATTTTGTGTCTTTTGTCTGTTTGTTTTGCTTATTTGGTATGTCCTGTGTTTGTAAGGGTTTTCTAAATTATCTTTTTGTTTCCTTTTCTTATTTGTCTAGTTTTCTTAATTACTCAGGCTTTTGTCTATAGGGATTCTTTAATACCTTTTTATTTGATTCCTTTTCCTATGTAAGTTTGTTTTATGGCTGACCTGATGTTCTCCTTGGGCTTTTCCTGTTTTTGTGACACTACTGTCTTCGTGAAGTTCCCTTTCCACAGACCTTTTGCAACTTTCTGACAAGTAGAGTCAATGGGGAATCTGTATTCATTTAACAGCCATGCTTTTAACTTAACAAATGCAATGATTTACTTTACAGCTCTGCACTCAACAATTAGCACAACTTAACAATTATTGTATGCACATGTTGAGGACTACCTGTATTAACATAGCTTGGAAAAAAGACTTAATCCTGTCTTCTAATTGATAATTTTCATTTTAGTCAGCTGAGTCATAAGCAGACCAATATGAAATCTGTTTTGTGAAATCATTTGCCAATTATTGCAAAAAATTGAAATGAAAATTTCAGTCAGGTTGATTTAGTTGTTTTGCTCTCAGAGGCAGGTAAGCTATGGGTCTTAACCTAAATCCATATGCTTAATCAAGATAGTATGCTCTGTCAGTATATTCATGAACTGGAATAGAGCTTGGTAACAAGGTCAGCCAGTGAATAGGCATAGCAACTAAATCAGACAATGAGTTTAGTTTGAAAACTGAAACTAAAAGTAGCCTAGGGGTGGTTCTGTGTTAATCTCTGCAACTCTGTTGAGCTCTGAGTCTGTCTATTGAAGATGAAACTAAATTGCTTGCTTGCTGAAGATTGGAGTTCTGCTCTGAACTTGCAACATGTTTCTGTTTGAGTTTGCTCCATGTTGGAGAAATCTACAACTGGTTTGTAAAATCTACTTATGTTTATAAAGATGTTAAAATGAAGCATCAGCCATCTGTGTTTATTTTTCTGGCACTGAATTATCACTGCAAAACTCTCAATATGCTCCTTTTACCTGCAGGGTTGGAAGTAAATATTAGGAAAAGGAAAAAAAGAGGACTCAAAAAGAAAGTGGCTATTGCCATCACCTTTGACTCTGCTATCATTTGTCTCTTGATATAAACATACCTACCACAAAGTTACCAATGATGTCAAGGTATGGATCCCTATTTTATATAAATTAGTTTAAATTGTCTGTGATCTCTTCCTTATTCTGGTGTTAGCAACCATTTCATCTAACTTTTAGATTAGAGCTGGTATTGTATAAACAAGTACTAGGTGTCTCAGCAAGAGCAAATTATCATCTTCCTTTTTTATTTTTGGTTATGTTTTATTGATTTTTAAGGACAAACAAAAACAAACAAAGCATAAAAACATCAACTTTCTTCCATAAGTGTACAAACAGTGTGTCAGTTGTTTACAATTTTTTTGTGCATCGATTTCATAGTCTCAATTACAGTTACATTATGTAATAACTCATATTATCAGAAATTGAATATCCTAGTATTATTATTAATCAATCATTTGACTATAATCTTGTTCATTCATACTTTGCGAGATAGCTATACTTTACTTAGTTTATTTTATAACTGTTAAGCCTGGGTTCCCCAACCAGGGTTAGGTAGACAAGCTAAACAGAATGTGCAGCGTTAGTCAGATAGGCACACAGATAAATGAGTGAGCTAAGCTTGTATGTTTATTAACATACAGTAAAAATAACAGATACGCTTGTGCTATCAAGAATATAATTTATTCCAGTATAAGTTTATAGCATAGTCATATAACAGTCCAATAGTCATTTACCATGTAGTCAGTCCATTCAGGGGTATTCAGTTAGCAAAGTCCATGTAGAATATCCTATGTCAGTTCACATAAAAATCAGTCCTTTGTTGTTTCTCCCGTTCGAGCAATGCAGTCTTGATTCCAAGCAGTAATCAGGGATCATCAAAGCCAGAGAGAGAGTGCAAGCCGTAGTCTTGCTACTTTTATATTGTTTTCTTAACCACTCCTTTAATTGCTATTTCACAGTTAAAGCTGTATACACTCTGACATACACTAACTATGATTCATAGTTATTATTTCACCTAAACCAGTTAGGGTGAACAATGTTATCCCTAACAATAACAATTCATATAGTCCTTCCAAATCTATCCTAAAAACATTTTATATATGTAATAATAATAATAATAATAATAATAATAATAATAATAATAATAATAATAATAACAACAACAATAATAAAAATACATCTTTATATATTCATTATTTTCTATAATTCTATATATTCTATAACTGTATTTTGTTATCTAGCCATTGATAGAAAAGGTCCCAAATTTTGTAAAATTGTTTATCCTCTTGTTCTCTAATTTCAAATGTCAATCTACACATTTCAGCACATTCCAGTATTTTCTTGATAATTTCCTATTTATTGGAAATAGTGGATTTAGTGGATTTTAGTCCAATATTTTTTAGCGTCCAGGCATGTCCTCCACATATGGTAATATGAGCCAGGGGTCTGATGACATTTCCAACACTTTTCGGACTTATTCTTGTACATCTCTGCTATTCTTCTCAGGGGAAAGTGCCACCTGTAAAACATCTTATACAAATTATACAAATGCTGTTGACTTTGTCATTTTATAATTTTGAGACCACAATTTTTGCCATTTCTCTAGATCAATCCCATATCCAAAATTCTTCCCCCAAGCAATCATAGTTTCTTTAACTTGTTCTTCTAGTTTAATTTCTAATAAATATTCATACAATTTTTTAATCACCTTTTCATCAGTACCTGTCAAAATCTTATCTAAATCAGTCAATTTATTATGGAAACCTTCTGTTTTAAAGTCTTTTTCATACCTTGAATGTATTTGTGCATAAGAAAACCAATTCATCTTTATACCTTGTTTCTCTCGCTTTTTCATTGATTTAAGTTCATCCTTTTCATTCAAAATTTCCCCACATCTAGCTGTTTGTTCCTTCTTATTTGTTATAGGATAAGAAAATGCTTCAATAGTTGATAACCAGACTGGAATTTTCAAATAACATTGTCTTTTAATCTTCTTCCAATTTAACCAAGAGACTCCCATATATGATGTCTTCTAAAATAACCCTGTATTTTATCATCTTATAAAAATTATCATCATCCTGATTCTCTTCATTCAGAGAGAAAATACAAAGTTTGCAGTTACAAAAAATTTAATTGGTCTCACAATGATCACTGAAAGAGTCAAGGCCAACATTTGGAAAAAGGAGAAGCCAAATACCATTTATTTAACATTTAAATTAGTGTTGCAGATACATTTTCCAAATAAGATCAACAATATTGTCATAAGATTTGGAAGGCAGGATAATTGGACATGGTAAATCCTAGACAGATACAGATACAGATAATCAGAGTTGGAAGGGATCTTGTAGGTCATCTAGCCCAACCCCTTGCCCAAGCGGGAAACCCTACACCATTTCTGACAAATGGCAGTCCAATCTCTTCTTGAAAGTCTCAACCGACTGCGTTCCCACAACTTCTGAGAGCAAGCTGTTCCATTGATTGATTGTTCTCACTGTCAGAAAGTTTCCCCTTGTTTCCAGGTTAAATCTCTCCTTGTTCAGTTTCCATCCATTATTCCTTGTCTGACCTTTAGAAAATAGCTTGACCCCCTCCTCCCTGTGGCAGCTCCTGAAATATTGGAAGACTGCTATCATGTCTCCCCTGGTCCTTCTCTTTACTAGACTAGCCAAGCAACTGTTCATTGTATGTTTTAGCCGCCAGCCCCCTAATCATCCTGTTTGCTCTTCTCTGTATTTTTTCTAGAGTCTCAATATCTTTTTTATAATGTGGTGAGCAAAACTTTAGAGTGGTATTAGTACTTCCCTTGATCTTGACTGTATCCCTCTGTTAGTGCAACTTAGGATTGCATAAGCTTTTTTGGCAGTTGCCACACACTGCTGACTCATATTTAGCTGGTTGTCCACTAAGACTCCAAGATCCCTCTCACAGTTACTGCTATTGAGCCTGGTTTCACCCAGTCTATATGTGTACTTTTGGTTTTTCTTGCCTAAGTGTAGGACTTGACTTTTCTCTGTATTGAATTTCATTTTATTAGATATGACCCAGTGTTCTAGTCTGTCAAGATCGATCTGGATCTTGAGCCTATCTTCTTGGGTGTTAGCCATTCCTGCCAGCTTAGTATCATCTGCAAATTTGGTAAGTTCCCTTTCTATTCCCTCATCTAGGTTGTTAATGAAGATATTGAAGAGTACTGGGCCTAAGACAGAACCTTGTGGCACCCCACTGCTTACTTCCCTCCATGTAGACTTAGACCCATTAAGGACTACTCGTTGAGTACAGTTTGCCAGCCAGTTGTGAATCCATCTTGTGGTGGTGCTATCTATTCCACTTTTTTCTAACTTACTAAGAAGTAAGTTGTGGTCTACTTTATCGAATGCCTTGCTGAAATCTAAATATATAATGTCCACATTATTTTGCTGGTCTATTAATTTAGTCATGGTGTTGAAGTATGAAATAAGATTGATTTGGCATGATCTGTTTTTAGCAAACCCATGCTGACTGCTAGTTATTACTTTATTTGTTTCTAGATGTTGGCAGATCTGTTTTTTTTATTATCTTTTCCAGTATCTTCCCAGGTATTGAAGTTAAGCTGATTGGTCTATGGTTTCCTTTGTCTGTTTTCTCTTTTTCCTTTTTTGAAGATGGGAATCACATCAGCTCTTTTCCAGTCCTCTGGTAGTTCCCCGGTGCTCCAGGAGTTTTGAAAGATATGTCACAGTCGTTCTGAGATGACCTGTGCCAGTTCCTTTAAAACTCTGGGATGTAATCCATCAGGCCCTGGTGATTTGTTTTCGTCAAGATCAGACAGGTGTTCTCTTAAACAAGAGATATACAACTTGAAGTCATATGCATTTCCCTAAAGCTTTGGTTACAGCCCTGGAATGTTCCTAAAATGTAAAAGTTATATGTGGCAAAACATAATTGCAGGTAAAAAAGAGTGGAGATTCAATTACATGGTTGTCAAAATTCAAATTTGTATTGAGCTAGCCTTGAAGAAAAAAAAATCAACTTGGCTGTTTTGACTTTTCCTTCAGAAACCTATGCCCTTGGGTTTATTGGAAGTTATGCACCCTGAATTAAGCTAGTGTTTTAAAACTTTGAGTTTGTGGAAATAATCAGATCGTGCCAGTCTGGAAAATCTTGAGGTTTTCCCCTCATAACATGAAATAGAAAAAGCTTAGTTAGCTGTGTAAGTCTAATTAGCCTCATCAAAATTTGCAGGAAGAAGAACCTTTATTTATTGTCCATTTGTCAAACATTTTAGGATAACCAGTAAGTACAATTTTGCTAACTTGAACTCTTGGTTTGTTTCTAGTTCTAAAACTCTTCAGCCTCCTCAGAGTTAAGCAAGACTATGGTTAAACTCAGCAGTGTTGTCTGTCCTTTCCAAAATTATCTCACTGTCCATCTTCTTTCTCTTACCAACTTCTCCCAGGCTGCTCTTGATGCTTGATTAGTCATAAACCAGGCTAGTCTGGAACAGGCAAGCCTTCAGCAGCCAAGGCTCTTGAAATGCTTCAAGAAACATCCTTCTTTCAAATTCATGCTGAAGTAATCTTCTCTTCCTGTTTTAGAACCTCCTTTTACCTCAGTGTATTTCTCAGATCAATGTTCCAGCCTGTGTTCATCACAGTCCAAGAAAAATATATATGACTGGGAGACCATGTGACAAGAATGTGGGTGTGCATAAGCGCACCAATGTCCCTATCTTATTGTTACTTTATTTTTTTAAAAAATATTTTGTTAATTTTCTACAAACAGACAAACGTACAAAACATTAAAAACATCTACTCTCATATATACTTCCGGTGTACCGGTTGGTTCATCAGTTTTGTGCATTCATTTTATAGTGTCAATTACA
>BLBF01000020.1:5002338-5025553 GCA_015471245.1 Laticauda colubrina
TTTCCTCGGTAATTTCCAGAAGATCTGCCAATATTTCTATCATTATCGCAGCCAAGTTTTCTCCTTTTTCCTCTTCTATATTTTGGAATCTAAGATAAAATTCTGATCTTTCCATCTCCCACCTCAACATCCCATTTTTTTCTTGTTCTACCACTGTTAATCTAGTGTCAATATTTCCAATCTTCTCCTCTCTCTGTTTTCCTTCTTCCTCAATTTTTTGGAATCTCTCCTCATACTTTCCCATCATTTGTTTAAAATTTTCATCAGATTTCTCTATTTTTTTATCCATAGTATCTATTTTTATCTTAATATCTTGAATTCCTTGCATGATCATCTGTAAATTTACTTTTTCTTGTTCCTTATCTTGCTTCAACATTGTCTGAATTAAAAGTTGTCCTTCAGGTGGTGGGGAAGCGGAGGTAGAAGCAAAAATGCCGAATGATTTTGGTTTCCTGCTCATTTTAATATTTCCAAGGCTTCAAGCTCTCTTTGACTTTGAATCCAGCTGGTATAGTAACCAAATATAGTCCAAAAAAATCAAAAAAAGGAAATCCAATAGTAAAAAGCCCAAAACTAAAAAAGAAAAAAGGAAAAAGGAAAAAGAAAGGTCTTCAGGTTCTTCTAGACCCTAATCCAATTGAAATAAATGGAAGAAGCGAAGAAGCAAGAAAAAAAAAAAGAAAGAAAAGAAAAAAGAAAGAGCTCTGAGGCTTTCCCTTTAAAATAAAAAGCAAAAATACTAGAGTTAAAATTTACAAAAAGGCTGGTGAGTAGGAATTTCAAAGGTATATATATATATATATACACTGTACACTGCACTTTATTTCTTTATCCAAGGCTCTTATTATGACTGTCTTCTCCAGCAACTTCAAAGCCAAGCCTCAAATGTTGAAATATTGATAAGAGTCCAAGAGAGCACCTGTAATAATATTTTACTGTATTCTCCCTCTATCTTATCACATTAAAAAGCCCTTGAAAAGAAGTGCTTTTCTCCCCAATTCAAATAAAATATTTTCAAGCCTCTAGTTGGCAGTGTTGCAGCATCTCTTAATACTCTTTCCCCCCCCAGCCAAAAGAAAAAGTATTTATAAAAAACTCAAACAAAAAGAAAAAAAAGATAGCCAAAGGGAGCCTCTATCCTAAAAAGAAAGTTAAAAAGATAAAAAATAAAAATCAAGTGAAGAATAAAAATATATATAAGAGAAAATTCAATCCGGTTACCTACAAAGTCACATTAAAGTCCTCAAAGAAAATAAGAAAAAAATCCAAGTCTCAATTTGACATCACTTAAACGCCGCTCAACCAAGGTTCAGTCAAACAAAAATAAAGTCACAGATTTCTTCTTTGTTCAGGGTGTCCTTTCAAGTCTTAATCAATTTATGATGCAAAAGAATTTCTCACCCAACCGATACACGCTCATTTAAATCCCTTTCTTTCCGGAGCTGTCCCGACTTCAGCAGCTTTGGAGGCTGCCTTTCCGCTTCCAGCAAAAGGGCTTCTCCCAGATCAAACCAGAGATTTTGCGATATCTCTGGGATCCTGGGACTGTGCCCTTCACAATCCCCATCTCTACGGGACGGTTTAGGTCCGTTAGAACCGACCAGGGGCGAAAATATCAGTTACGATCTCAGAGTCCCGAGATCGCAGCTGTAACACCGAGACGTAGCTCCGCCTTCTCCCTATCTTATTGTTACTTTATATTTTTCTTATGTGTATCCATTTCATGTATCCATAACTATGTTTATAATTATACCTGTTATCTTATAATTGCTTGACAAAATAAATAAATAAATAGATAGATAGATAGATAGATAGATAGATAGATAGATAGATAGATAAACAAATAAATAGACAGATAGACAATCTTCTGTCACACAAGTTCAAAAGATATTGGGATTGATATGTATGGCTACAATCAGGCTCTAAAGCAGGGGTGTCAAACTCATGGCCCATGGGCCAGGTGCATCATGCTCTGGCCACCGCCATGCCTGGTTTAGCAAAGGAAAAAAGTCACAATATATCACATGATGTTGTCGTGATGCTGTGAGTTTGACACCACTGCTCTAAAGATTTCTAAAAGACTGCTTCCTGTCATATAAAGCAGGAATGCCCAACCATGGCAACTTTAAGATTTATGGACTTCAACTCCCCAGAATTACCTAGCCAGCCATTCTGGGAGTTGAACTCCACGAGCCTTAAAGTTATCCAGGTTGAACACTTCTGATATAAAGGTATTTATTCATTCCTATTGAATTAGGCTGGTAATATATATTTTGGATTAACTAATAGAATTAGAAAGCTTTTTTTAATTAAAAGAATTGTAATATAAGTATTGCTTGCCAAGAAATCCTAGGTGGCAATAGCTTTAGTTCAAACATATTTTGACATTTAGATAAGGGCTGACATTTTAAGAATCCTCTATAGTGCTACATGATTTAACACTTTTGGCTCCCCCACCCCCCAAAATAATATGCCTTAAAATGATTATAAACAGTTATTAAAATATATTAATTTAAAATGTTTAAACATATAAGGACATAAAGAATAAGGGACTGAACAGGAAATGAAGAACCATTTTGGCACCTCTGTGCCATATATTTTTAAGACCTAAATGTTATTTATGTCCATTAGATCCTTGTCCTTTTTAAAAATAAGATTACATATTTATCTTTTTAGGAGGCTTTTAATAGCTACATTGAGTTGCTGAAAAGATATGCAATACTAGTTAATATGACATGGTCTTTTAATGACAAGTGACAGAAGTTATTTCACAAATTAATTTTGCTTTTGGAAAATTCATGCCAAAATTGAGCTGTCAAGATGGGTTGTCCCAACTGTGTAAAGCTTAATAGTTTTGGAAAATTGGCCATAATAGTTAATACGATATTATGTATGTCATGAAGTGGATTGTTGTCTACAGAAATTAAGCCATAACATCACAGAAGCTTAAGTCATAATATATTTGTTAGCCTCATAACTCTTTTGTCATTTTAGGTGCTCTATATATGGCATTGTTTTATTTAGCACATTATATTGCCATCTTCAGAGAGTTTGAAGGAAAGTAGGAAAGCAAAACCAAATCTTTTTAGGCCTATTTCTTTTTATTGATTTTCAAAATGACTGCTCAATCAGATCCAATTTCCTGTTCAAATTTCTTCAAATGCTCATAAATCAAAATTATCAGAAAACAAAGGTTTTCCAAGTATTTGCAGCATAGATGTGAACATAAACAGCATAAACAGTGGGAGGCTGGAAAATTGCAACATACAAATCACTCTGACTCTTTCAAAGGGCTACTTTGAAACTAAAGCCCCTGTCACACTGCACCAACGGATGCAAAGAGGATGTAAAACGGACAAAAAAGCTTGCCATCCATTGGTTAACGCGATGTACTCACTGCCTACGCTTTGCTTCCTCTCTATCCGTCCAGCATCCATTTATTGACGTTTCATTTGCTCAGAAAGTTTTGAGCTGCTCAAAACTTTTGCGTGGAAAATGTATCGAATTCGTTCTTTCTGCATCCGCAATGCATCCGCTACGCATCCGCTATGCATCCGTTCTGCATCTGTTACGCATCCGCTATATCCACTAGGCATACGCTGCGCATCGGCGCAACTCGCATCCGCTTGGACGCAGGGAGAAAGCGGAACGGACGCAGAATGGATGCAGAACGGATGCAGAATGGATGCAGCACGGAAACAAAGCGTTTAAAATGGAAAAAACGTTCGCAGAGGGGACCTATCTCAGATATTAAGGATGTCTAGAGGATGCCTAGAGGATGCCTAGAGGATGCCTAGAGGATGCAAAGGGACACCTATACTGCCTATAAAAAGGGGGAGCAACTCATCTGCATCTCACTTTCAGACCAGCAGCCTAGCTGTGCAGACCTCTGCAACCTTCATCTGACTCTGGCTCTTCCACAGCATCCAGTCATGTCCACCGTGGATCGTAACACAGTCCTTTTGGCAGCCACCATCATTCTGCAACAGTGCGAAGCCATCTACAGGCTCTGTGAACTCTACTACGGGAAGAAAAAGAAGCGGCCAAGAAGCATCTGGGTCCGAAGATGGATCGGGAGAACAGCAGAGGACAGACTGTACAACAAGCTGATGTTGGAGCTCAGGAACGAAGACACTCGTGCATTCCAGAACTTCATGAGGATGCCTCCAGCCATGTTTGACGAAGTTGTGCAGCGGCTGAGACACAGATTGACCAAGCAGAGCACCAACTTCCGGCCCAGCCTGGAACCTGGGCTCAAGGTGGCACTGACACTGCACCACCTGGCGTCAGGGATCACCTACAGGAGCATGCAGTATGGCTGAAGGGTGCCACACAACACCATCAGCATTGTGGTCAGAGAAGTGGTGCAGGCCATCATCAAAGAATACCTGGAGGAGCTCCTCCAGTGCCCTTCCACTGAAGAAGTATGGAAGAAAGTTGCAGAGCAGTGGTATCAGAGGTGGAACTTCCCAAACACCGTTGGAGCCATAGATGGCAAGCACGTGGCCTGCAAAGCACCACTCAAGTCGGGGTCCACTTATTTCAACTACAAGGGCTTCTTCAGCATCGTCCTCTTCACCATGGTCGATGCTGACTACAAGTTCATGGACATCGATGCTTCAGGCAGCGGCTCATGTTCAGATACCCAGGTATACAACACCAGTCACCTCAAGGAGGGGCTGGAACGCAACCTCATCATGGGCTTCCCAGATCCAGACCCCCTGCACAACGACACGCAAGATGTGCCCTGCTTTATCATGGGGGATGACGCCTTCTCGCTCAGAACCTACCTCATGAAGCCCTACACTTCCAGACTCCTCACCCGTGAAGAGAGGATCTTCAACTACAGGCTGTCCAGGGCAAGGCGGGTGGTGGAGAACGCCTTTGGCATCCTGGCCAACAGGTTCCAGGTACTTCTCACCACCATGCAGCATCGCGCAGAGACCGTCAGGAGGATCATGGAAGCTTGCTGCATCCGGTACAAGCTCATGTGCACCCGCTACCCAGTCTTGCAAAACAGGCTCGTGGACCGCCAACAAGGCAATGGGGACATGGAGCCTGGGGAAAGGAGGCAAGGGCAAAACCTAATAGACACTGATGATGTGCAAGGCCCCAACAGAGCCTCACATGAAGGGAAGAAGCAGCGCAACCTCCTGAAACACTGGTGCAACTCCCCAGTTGGAGCAGTGGAGTGGCAAGACAGTATGATAGATGATTAATGGGTGCTTCCTTCAGCCTGTCTCATCACACGGATGAGATTGGGCCATGTATGTTGGGTGGGCCAACAATGAACAGGGCATTTAATAAAGAGTTGTGTTTGTGTTGACATGTGTGGATGATTGATTACATTTTTATAGATAAAAAAGGGCCATAGGTGTGGCACCTGGGAGGGTGGACCATACAGTCCCACTATGCTTGCACTGGAGGTTTATCTATCCCACAGCTATTACCCATCCCAAAGGTATCCCTACCCATCCCACTGCTATCTTAACCCATCCCACAAGCATGCAAAGGCTTAAACCAATTCTAAAAGTTTCCACCAAGACTTTATTAAAAAAAAGAAATGAAGCAAGTGTGTGAATCAAAGATAAACTTTTCTGAACAGCAAGCTGTAAAAGGAAAAAGACCCAAGTCAAGTGTCCAAATAAAGTCCACACCCAGCCTCTGGCAGTCTTCACGGTCACTCGGAGGTTTGCCCAGTCTCAGGGGTGAAGGGTCCAGGTGCTGTGGAGGTGGTTGCTGCTGCAGTGCTGGTCTGAAGCCCCACTGGGGTGCCTGTCCCCAAGAGGACAACAGGTGACGGTGTGTTGAAAAAGCTCTCGGATAGCTGGCTCAGACCCGTGATGCTGAGAGGTCCTTCCTCCATGCCATGGGGTGTCAGCCCCAGTACTGATGAGAGATAAATTGAGGCCGGGCTTGGCTGTGGGGTGGAGGAAGGAGTAGTGTAGTGGGGCTGTCTGGTCTGCAGCTGGTTGAGGACTGTCATTGGTGGCATCACTTTCATCGGTGGCATCATTGGCATGGGTGGCATGGGTGGAATCAGTGGAACCGGTGGCAATGGTGTCGCCCGATGACTCTGTGCCTGGACTGGGAAGGGCTGCTGCCTTTGCTGCTGGACCTCCTGGTAGGCGTAGCCCTGGTAGGTGAGGGGCTGTGGAAAGCCTTGGAATGGGAGGGACATCACCTGGGGTGGAGGAGAAGACCTGGGCTGGTTGGGAGCAGATTCCTTTGGATCTGGAGGGTTGTGAAGCAGCTCAGTGATCCAGTCCTTCACCACCTGGTACTGGGATTCCTCCATGTTCCTGAGGGTCTGGGTGACATAGGTGAGGAAGGGCTTGTGGTTGGAGGATGAGGAGTCGGTGTTGACCAGCTGAGAGAGGAGATCTATGCTGGTGCGGATGGTGTCCCTGATCTCCAGCTGGAGAGTGTGGCTCTGGCCCTCCTGCTGTCTGGCTCTCTGCCTTTCTTTGGAGGTGGAGCTGGGGGGGTGGATGCGGGTACAACTGTGGTGGACTCAATGTCTCCTTTCTCCCACCACACCAGGGAATCCTCCACACGCTCCACCACGGTTACAACACCTGTCCGCGGGTTCTACGCCATGGCACGCTCCACAGAAACCTGCCTGGAGACAGGGACTGACTCTCGGCCGGAAGAGTACTGGGTCTCAGGAGGCTGCCGGAGAGAGAGGGTTGTGAGAGGGGCTCCTGGTGCTCCTCGGTGGTGGATCTCACCCTCCAGGAAGCTGCACCTGGCCATGACGTAGGTCTTTCTGTCCGTCAGCTTAACCGTGGCCTGGCCAGATTTCTTCAGGTGCAGCTTCCCGTACCAGGTGTGCATGTGCTTCCACCAGCCAAGGAGCACCTCCGAAGTGTAACCCATACTCTCCGCCCTCTCTCTCCAAGCAGCCTGCTTCCTTTTGGTGTCCCTGTACAGCCGGTGTCCCTTCCACCACAGTTAGTCATTCTCTCTCAGCCACTCCAGCACCTCATCCTCGTGTTCCTCCTCAATGAAGTATTGCCTCCTCTCCCGTCCCCGCATACGCCTCTTCCTCCCTTTGGCAGGACCAGATGGTCCCTCATCAGAGGGGTTCCCAGGTGGTAGGGACTGCTCCTCCACACCACCAGCAGCAAGAGCACCAGCAGGATCATCATCATCATCATCATCATCATCATCATCATCATCACCACCAGCAAGATCATAATCATCATCATCAGTAGCAGCAGCAGGATCAGCAGCAGCAGCAGCAGCAGTAGCAGCAGCAGCAGGATCAGCAGCAGCAGAGTAAGCACCAGCAGTGCCAGCAAGACCAGGAGCACGAGCAGGACCAGGAGCACGAGCAGGATGAGCAGGACAAGCAAGACCAGGAGCACGAGCAGGACGAGTAGTACGAGCAAGTCCAGGAGCACGAGCAGGATGAACAGGACAAGCAAGACCAGGAGCACGAGCAGTACGAGCAGTACGAGCAAGTGCAGGAGCACGAGCAGGACCAGCAGGACCAGCAAGACCAGGAGCAGCTTCAGGAGAGTACGCAGCAGCAGAAGCACCACTGCCAGGAGCAGCTTCAGCAGAACCTAGAGCACCAGAAGAGCGAGCCCGAGCAGCAGAAGCCTCAGCAGAAGCAGAGTCAGGGACAGGGGGTGGGAGGGTGGCCCTGTCCCTCTTGGCAGGGATGGCGGCAGGTTGCTGAGGCTTTCGCATCTTCCCCATGGTTGTGGGGTTGCTGGCTAGCAGGGAGGCTGGCAGAGAGGCTGGCAGGCACCAAGGCTGGCAGGAAGGCTGGCAGGAAGCCTGGCAGGCAGGCAGTCAGGCACCAAGGCAGGCAGGCAGGCTGGCAGAAAGCCTGGCAGGCAGGCAGGCAGGCAGGCAGGCAGGCAGGCAGGCACCAAGGCTGGCAGGCAGACTGGCTGGCAGGGAGGCTGGCAGGCAGGCAGAGAGCAAGGCTGGCAGGGAGGCTGGCCAGGAGGCTTGGAGGCAGGCTGGCAGTAAGGCATGGCAGGCAAGGACTCGATGTATCCGGCAGCAGGTCTTTCCTCCAAATGCTGGCCACGTGCGAGCTGCTTCCCTTAATATCCACGTGGCTTATGCAATGCATCCCCCCGCATGCGCAATTAATGCTTGACATCCGTTAGGCTTCCGCTGTGCATCCGCTAGGCTTCTGCTCTGCATCCGCTTCATCCGCTGTGCATCCGCTCTGCATCCGCTTCATCTGCTCGGCGTCTGCTCTGCATCTGCTCTTTCCATTCCACGTCCGCTTTGCTGAGCCCCCCCCAGAAGCCTAGCGGATGTGCCATCCGCTGTAATCCGCTGCTATCTGCTGGGCTTCTGTTCCGCATCCGCTTTCCATCCGCCCTGCGCTCTCCCCCCGTCCGTGTTATCCGCTCTGGTTATGCAAATTTTTGCCCCTTTTGAGAGCGGATAACAACGGATGGAACATTTTGCTCCTCCGTTTTGTCTGTTTTGCATCCGTTGGGCAGTGTGACAGGGCCTTAAATCACTATCTGGTAAGAACATTTCAGCACCAAGACCAGTAAACCACAGCCAGCAAAGTTTTAGGATTTAAAAATGAAAAATCCTTTTGAGCCAATGTCATGCCAAGCAGGGGAGAAATTGATCATAAGTTTATCTTCACACTTAGAGCTATGCATACACCCAGTTTCCAAAAACATCCACAAGACAAAAAAATCAACAGTGCTAATTGCAATGCCATGAACTACAAGACATAAGAAAGGGTAACATTAAACAGCCTTCCAAAGATAACAAATTATTCTGATACTGACTTGTATTCACATAACATAATGATACTTTCCTGAAACAATACATTTGTTGGGATAGTTCATAAGTTCTTCTATTGTAAAGGGTTCCATATAAGCTTCAAAGAGGGAAGCACCATTCTTGTTTATTTAGTAGAAACACTGAACTTATCTTTGAAACCACAATGGTTGGCCATGTTTATAAGTTTTCTTTCTTTGGTTTTTCTTTTTCTTCCTCTGGCAAGATAACTGCTCTCCTTTTGGAGGTGTGCTAATGGGCACAAATATACAAATGGGTGTTGGATTGAGAATTTATTTCGGGCCAAGAAAGCATTCTCAGAAGGTGATCCAAATGAAATCAAGCATATAGTTGCATCATGGAAGGTTAGAGCTGGGTCCTATCATTCAGTTTCTGTTTGGGCTACACTTGGAGAGAAATTTTCACCTTTTTCTGTGAAAGCTTATGAGAATCTGCATTTAATAGTCAACAATCCCAAACTACATTAGTCATAGTTAAATAAAGTACAGTTCTTTAGGATTCAAAGATACAGATACAGATAATCAGAGTTGGAGGGGACCTTGTCGGTCATCTACTCCAACCCCCCGCCCAAGCGGAAGACCCTACACCATTTCTGACAAATGGCAGTCCAATCTCTTCTTGAAAGTCTCAACTGATGGCACTCCCACAACTTCTGAGAGCAAGCTGTTCCATTGGTTGACTGTTCTCACTGTCAGAAAGTTTCTCCTTGTTTCCTGGTAAAATTTCTCCTTGTTCAGTTTCCATCCATTATTCCTTGTCTGACCTTTAGAAAATAGCTTGACCTCCTCCTCCATGTGGCAGCCCCTGAAATATTGGAACACTGCTATCATGTCTCCCCTGGTCCTTCTCTTTACCAGACTAGCCAAGCCCAGTTCCTGCAACCATTCATTGTATGTTTAGCCTCCAGTCCCCTAATCATCCTGGTTGCTCTTCTCTGTACTTTTTCTGGAGTTTCAACATCTTTTTTATAATGTGATGAGCAAAACTGGATGAAGTACTCTAGGTGTGGTCTTAATAAGGCTCAATAGAGTGGTATTAGTACTTCCCTTGATCTTGATTGTATCCCTCTGTTAATGCAATTTAGGATTGTATTTCCTTTTTTGGCAGCTGCTGCACACTGCTGACTCATATTTAGCTGGTTGTCCACGAAGACTCCAAGATCCCTCTCACAGTTAGTGCTATTGAGCCTGGTTTTACCCAGTCTACATGTGTACTTTTGGTTTTTCTTGCCTAAGTGTAGGACTTTACTTTTCTCTGTATTGAATTTCATTCTATTAGATATGGCCCAGTGTTCTAGTCTATCTTCTTGGGTGTTAGATATTCCTGCCAGCTTAGTATCATCTGCAAATTTGGTAAGTTCCCCTTCTGTTCCCTCATCTAAGTCATTGATGAAGATATTGAAGAGTACTGGTCCTAAACCCCATGTCACACTGTCCAACGGATGCAAAAAGGACACAGCGGACGAGCAAAATGTTCCATCCATTGTTATCCACTCTCAAAAGGGGCAAAATTTGCATAACCAGAGCAGATAACATGGACGTGGAGAGGACTCAGGGTGGATGCAAAGCGGATGCGGAATGGAAGCCCAGAGGATGGGAGCGGATGGGGCAACCACAGGGCTTCCGGGGGGCCTCAGCGAAGCAGACGCGGAATGGATACAGCGGATGCAGAACGGACGCTGAACGGATGAAGCAGATGCACAGCGGATGCACAGCGGATGCACAGCGGAAGCCTAATGGATGCCTGTCGTTAATTGCACATGCGGGGAGGATGCATTGCGTCAGCCCTGCGGATATAATGGAAGCAGCTCAGAAGAAGGTCGCCATTCAGAGGAAAGACCTGCTGCCAGACACATCGACTGCCTTGCCTGCCCTGCCTGCATGTCTGCCTGCCAGCCTTGCTGCCAGCCTTGCTGCCAGCCTTGCTGCCAGCCGGTCTAGCTGCCAGCCTTGCTGCCTGCTTTCCTGCCAGCCTTGGTTCATGTCTGTCTGCCAGCCTTGGTGCCTTCCTGCCTGCCAGCCTTCCTGCCAGCCTTGGTGCCTGCCTCCCTGCCAGCCTTGGTGCCTGCCCCCCGGCCAGCCTTGGTGCCTGCCTTGGTGCCAGCCTTCCTGCCTGCCAGCCTTCCTGACAGACTTGGTTCCTGCCTCCCTGCCAGCCTTGGTGCCTGCCTTGGTGCCAGCCTTCCTGACAGACTTGGTTCCTGCCAGCCTCCCTGCCAGTCAGCAACACCACAACCATGTGGAAGCACAGCAAGCCTCAGCCATCTGCTGCCAGCCCTGGCAAGAGGGACAGGGCTACCATCCCACCCCCTGGCCCTCACTCTGGTTTTGCTGGGGCTTCTGCAGCACGGGCTTGCTCTTCTGGGGCTGGGGCTTCTTCTGCTTCTGCTTTTTGAGGAGCTGATGAAAAACACTCCAGCACCAGCCACCTCCACAGCACCTGCACCCTTCACCCCTGAGACTGAGCGACCAAGAGGAGTGCCAGAGACTCATTTTTGTTTTATAGCTTGTTGTTAATAAAGTCTATTTATGATTCACACACTTGCTTCATTTCTTTTTTTTTAATAAAGTCTTGCTGGAAACTTTTAGAAATGGTTTAAGCCTTTGCATGCTTGTGGGATGGGTTAGGATAGCAGTGGGATAGATAAACCTCCAGTGCAAGCATAGTGGGACTGTATGGTCCACCCTCCCAGGTGCCATACCTACGGCCCTTTATTATCAATAATAATGCAATAATTATCCACACATGTCAACATAAACACAACTCTTTATTAAACACCCTGTTCATTGTAGGCCAACCCAACATACATGGCCCAATCTCATCCGTGTGATGAGACAGGCTGAAGGAAGCACCCATTAATCATCTATCATCCTGTCTTGCCACTCCACTGCTCCAGCTGGGGAGTTGCACCAGTGTCTCAGGAGGTTGCGCTGCTTCTTTGCTTCATGTGAGGCTCTGTTGGGGCCTTGCACATCCTCAGTGTCGATCACGTTTTGCCCTTGCCTCCATTCCCCAGGCTCCATGTCCCCATTGCCTTGCTGGAGGTCCACGAGCCTGTTCTGCAAGACTGGGTAGCGGGTGCGCATGCGATTGTGCAGGATGCAGCAAGCTTCCATGATCCTCCTTACGGTCTCTGGGCAATGCTGCATGGTGGTGAGAAGTACCTGGAACCTGTTGGCCAGAATGCCAAAGGCGTTCTCCACCACCCGCCTTGCCCTGGACAGCCTGTAGTTGAAGATCCTCTCTTCACGGGTGAGGAGTCTGGAGATATAGGGCTTCATGAGGTAGGTTGTGAGGGAGAAGGCATCATCCCCCACGATGAAGTAGGGCACAACTTGTGTGTCTTTGGACAGGGGTTCTGGATCTGGGAAGCCTATGATGAGGTAGCTTTCCAGCCCCTCCTTGAGGTGACTGGTGTTGTATACCTGGGCATCTGAACATGAACCGTTGCCTGAAGCATCGATGTACATGAACTTGTAGTCAGCATCGACCATGGTGAAGAGGATGATGCTGAAGAAGCCCTTGTAGTTGAAATAACTGGACCCGGACTTGGCTGGAGCTTTGCAGGCCACGTGCTTGCCATCTATGGCTCCAACGGTGTGTGGGAAGTTCCACTTCTGATACCACTGCTCTGCAACTTTCTTCAAGCCTTCTTCAGTGGAGGGGGACTGGAGGAGCTCCTCCAGGTATTCTTCGATGATGGCCTGCACCATTTCTCTGACCACAATGCTGATGGTGTTGTGTGGCACCCACCAGCCATACTGCATGCTGCTGTAGGTGGTCCCTGAGGCCAGGTGGCGCAGAGTCAGTGCCACCTTGAGCCCAGGGTCCAGGCTGGGCCGGAAGTTGGTGCTCTGCTTGGTCAATCTGGGTCTCAGCCGCTGCACAACTTCGTCAAACATGGCTGGAGGCATCCTCATGAAGTTCTGGAATGCACGAGGGTCTTCGTTCCTGAGCTCCACCATCAGCTTGTTGTACATTCCGTACTCTGCTCTTCTCCCGATCCATCTTTGGACCCAGACGCTTCTTGGCCACCTCCTTTTCTTCCCGTAGAACAGTTGAAAGAACCTGTAGATGGCTTCGCACTGTTGCAGAAGGATGGTGGCTGCCAAAAGTACTGTGTTACGATCCACGGTGGACGTGAGTGGATGCTGTGGAAGAGCAAAAGCCAGATGAAGGCTGCAGAGGTCTGCACAGCAGGGCTGCTGGACTGAAATTGAGATCCAGGTGAATTGCTGCCCCTTTTTATAGGCAATATAGGTTTTCCACTATGTGTCCTTTCGCATCCTCTAGGCATCCTCTAGACATCCTTAATATCTGAGATATGTCCCTTATGTGAACGTTTTTTCCATTTTAAATGCTTTCTTTGCGAGCTGCATCCGCTTTCATCCTATCTCCGTCCGTGTTACTAACGCTGCGCGTCCATTCTGCATCTGTTTTGCTTCCTCCCTGTGTCCGTTTTCCACTGGAGCGGATTTGAGTTGCGCGGATGCGCAGTGGATGCCTAGCGGATGTAGCGGACATGTAACGGATGATGACGGATGCAGAACGGATGTTCCCCGTATGCGTAGCGGATGCAGAACGGATGCGTTGGATACATTTTCCGCTCAAAAAGACGGATGCTGGACAGATAGAGAGGAAGAAAAATGGACGCAGTGAGTACAGGACAGATGCATCGCGTTAACCAACGGATGGCAAGTGTTTCTCTCTGTTTTACATCCTCTTTCCATCCATTGGTGCAGTGTGACATTGGCTTTACTTAGCACGGACTTTCTGATTAAGTGATGTTGAGAGGTTGATTGCAAGAATGAAGGCGGTGCCCCAGTTTTAAGTCCAAGAGATTTTTTAAAAGTGCTAAAGTTCAGGCAACATTCTGCTGCACTCTGAGCAAAGGGGCTTTAAAGCTGATTTCAGGCCCATGATCAAAAACACCGTTTGATTTCCATTATTTATATGGTGATATTATTACAGGATATTGAAATTTAAATTCAGAATACAGGTATTGTGACTATGATTTAATGATCTGGGAGCATAGTGGCTCATGTGGTTAGGACACTGTCTTGACAAGCAGCAAGCCTGTGTTCAACACCAAGTGCTGCTGTGGGGTGGGGTGCGTTCCTGTCCTTTGTGTCAGCTCCTGCCTGCAATATGAAAGGACCTGCAACAGGTGTCCCCTGGACAACAGTGATGTCATCAGCTAACCCTTTCAACCCAGAAATTCCTCTATACTTCTAATATGAATATGACATGATTCAGCAAACATTCAGAGTTATGATGGTGCTAAATGAGGAGACTTACAATTGGTTCTCAATTGTCCCTTATGGTCACCTGATTGAGTTCTGGCACTTCACAACTGCCTCACAATTATGATGGTTGCAGCACAATGACAAATGATTTCCATTTGTAATTTTCACTTGCTGGCTTCCAATAAGCAAAGTGTTATGAGTTGACAGATAGTCAATTGAGAAACCAGCAAGAGGTGGCAAGTGGCACTCACGTGACATCGTTCCTAATTACCATTGCAGGAATCATGTGACATTGCATTTTACAACCATATTTGTTACATATTAGCATACTTAAAATACCCTGTTCTGATTGATCCACTAATACTTAAAGATGATTGGTGCTTTTAAACGATGGTGATTGGTCAACAATTGCTGGCCTGTGATTGGCCCACCTAACAGCAGGAGATTCAAGGAGCCGTCATTGGCCGCGAGCTGCGAGCAGCCTCTATAAAATAGGCTGCTGCAGCTCCACACTCAGACTGATTCCAGGAACCAAATAAAGAGCTGAAATTCACGCTGGTCTCCAGTATCCTTTTTCCCATGATCTAACACTGGTGACGAGGATGGGATTTTGAGACAAGGAGACCAGTTGAGCACGTGGCAACGAGAACCGAGCAAGACAAAATGGCCAGCACCAACTCACCACCCACACCGTTCAACCCAGCGACGGAGGACTGGGAATTGTACATCAACAGATTCCTCATGTTCCTTGAGAGCAATGACCTACAGAGAATCTTATTCGAAGACATGAATTTTACAAACGGGACCAGAGAGAAAGTGAGAGCATCGGAGATTTCGTAGCGGCTCTAAGGGACATTGGGGGGGGGCATGCGAGTTCCTCAACATGGATGAAGCCATGAGGGACTGCGTGGTCTAAGGCCTGAGAGACCTCACCTTGCAGAGCCGGCTGCTAACCTGACCAAATATCACAGTCACTGAGGCCATCGCTGAGGCCACAGCAGCCGAAGCCACCAAAAAATCAGCAGACACGATGCGGCAAATGAATACGGAAAACCAAAAAACACTGGTGTGAGGGATATCATTGTTTACCCTAACTGGTTTAGGTGAAATAATAACTATGAATCATAGTTAGTGTATGTTAGCGTGTATGCAGCTTTAACTGTGGAAATAGCAATTAAAGGAGTGGCTATGAAAACAATATAAAAGTAGCAAGACTACAGCTTGCTCTCTCTCTCTCTGGCTTTGATGATCCCTGATTACTGCTTGGAATCAAGACTGCATTGCTCGAACGGGAGAGACAACAAAGGACTGATTTTTAAGTGAACTGACATAGGATATTCTACATGGACTTTGCTAACTGAATACCCCTGAATGGACTGACTACATGGTAAATGAATATTGGACTGTTATTTGACTATGCTATTAACTTATGATGGAATAAACTATATTCTTGATAGCACAAGCGTATCTGTTATTTTTACTGTATGTTAATAAACATACAAGCTTAGCTCACTCATTTATCTGTGTGCCTATCTGACTAACGCTGCACATTCTGTTTAGCTTGTCTACCTAACCCTGGTTGGGGAACCCAGGCTTAACAACTGGCAGGGACAAACCAACCTCAGGAGAAGAAACTAGAGGGCAACCACAAGACCACCACGCACCACGAAGATATCGAGTCTGTGTCCAAAACCGACAACAAGGAAGAGGAAATACACAGACTCCAATTGGAACAAAACAGACGTGAGAAGATAGAACATAAGTCGGGGTCCCAGTGTGCCGGGTGCAGAGGAGACCACCCTAATTCCGAGTGTGTTTCCTAGATGCAGTTTGCCGGAACTGCGAGAGATGGGGACACATAGCAAGGGTCTGCCGGAACTGAAAGAGCTACAGCCCCAGACGAAGAGACAGCACCCTCTCCAGAATGAAAGAAAGACAGGCAGGGGGCTGTTGGAGCAAGAAAACAGAAGCAAACGGCCCAATGAAACTTACAGAAAGGAAAAGACATACCAGACTATAACCATCAGGCACTCGAGAGCAACAGATGCCCAGAAGGTACATGTGAAGGTCAACATTGAAGGCCAGCCATGCAAGATGGAAGTGAACTCCGGCTCATACCTGTCTATCGTATAATGGAACACACTTAAGAGACTGATACCGAGCATACAAAGAATGGAACTGGAGAGCCAAAAACTGACCCTCAAAGACTACCAAGGGAACAGGATCCCCGTAGTTGGACTTAGACACTTCCAAGTTAAATTCAAGAAGCACACAGAAATTCTGCCATTAACCATCATAGACCGGGATTTCCCAAGCCTACTGGGCCTCGAATGGTTCAAGTCCCTGGGAATCGGAGTGACTGGAATCTAAAGTGTTACCGAAAAAGACTGGGAGGAGAGCCTGATGAGGGATTTCCAGGATGTGTTTGATGGAAAACTAGGCAAGAACTGAGGGTCCCCCATCTCATTTATTTTGAATCCAACCATAGCCCCAATCAGTTTAAAGGCAAGGCGAGTTCCTTTCACATTAAAACCGAAAATCATTGAGCAATTGAATAAACTCATCGCAAAGGAGGTATTAGAACCAATGGACCATGTAAAGTGCGAAACCCCAATTGTGACCCCAATTAAGCCAGATTGGTCTGTGAGAATATGTGGAGACTACAAGGCCACCCTAAACTACGCACTACAACAAAGTGCCTACCCTGTTCCCATAGTGCAACATCTGTAACATTCATTGGGGGGAGGCAAGATCTTCGCAAAGCTCGACCTTGCACAAGCGTACCAGCAATTGCCAGTCGACACTGAAACAGTGGAGGTACAAACAATCGTGACTCACAGGGGGGCATTCAGATGCAAAAGACTGCAATTTGGAGTCAGTGTGGCACCAGGGGTATTCCAAAGCGTGATGGAGCATTTGCTACAGGGGATAAAAGGGGTGGTCCCATACTTTGATGATGTGCTGGTATCAGCCAGTGACAAGAACCAACTGGAAAGCTGCCTCAAGGAAGTCTTACAAAGATTTCAAGAGGCGGGACTCAAAGTTAAAAAAGAAAAATGCCAACTAGCCACTTCTAAAGTGGGGTACCTAATAGATCAAGATGGCATCCTCCCCATGGATTATAAAATCAAGAAGATAAAAGAAGCTCCCAAGCCCAAAAACAAAACAGACTTACAAGCATTTTTGGGACTCATTAATTTCTATAATGTGTTTCTGCCTCAGAAGGCAATGACGGCGGAACCACTACACAGATTACTGGATAGGACAGCTACCTGGACCTGGGGACGACAAGAAGAGACTGCATTCCAGAAAATAAAAGATTTGCTGGCATCTGAATCTGTGTTAATCCAATACAGTGAAACACTGCCACTGACATTGTGGCAGTGTTTCGCTGCATTGGATTAACACAGATTCGGATGCCAGCAAATTAACAGTCACCTGCAACGCATCACCGTTTGACATCAGAGCCGTACTCAGCCACACACAACCAAATGGGAGAGAAGCGCCAATCGCCTTCTATTCCAAAACATTGTCCAAAGCAGAAAGGAACTACAACCAGTTGGACAGAGAGGTGTTAGCAGTGATATCCGGGGTCAAAAGGTTCCATGAATATCTCTACGGTAGGAGTTTTGCACTAATCACTGATCACAAACCACTCTTGGGAATACTCGCAGGAAACAAGGCCACCCCAAACATACTCTCTCCACGAATGACGAGGTGGTCCGAGTTCCTTGCTGCATACAATTACAAATTAATTCACCAGCCAGGGAAGGACATTTCACACGCTGACGCCCTGAGCCGTACTGCCCTACCTGAACTTGGAAGTGACCCGGCACGTACCACATCCACACTAAAAATTGAAACATTACCAAACCTACCCTTAACTGCAGCGGACATTGTGAAAGAAATCGTAAGAGACAAAAAGATGGCACATGTTTTAAACTGGGTAGGAAAAGGGTGGCCGGAAAACGAGACAGATGAGACTTTTAAGCCATTCTGGAATAGACAGACTGATCTCTCAATGTTAAAAGGTTGTATACTATGGGAACATCGGGTAATCATACCGGAACTATTACAAGAACAAGTACTGGATATTTTGCATGAAGGACACCTGGGTATCATACGAATGAAATCCCTGGCTAGAAGTTATGTATGGTGGCTAAGGATGGATAAGGATATTGAGAGATGGGTGGAAACGTGCACGAAATGCCAAAGATTGAGACCTACACCCCTTGCTGCACCTGTCCTCAACTGGGAAATACCAAGGGGACCCTGGTCGAGAATACACATAGATTTCGCAGGGCCCACAAAAGTACACACATTTTTAAAAACAGTAGACGCTTACTCAAATTGGTTGGAAGTTAGCATCATGAACTTCACAACAACAAAAGCTGTCATCAAACAGCTGAGGAGGCTTTTCGCAACACATGGGTTGCCGGACCTAGTAGTTTCAGACAACGGACCGCAGTTCATGGCATTGACATTTGAAAAGTTCCTCGCCAAGCACGGCATAAGGCATGCTTTGATAGCGCCGGGCTGGCCGGCTACAAATAGGCAGGTGGAATGCATGGTCCGATATACTAAAGACAATATAGAGAAACTAGACAGGGGGGACATACAAGAAAAAATCTACAAAATGCTCACTATACAACACACCACACCTAACTCCACAACAAATAAAAGCCCAGCAGAGCTATTGATGGGCAGAAAATTAAGATCGCACTTGGATAGATTACACCCCACCTACAGCCCTGAAAAACCAGCAGACTCCTCTAGCAAACACCGCACATTCGGAACAGGGGACCTAGTATACGTAAAAAATCTCACGGGGCACCCACTGTGGGTACCAGCAAAAATAACCCAAGTAACAGGACCCCGGCCATACAGCCTAGAAAAAGAGTATGGAAGAAGCTGGAGGAGACACATAAATCAACTGAGATCACAAACATTAGAAAGAAACACTAACACACCCAGATATGAAGGAAAAGAACACACATACACACCAGAAGCACAGCAAACATTAAACAGTAACAATTTTAATCAGAACAGAGAGGGGGGAGACCCCCTCAAACACAAATAAGAGGGGAGGGGGACACCCTCCATTAGCACAAGAAACACCGCAACCAAACCTAACAACAAACCGCCAACCAATTTCTCAAGTAGTCCCAGAAAGAAACCAAAATTACTTACCTGGAAGTGACTTCAGTAGAAAGGAACAGGCAACACAAAAACATCAAGAATCCACTCCGGAAGGGAGCAGCCGGGCTGACTCTACCATCCCAGCCAGGCCAGGCGGGAGCAGCATGGCTGACTCCACCTTCCAGGAGGTTCTACAGAGAAGAACGGGAGAAACAGCGATCCCGTCCGAACCGTCCGAAGACAACAACGCAACTGAGCTGTGCAGGTCAAGTGGACACCATAAAAGCCCTGCTTACTTACGTAACTCCGTAACGTAGGTTGGGCTAAACCAAGTGGGGAGGGGTGTTACATATTAGCATACTTGAAATACCCTGTTCTGATTGGTCCACTAATACTAAAAGATGATTGGTACTTTTAAACGATGGTGATTGGTCAACAATTGCCGGCCTGTGATTGGTCCGCCTAACAGCGGGAGATTCAAGGAGCCGTCATTGGCTGTGAGCTGCGAACAGTCCCTATAAAATAGGCTGCCACGGCTCCGCAGTCAGACTGATTCCAGGAACCAAAAAAAGAGCTGAAGTCATGCTGGTCTCCAGTCTCCTTTTTTCCGCGATCCAACAATATTACTTTGCAGTGGAGTTCCCTATCCCAATTACCATTGTTAACTGAGGACAATCTTGTTCTCATGCTGCAACTTAACTAAACGTAATTTATAGATTTAAAAAAAAAATACTTTGAAGTCTCTTTCAGCATTTTTTTCTTTGCATGCAAATGAATCCTTGTAGGTATCACCGTCTCAATATCTGTTAGTTCTAGAAGGATTTCTGCTGCTGCTTCTCCATCAGTTCCTTTTCAAATCAAGATAATAACCTTCCTAAATATGCCTTAAAAACATTTGAGTTAAATATGCATATGATCAGCTTCACATTCAATTAAACATTTCATATTCCCCAGGCTACAAAATTACTTTATACAACACGCTGACAAAACATGGCAAGTACAGTTGCTGTCTGTAACAAAACATTCTATACTGTCATGGCACAATCTTTTCTCTAGTACTTACATAGGGAAGTACTCTCCTAAGGCAGTTTCCTATGAGATGATGAAAAATCTGTTACCTATTCAATCGGCTTGGGAGTCATATTTCAATTATCCATTCCAGTCGGTGGAATATTGCTGATCTACAAGGAATTAGAATGCTGCCAAAAAAAAAAAAAGCTTTGATTTAATTTTGCTTCACTTTTTTTCTAGCTTCATTTGAAATCATCCCAATGGCATGGATCCCCAGTGATGTTGCTGTGAGTGAATGACCTTTCAGTTTACAAAGGTGTGATGTGTATTAACAAAGGGAGGAAAAGGGAGGATATTTCAAAATCCTGTTTCCCAACTTCAGGAGATTTATTTTTTTCGGAGTAGCTTTTGAGCAGGTGCTAGAAAAACTCCAAATGCCATTGTGTAGATGCAGTCTGATCTTCTAGTTATGTTTATTGCAGTCTTTGCTTTGATAATGGAATATTTTATTGTGTTACAAGTTTATAATGAAGCATTGACAACCGTGGCAGCCAGAGTGAAAAAAATAACATCCAGAAATTCTTTTTTCAATTAATCTGCCATTAAGACCCAACACATAGAAGGCAAAATTTCTGTTTCAATAAAATATGCAAGAATGAGGTTGTCATGGGCCAGGTCATTCATGGAGTAGAAACAAAATGCGTGAATTCACTGATTGCCTTGAAATGCATTGACTTAACAGCACATCAAAGTGCTATTTAAGTCCAGTCTCTGATATTTAATTGGTCCTGGTTTATTTTAATGATTGGTGCTTCCATCAGTAACTAGTTACACAAGTATCTACCAGTTTGGAGATTCAAGAATGACACTGAATCTCATATAAAATTGGGTCACAATGAAGAGTTGTGAAGTTCTTTGCCTTTTATGGTAGAATCCACAATATTCTACCTTATATACTGAGGTATACAGGACACGTTCACTCCTTTTTAATGGCATTAACGTACAATAAAACCTTAGATGTGGGCAAATAGTAATTTGATAGAGGGCTGCTTACAACAATTACTATATAGGTGAACGCTAGGAATCAAGCATATATTGTTCCAAAGTCTTATAGGCACTTATGGTCAGAATATACACAGTCTGTAGAGGCTTATTAAATGTTTTTGAAGTGAAACGCAAGTGGATATTTACATGGCACAGGGCTAAGTAACTTGGTGTCCTTCTTGGTATGGATTTCATCAAGTCCAACATCATGGACAATAGCAAAGGATTGTCTAAAACCATGCAAGCATGCAAACCATGCAAGCATTTGTGCATATATTCATTCATTCATTCATTCATTCCTTACTTGAAGTATATCCTTATTAGCACAAAGTAACTAATACAACTGAAGAACAAAAATGGGGTAGAAAATTAGAGTATAAAAATATGTTAAAGGTACAAAAGAAAAGTAACACTAAAATAGAGAGTAAAATCGTGCTTTGACAATAGAAGACGGAAGTCATAATATAATGTTCAAGAGAGGATAAAATATAAATGCATTAATTGCTGTGAAGAAGATCAGAAGCTGCTTCCTTATATCTTTTTTCCCTTTCTTTTTTGGTCTTTTATTTCTTACCACTTTCTCTTCTTTAAATCCATATTATTTTTATTCTACAAAATTTTTCTTCAGTAAAAAATAACTGAAAAAAATACAAGGGAGAGTAAAATCATTGAACAAATTAAAAGCTTGGTGAAAAGCATGAAGTTTTACAGACTTCTTACATGTCAAGAAAGCAGGGATGAAACACAAATGTTGAGAGAGGACATTCTCTAGACTGTGAATAATAGAGAAGGATTTCTCCTGCATGCCAAGGCTTCTCCAAAAAGATCCTACTTCTGGTTTTAACAATTGCCAGATTTGTAATGGGAGATGATGTCTCTTTGCTACTTAAGTCCTAAAATGATTATGGTTTTAACCACCAATACAAACACCTTAATCCATACCTGGAAACTAACTGGCAACTATTTCAGATTCTTTGTACAGTCTCCAAGGAGTCTTTACTTTGTGCTGCTGCTGCATTTATCCCAATTACAGTACCTCTGGACATTTTTCAAGGCTTCCCTCTTGATCAGTCCCATGGCCAAGACGGAATATAAACAAAGCATCTCAAGAACAACTAGCATAAGAAAATCCAGTTAGCTCAGTTCGGGAGGCTGTGGCTTAGATGTAATTGAGCAAAGATGTTCCATGTGACACTTACTACCTATGGATCAGTAACTGCTGAAGATTAAAATCACTCCCAGACTATTAACTGCATTTTTGGGGGAAATAATCCCATCAAAGTATACTGCATCTCCATCCCTGACTCTAGTTTCTTGCTTACCAGCATTACTATTATCTTATCTACACTGAAATTCACTGTATTTTATTTTTCCATTCAGGCGATTCTCAAATTTTGGAAAAATATTAACAATAACAATTTGCCTTCATAGAATTGGATGGTACAGAGCATCAGAATATTAATGATTTCTCATTCCAAATCTCTTGATTAACTGCACCAGCTGTTTCATGAGGATATTGGTCAAGATAAAACCTTCCAAAGCATAATAGAACAATCTATCTGTTGAACAATGGTCTTCAAACAACACACTCTGAGCATAACCCAACAGAAAGCAACAGACCCCTGGACGGCAGCAGAATTATTAGGTATGCTTTGAACTTTTGGAAGTATTCCAAATGATACAAAGTATTACAGCAAACCTGTTTCAAAGAATTATACAAATTTTCAAGAAAAGCTTTTTGACAGAAACAATGGAGCCAGTTAACATGAAAAAGTGATACCACAAATGCAGCACATTGTAAAAGCATCATTAACCCTTTGGAGGACATTTCATCTCTCTCTCTCACACAAACATGATAAATATAATATCTCATCAGAAATATATACATATATATATATATATATATATTTGTTTTTTTAAGTTATCGCGGGTACTTACATGTGTGCTGTTCAGCTTCCTTCGGGTATTATCCCACGTCATTGTAG
>BLBF01000020.1:5025953-5067271 GCA_015471245.1 Laticauda colubrina
CTACAATGACGTGGGATAATACCCGAAGGAAGCTGAACAGCACACATATATATATATATTACATGGGATAAAACCCGAAGGAAGCTGAACTGCATTCATGTAAGTACCCGCAAAAAATTAAACACACACACACACACACACATATAAATATATATTTGCTTTTTTAAGTTTTCGCGGGTACTTACATGAATGCAGTTCAGCTTCCTTTGGGTATTATCCCACATCATTGTAGTGCTTTTAAAGTTGTAGCAACGTTTCAGCAGAATCTCATCTGCCATCATCAGGCTTCTGTATGGAGTTTGTATGTGGGTCAGGTTATCACAGGCGTTGGTTTTAAATTTGAGGCTAGCCTATTGCTGTGCCAGGATGTTTTTTTTCTACATTCTGATTGGTTGGGAGTCTTGGTCTGTGTTTATTGGACTTGGAGTTTGTTTGATTGGTGTTTCTGATTTCTTCTGCCTGTTTTGTGGCTTTGATTGGCTGGCAATACTGTGTTTCTGTATTGGAGGCTTTCAGTGCAGCTTGGCTTCGTGTGAAAGGACGGCTATTACCTATTAGGAAGCTAGGTTTCATCTGGGTGCCTGGTTGGGGTGTGTTTGAGCTGGAGATATCAGAGGGAGTCTGTTTGTGCCCAGGTGTTTTTCTTGCTTTTGGTGTGGAGATCTGTCTATTTGAGAGTGCAGGCTTCCAAATGATTGACAGTCTGGGGAATGGAGGCAAGGGCAAAACCTGATAGACACTAAGGATGTGCAAGGCCCCAACAGAGCTTCACGTGAAGGGAAGAAGCAGGGCAACCTGCAACTCCCCAGCTGATGCAACTCCCCAGCTGGAGCAGTTGAGTGGCAAGACAGGATGATAGATGATTAATGGGTGTTTCCTTCAGCCTGTCTCATCACACGGATGAGATTGGACCATGTATGTTGGGTGGGCCAACAATGAATGGGGCATTTAATAAAGAGTTGTGTTTGTGTTGACATGTGTGGATGATTGATTACATTGTTATTGATAAAAAAGGGCCATAGGTGTGGCACCTGGGAGGGTGGACCATACAGTCCCACTATGCTTGCACTGGAGGTTTATCTATCCCACAGCGATTACCCCTTTATCTATCCCACAGGTACCCCTGCCCATCCCACAGCTATTACCCATCCCACAAGTATCCCTGCCCATCCCACTGCTATCCTTACCCATCTCACAAGCATGCAAAGGCTTAAACCATTTCTAAAAGTTTCCACCAAGACTTTATTGACAAAAATAAATGAAGTAAAGTGTGTGAAGCAAAGATAATCTTTATCAATAGCAAGCTGTAAAAGAAAAATGACCCAAGACAAGTGTCCAAAGCAAAAATAAAGTCAACAGGTAGCCAGCCAGTCTCTGTCACTCGGAGGTCACTCGGAGGCATGCCCAGTCTCAGGGGTGAAGGGTCCAGGTGCTGTGGAGGTGGCTGCTGCTGGAGTGCTGGTCTGAGGCACCATTGGGGTGCCTGGCCTCGAGAGTACAACAGGGGATGGTGTGTTGAGGAAGCTCGCAGACAGCTGGCTCAGCCCCGTGATGTTGAGAACCCCTTCCTCCATGACATGGGGTGTCAGCCCCAATACCAATTACAGATGCACTGAGGCTGGGCTTGGCTGTGGGTGGAGGAAGGAGCAGTGTAGTGGGGCTGTCTGGTCTGCAGCTGGGTGAGGACTGGCGTGGCTGGCATCGGTGGCACCGGTGGCGTCCGATGTACCTGTGCCTGGACTGGGAAGGGCTGCCTGTGCTGCTGGACCTCCTGGTAGCCGTAGCCTTGGTAGGTGAGGGGCTGTGGAAAGCCTTGGAAGGGCAGTGACATGACCTGGGGTGGAGGAGCAGGCCTGGACTGGGTGGGAGCAGGTTCATCTTGGTCTGGATGGTTGTGAAGAAGATCGGTGATCCTGTCCTTCACCGCCTGGTAGTGGGGTTCCAACATGTTCATGGGGGTCTGGTTCACGTAGGGGAGGAAGGGCTTGCAATTGGAGGATGGGGCGTCGGTGTGTACCAGCTGAGAGAGGAGATCTACGTTGCTCCTGATGGTGTCTCTTATCTCCAGCAGGACATTGTGGCTCTGTCCCTCCTGTCTGGCTCTCTGAATTTCTATGGAGGTGGAGCTGGGGGTGGATGCGGGTTGGGCTGTGGTGGAAGTGCTGTCTCCTTTCTCCCACTGTGTCAGGGGGTCCTCCACGTGCTCCGCCAGTAATAGTACATCTGTCAGGGGGGTCTCCGTCATGGGACGCTCCACAGATACCTGCCTGGAGACAGGAGCTGACTCTTTGCCAGAAGAGGACTGGCTCTCAGCAGGCTGCCTGAGAGAGAGGGTTGTGAGAGGGGCTGCTCCTCGGTGGCGGATCTCACGCTCCAAGAAGCTGCACCTCGCCATCACGTAGGTCTCCTGGTCTGTCAGCTTGACCACGGCCTGGCCAGATTTCTTCAGGTGCAGCTTCCCATACCAGGTGTACATGTGCTTCCACCAGCCGAGGAGCACCTCCGAAGTGTAGCTCAGGCTCTCCGCCTTCTCTCTCCAAGCAGCCTGCTTCCTCTTGGTGTCTCGATAGAGCCTGTGTCCCTTCCGCCAAAGATATTCATTCTCCCTGAGCCACTCCAGCACCTCCTCCTCATGTCCCTCTTCTATGGTGTATTGCCTGCTCTCCTGTTCATGCATCTGCTTCTTCCTCCCTTTGGCAGGGCCATATGGGCCCTCATCAGAGGGGCTTCGAGGTTGTAGGGGCTGCTCCTCCACACCACCACCACCACCACCAGCAGCAACAACAGTAACAGCAAAAGCAGCACCAGCAGCACCAGCAGCACCAGGAACAAGACCAGGAGCACCAACAGGACCAGCAGCATCAGCAGGACCAGGAGCACGAGAGGACCAGGAGCACGAGCAGGACCAGGAGCATGAGCAGGACCAGCAGCATCAGCAGGACCAGGAGCACGAGCAGGACCAGGAGCACGAGCAGGACCAGGAGCATGAGCAGGACCAGCAGGACCAGGATCAGCACCAGCAGAGTAAGCACCAGCAGGACCAGCAGGACCAGGAGCAGCACCAGTAGAGTAAGCACCAGCAGAAGCACCAGCATCAGGAGCAGTGCCTGCAGAGTAAGCACTAGCAGAAGCACCAGCACAAGGAGCAGTGCCAGCAGAAGCACCAGCACCAGAAGCAGCATCAGCAGAAGCACCACCTCCAGAAGCAGCATCAGCAGAAGCCCCAGCACCAGAAGATCGAGCCCAGGCAGCAGAAGCCCCAGCAGAAGCAGAGTCAGGGCCAGGGGGTGGGAGGGTGGCCCTGTCCCTCTTTCCAGGGCTGGCAGCAGATGGCAGAGGCTTCCATTTCTTCCCCATGGTTGTTGGGTTGCTGGCTGGCTGGCTGGCTGGCTGGCTGGCAAGCTATGTCTGGAAGCAGGTCTTTCCTCTGAATGGTGACCTTCTTGCGAGCTGCTTCCCTTTATATCTGTGGGGCATCCGCTAGGCATCCGCTAGGCATCCGCTAGGCATCCACTAGGCTTCCGCTCTTCATCCGCTTCATCCACTCGGCATCCGCTCTGCATCCACTCTTTCCATTCCGCGTCTGCTTTGCTGTGCTCTCCCGGAAGCCTTGAGGATGTGCCATCCCCTCCCATCCGCTAGGCTTCCGTGGAGCATCCGCTTTCCATCTGCCCTACGTCCTCCCCCCATCCGTTCCTTTCCATGTTGTCCGCTCTGGTTATGCAAATTCGGGGCACTTTTGAGAGAAGATAACAATGGATGGAACATTTTGCTCGTTCACTGTGTCCTTTTTACAAACATTTTGAATCCGTTGGCCAGTGTGACAGGGTCTTAACTGCGTTCTTGTGTTCTGTCATGCATACATTTATTCTCCTGTTGGTTTGTCCAATGTATGTGGCTGGGCAATTGTTTCATGGTATTTCATAAACTCATTGGTTTTCTAGCTGGATCATGCTTTGCTCGTACAAGCACAAACTGAAAAGCACCAGCTTGAAGATGGCAAATGGAACCTTGTTGAAATGTTGCCAGGATACTCTCAATCTTACATGGGAAAAGATCTCAACATGCCAAGACCTGCATACCTTTTCCTGTGAAAATCTATGAATATATATCTTTGCTGAATTCTAATAAACCTAATAACAAAAGCTACAGTCCTAGAATTTCTAGTAACCTATTTTGATGATACGTTGCTTGAACAATATTGTATAGAGGTTGTAATGATCCTGGTTTAGAAAGAAAATACTTTTTTAGGTCAACTGAAGTCTATTTCAGAAATATGAAATGAAACTTATCTATGTATCATGTCTGGACCCCAACAGAATTTTGAAGTTTGTAAGCAATATAATTGTTTCTCTTTGGAAACAATATTAAAAGCACTTCTTTCTTTCTTGACCAAGACTAATAAACCAGATTTGTTATAACCTAAGTATGAATCTAAGAGAAGTATACATTGGTTTTATTCTTAATTATCATGTAATGGTCACACACATCCTGTAGACTTCAATAGCCTCACTCTAGGCGTAACCCAGGATTGCTTTCTATATGTTTCTGAAAAAAACCCACCAAGAGGAAATTAAACAGATGCTGTGCAGTGGGCATCATTGAGTGTAAATTGTTTGGCATTCTTGACTTTCTTTTTCAATTAGCAGAAAGGAAATTAAAATTTACAACTGGCACATGTTCAAGCAGATGCTTATATAGAATTTGATTGAGGACCACTGAACTAAATGAAAAGGCTGTTAGAAGGAAAATCCAGAGTTTTTACTAAAGGAAAAAAAATCGAATTTGTGGTCCGATAATAAAACAATCTTATGTATATCAGTTTATTCAATGGAGCTTACTTCTTCAATGTTTTTTTTTTTTTCAGACTGCAATGTTGGAATGTTTCCTCAATACATTCTTAATTATTTTGGATTTCTCTCCTCCCCTTAGGGCCAAGTAGCATGCTTGGACCAAGTAGCATTTCAGAAATTTCCAGGCACAAAAATGTATTTCCTACACAAAAATATGTACTTTGAAGAAACTTGCACACAAATCTGCCTTCTATTTTCAAAATCCCTTTGGAAAAATGCACACACTATAAAAGTATAAAATGTATCTCTCCTGTCCTAGAGGCAATTCCTGAAATCATCAGTGACAACTTAATTGGAATATCTGGTCTCCTTCAGGCATGCAGAGTTGGTGAATTCAGCATTAGCAAGGCTATTTTCATTGTTCACATCAGGACAGAGGCAGTATTCAGCAGGTTCTGACCAGTTCTGAAGAATCGGTAGTGGAAATTTTGAATTTTGAGAACCAACCAATACCACCTCTCACTGGCCCCACCCCCATCTATTATCTCCCTCCTGGGTCCCAGCTCGGTCTTCTTTATGCACAAGATAATGGAGCTGGAAATCAGATTAGTGGGGTGGGGAGAGGATGGAGATTTTACAATATCCTTCCCCTGCCACACCCACCAAGCCACGCCAACCAAGCCATGCCCATAGAACCGAAAAAAAATTACGTTAAAAAATTGAATCCATCACTGCATCAGGAGACTGGACTCCAAAATCTCTGCTAGCACCATGAGGAATGTGATGGTCCACCATATTGACAAAGGCAGAATCCTTACCATAAAAATGCAAAATCTCCTTCAAAGTGATGTAACACCATGGAAAACCAAGAAAAGGTTAACATGTTAAGTGAAATTACAGGATGGAACAACTGATCTTCTATACCAGGGCTGTCAATCTCATGGCCCATGGGCTGGATGGATCATGCACTGGCCACACCCATGTCCGGTTTAGTGACGATGCCATGACAACGTGAGCTTGACACCCTTGTTCTAGACAGATCATGTTAGTGTATCTAACCTAGCCTCTAAGTGGACAAAATGGTGGAAGACGCTCTGAAGAAAAAACTGTATGAGTAGGAAGGGGGAAAAGCTCGCTCAAGAAAGAGGCAGCTACCTACCTAGCTACCACCAGCTGTTACTGCAGTAGGTTGAAAAGGAAAAATAGAAAGCAGAAAAGTGTCTTGTACCAGCTGAGCCATGAATCCCCATCTGCTGGCAGAAAGACTGATTATGTGTAAGAGGTAGTTTTAGAAAGCATGAAGCATTCCCTCTGAAGTACTTTACTTAGATGGGATGTTGTTCCCTGAAGTGCAAATAATGCAGGAGTAGGTTGGCAGTTTGTCCAATCTGGATGGAAAGAAGCTAAAGGCCTGGTCCCACTGCACTTACGGATGCAAAGAGGATGTAAAACATTAAAAAAAGCTTGCCATCCGTTGGAAAACTCTATGCATCCGTTGTGTACTCATTGCATACGTGTTTCATACGCTCTATCCGTCAAGCATCCGTCCACTGCGATTTCATCCATGCAAGAAGTTTTGAGCTGCACAAAACTTTGTGAATGGATGAACTTTCCACCGTGTATGATGTAAATCTGCGACATACGAGCAACAAACGTTCTATGTCCGTTTATCATCCATTAAACGTCCGCTATATCATCTCGGCATCCTCTGGGCATCCTCGCAACTCACATCCGCTGCAGCTGAAAATGGAAAGAGGGAGGAAAGAAAAGGTACATGGAACGTCTATACAGCGTTAGTAGCACGGAAATAGAAAGGATGCACAGTGAACAGTTTGCATCCAATATACATCCGCGTGGCATCCTCTTTCTTTCCTTTAGGCGTAAGTGATGCATCTGCTTCATCCGCTATGCGTCTGCTTCAAAATTCTCCCCCGGAACCCCTTCAGAGGTGTCATCCGCTTCCCTCCGCTAGGCTTCCTTTGAACATCTGTTTAACATCCCCGCTACATACTACCCACGTCCATTCATTTCCGTTCTTTTCTGTTCTATTTATGCAAATTTTTGCCACTTTTTGGAGCGGATGACAACAGATGGAGCCACCTCCGAAATTTTGCTCATCCGCTGTGTCCTTTATGCATATGTTTTGCGTCCATCGGCCAGTGGGACCGGGCCTTAACATGTTTTTACCAGTGAAGATATGGCTTGTTTCTCAACCTCAACAATCTTAAAGTGTATGGACTTCAGCTCCCAGAATTCCTCAGCCAAAACTCACCTAGCTATCTGTAATTGCTTGAGTCTGAAGAAGCTGAATGCTGGGGGAAGTGTACTGGAGGTTTAGGCCTGTAGGAGGGATTCAGAGGGCAGCATGACAGTATGAGAAATTTGGCAGTCTGATAAATCAGTCAGCTATCCAATCTATATGCTGCTTTAAAAAAAGTTACCACCCAAAATCAAGGAAGAAAATAAATAACCCAGAGCACATGAGTCCTAGTCATCAATACCCACGTAAGCAGAGAACATCAGAGGTAAACAATCAGAGAAGAAAAAACACCCAGTGAAGCAAAGATCAAGTAGAAAATTGGCAGAGAAGCTAGTACAGATAAATTTTCTGTTTCCCTCACATTGATGATGTTATCTAGCCTAGTAATGAAACATCTGCAAGAAGGCAACTGAACTCACAGAACCTGGGAACCCAAGAAAAACTGCCAAACAGAAACAGTTGCTACGATAAGGCATTCATCAAAGGACGGCTACAATTGGATTATTTGAATGTGTCTGGTGCTTTAACAGGTCCCTTTAGGCTGTTAGATCTCAGATCATGGATAACTGAGAATCTCCATAGACTTTTAGCTTTGCACTTTAGGCTGTTGTATGAGGAAGAAGGTAGACAAGATTTAATCCTCACTGAAATTATTGCATTAGCTTTGTTGAAAACAGCTATTCTCCTTGTATGATTCATACCTTTGTATGATATTCTGAGATGACATAAACATTCTCAACTAGAGGAGATATATATTTTATTTCTTTCTGAATGCTTTTAAGGGAAAGATAACCCTTTACAGCTCTAACCCTTTATAAGTAAAGACTTGGGCAACTGGCTTGTTTATAAGACCAGGTGTTCCGTCCCGAAAAAACGCAAGGTAGACTGGGTTCCAACAACAAAGTCTTTATTAAGTTAAGCAAACAGTAATGGAACAGTTTGGCTGAAGCCGCGGCAGCCTTTTTATACCACCTTGCCTACCGGCTTGTAGCCAATGGCAGCTATTTGACTTTGCCGCCTTTCAGCGGCTCTTTTGGATTGGTTCCTAATGAACCAATCCAATACTGGTCTTTCTAGCCAATCAGATTGCATTGTTTGGAGTATCCCATTCTATACAGAACACCCCTCTCCCCTTAGTTTAGTCCTACGTGGGTGACGTAGTCGCGCAGGTAGATGGGGCTTCTTCTGACTCTACTTGACTTGCGTGGTTCATTTTTGCTGGAGACTTTGAGCAGTTTGGATGGGATCACTGTCTCTCCGGCTCTTCTCCATGGAACCATCTGGTAGGGCGAGTCAGCAAGGTTGCTACCGCTTGAGTTGCTCAGGCCAGTGGTTTTGCCGCTCCCTCCTGGCTTTCCCGGGCAGGTCGAGCTGGCTTTGCTGGCCCCTTCCAGGACGGGTTCCTCTTCATGTGGATTATTTCTGCCAGTTTCATCTATCCGTAAGTGTTCTTTTTGCTCTTTTTGATTGGTTAGATGTTCTGGGTTTATTTTTAACAGTTCTTTATTCCCTGCAGTATTATTTTCTTGTATTCCCCCCCCCCCCCTTTGGTTTTGTTTTCATCAGTTTTTATTGTTTGAGGTTGCACAGTCGTATTTTGCTTGACATTTCGGGAATGAAGTTGGTCTATGTGCCGCTTCCATTCCCTGCCATTGTCTACGGTTAGACGGTAGGACCAGGGGCCTGTTATTTGTGTGATTGTGGCTGGAAGCCAGAGAGGGTCCCCAGTAAAATTTTTCACGTAGACTAGGTCGCCGATTTCAAATGTGCAGAAACGGCTGGAGGAGTTGGGGGGGCTGTTCTCAAAGGTGTAGTTTGGATGTAACCTATCCAAATGTGATCTCAGTTTCCTCCCCATTAACAATTCTGTTGGGCTCTTGTTAGTTACAGTACTGGGGGTGATATGTTGGAGGGTGAATAAATGGTTCAATTTATCCTGGACATCCCCTGGGTCCATCCTTTCCAAACCCTCCTTGGTAAACCTGACCATTCTCTCAGCCCTACCATTTGCTGCTGGGTGGGCTGGTGCAGTAAGTGCATGGCATATACCGAAAGAGGCTAGGTACTGTTCAAATTGTACAGCGGTTAGTTGTGGCCCATTGTCGGACACTAGGACATCCAGCAACCCATGGGTTGCAAATAGTTTGTTGAGTTGCTTGATAACAGCGTCAGTTGTTGATGACATTACTGCGACTTCCAACCAATTTGAGTATGCATGTACAACAATCAAAAATGTATGCCCCTTAGTAGGACCCGCAAAGTCAATATGGATTCAAGACCAGGGGCCTCGTGGGGTCTCCCAGTCCCTTATAGGTGCTTGTGGTGGTGATGGCCTGGTTTTCTGGCATATATTGCATGTAGCAACCCAGTATTCAATATCTCTGTCCAAACCAGGCTACCAGACATAGCTCCTAGCCAGGCTTTTCATTTTCACGATGCATGGGTGGCCTTCATGAAGCATGCCCAACACTTTAGTTTGTAATCTGGAGGGAATTACCACCCTATCACCACACAATAAACACTCCTTTTGTATTGACAGTTCAGTCTGTCTGGTCTGGAAAGGTTTAAAGTTTTCAGTTTTTTGGTTTTCTGGCCAGCCTTTACCTACCCAATTTAAAATGCGGGCAGTCACTGGGTCTTTAGCGGTGGCTCTGGTGACATCATTTGCAGATATTGGCAGTTCGGGGCAGGCTTCTATTTGCAGGGTGGTAATTGTTGGTGCCAGGTCATCCTCTGTCATTGGTAGTAATGTTCAACTTAATGTGTCTGCATGGGAGATCTTTTTCCCGGGTCGATGTTTTAATGTGTAGGAGTACGCAGCTAGGAATTCTGACCATTGGGTCATTCGGGGAGATAAAATGTTCAATGTGGGTTTGTTTCCCACCAAAATTCCTAGTAGCGGTTTATGATCAGTCACAATGGAAAATGTTCTCCCATAGAGGTACTCGTGAAAACGTTTAACTCCTGCGACAATTGCCAAGGCTTCTCTGTCTAGTTGACTATAGTTGCGTTCTGCTTTAGAAAGTGTTTTTGAGTAAAAGGTGATGGGTGCCTCTCTCCCATCAGGCAGTTGGTGGCTCAGGATGGCACCGACTCCAAACGGTGAGGCGTCACAGGTGACCGTCAATGGAAGTGTGTTACTAAACTGAATAAGAATGGTGTCTGAGGTTAACAGATTTTTTATGCCTTGGAATGCTTTTTGTTCTCTATGCCCCCAAGTCCAACTAGTTTTCTTATCCAATAAGCGATGTAACGGTTCTGCTATCATTGCTTTGTGAGGGAGGAATAAGTTATAGAAGTTTATTAGACCCAAAAATGCTTGCAACTCCGTTTTGTTTTTTGGCTGTGGTGCGTCTCTAATAGCCTTGACTTTTTTTTCTGTAGGGTGTATACCCTCTCCGTCAATTAAATAACCCAAAAATTTGACGCGATCAGTCATTAAGCAGCATTTTTCTTTTTTGATTTTCAGGCCGGATTCTCTAAATTTTGTTAGCACTTCTTTCAGTCTTGTGTCTAATTGTGTCGTGTTTTTAGCCAAAATTAGGATGTCATCAAAATATGGAACGACCCCTTTAATTCCATTTAACAGGTGTTCCATAAGGCTTTGGAAAACGCCTGGGGCAACGCTCATTCCAAATTGAAGTCTGTTACATTTGGATGCCCCTCTGTGAGTTACTATTGTCTGTGCCTTGGCCGTTATTGGGTCTACTGGAAGCTGTTGATATGCTTGGGCTAAATCAAGCTTGGTAAAAAATTTTCCTCCCTCTAGCAAGTGTAGTAAATATTGCACGATTGATACAGGGTATGCGCTTTGCTGCAACGCATGGTTCAGTGTAGCCTTGTAGTCTCTGCAGATGCGTACCGACCCATCAGGTTTAACAGGTGTTACTATTGGTGTCTCCCATCTAGCATGGTCAATTGGTTCTATGACCCCTTGCTCAATTAATTTATTTAACTGTTCATCTATTTTGGCCTTTAAAGCAAAAGGGACCCGTCTGGCTTTTAACCTTCTAGGTGCTACCTGAGGGTCTAAACTAAAGGAAATTGGGGTCCCCCAGTACCTGCCAAAGGTGCCGTCGAAGACGTCCTGGAACTCATGTATCAGGGTCTCTTCCCAGTCGGTTGTGGCTACTCAGCTCAGCCCGGTCATTCCGATGCCCAATGGTGCGAACCATTCGATGCCCAGGAGGCTGGGGCGGTCCCAGTTGACTATTGTTAGAGGCAGGACTTCATCGTGCTGCTTGTATGTGACTCGGAAATGTCCTAGACCTACCACAGGGATTTGGTGTCCTTGGTAGTCTTTTAAAATTATTTTTTGTTTCTGGAGTTCTTTTAATTTGATGTTTGGAACCAGCCATCTGATTATGTTCCAAGACACCATTGACAGGAAGGATCCTGAGTTGACTTCCATCTCGCAGGGGCTTCCTTCAATTTTTACAACAATTTTGACCTTTCTCCCGCTTTCCGTCTGGGCACTTCCAATAGTGACATTTTGTTGGGTCTTTTCTCAGTTGCCGGTTTGTTTGTTGCGCTCCCATTTCTTTTCGGCTTGCTTTGATTCAGCTGGTAGTGGAGAGTTACTGCGTCTGTTTGGGCTGTTATTTTTTCGATTCCTACAGACTTTTTCGATGTGTCCCCTCTTCTTGCAAGCTTGGCAGATAGCATCAAGGAATCTGCAATTGGCTCGAGGGTGGTTTCCCCCGCAGCCAACGCATTCTCGCCAATTTCTTTTTTCATGCCTTTTTTTATTGGCGTACAGGCGGAGGACCTCATCGTCCTCATCTTCCGTTTCTGATGAACTGTCGAATTCTTCGTGATGAGTTGTGGTGGGAGCTTGCTTCTTTCCTCTGGATAGGGTCATCGCGTCATTATTTGAGTTCATTTGCTTCATAGTGGCCGCTGACTTTTTCACAGCTTCTGCTGCTGTGGCTTCTGTGATTGCTTCAGCCACTGTGATATTGGGTTTATTTAGTAGTTTACTTTGTAAGTTAGAGTCTCTCAGACCTAGGACAACTCGATCTCGCATGGCTTCATCCAAGTTCAGGAACTCGCAAGCTCCCCCCATTTGTCGGAGAGCTGCCACAAAGTCAGCGATGGTCTCGCCTTCCTTCTGATCCCTTTTGTAGAATTCATGCCATTTGATGAGATTTGACACTACCGGTGCATAGTGGGCCTTTAACATTCGGTGAAGCTCAGACCAGGTCATTTGTTTCACGTCTCTGGGCTTTGCCAATGCTTTGGCCATTTTGAATATGGTTGGTCCACAATGCGCTAGGAATACAGCCCTCTTTCGCTGGTCTGAGATCTCTTCCATTTCGTTGCTCTCTAACAGTCTACATATGATTTCCAATCCTCTTTGTTGGGATTGAAGGGTGCGGGCAGCGCGTTATTCCCAGCCATCACTTTCAGTCATGTTTAGGACAATCCCACCTTCGTCGCCAGTGTTCAATCCTGAAAAAACGCAAGGTAGACCGGGTTCCAACAACAAAGTCTTTATTAAGTTAAGCAAACAGTAACGGAACGGTTTGGCTGAAGCTGCGGCAGCCTTTTTATACCAGCTTGCCTGCCGGCTTGTAGCCAATGGCAGCTATTTGACTTTGCCGCCTTTCAGTGGCTCTTTTGGATTGGTTCCTAATGAACCAATCCAATACTGGTCATTCTAGCCAATCAGATTGCATTGTTTGGAGTATACCATTCCATACAGAACACCAGGTGAGAGCAATCCCACCTCTGGGCTACTCTGAAGAATCTGCTGCCAAAGATAAGACCAGCTTCCAGGTTACCACAGGGCAATGGTCTAAAAAGAAGTCAAAATGGCAGCCATAAGCAGCCCTACTCATTTTTTAGGTACATTGCAATATATGTGAAAATAGGCAGGTTTTCAACTGCATGGTTGCAACTGCCATCTTGGACTTTTTTGACTTTCTCTGCAGCTAAAAGCAGATTAAAAAGGGAAGACTTGTCTCTTTGTGACTTCATGGACACAATATGGAATGGTTTTTGACTATGTCTTCCAGAACATGTTTTTTGACTTCTTAGTTTATTTCCTGATGGTTTTCAATCCAAGTGTTAATTTTACCCTGTTCACTTAATTTTTCCCAATTGTTCGATTTTAAGCTATAGAATTCTCCAAGATTCTGAACAAGAAATAACAATTTGGGCCATGATAGTGCAGTGGTTAAAATGCAGCTTTGCAGGTAAAAACTCTGCCCATAGTCTGGAATTCAATCCTGACAGGGCTCAAGATTTGACTCAGCCTTCCATCCTTCCTTCCAAGGTTGGTAAAATGAAGAGCCAAATTGTTGGGGTCAGTATGCAAATAAGGCTTCAACATTATAAACTACCCAGAAATTGCTGTAAGCACTAAGGGACAATATATAAGTCTAAATGCAATTGGTATTTACTTTTTTATTAACAAGTGGTTGAGCAAATGTTGTCAATCAAGTTTAACAAATAACCAAGCCATGCCATCAGAGGGCAGTTCATATAATTGAGTATAGTTTTGTTTCTCCTTTTAGTACTAACAAATTCTATTATCTTTGGTTCATACAACCAGATTGGACCAAAGGTGAAAAAAAAATTGAGGGATTGGTTTGTTTGTTAGATCTTTGGTATCTATCTGAATATAGTTTTCTGTCATTTAGATCAGGGATGTCAAACTCATGTCATCACAGCAGCATACATGATGTATCGGGATTTTTTTCCCCTTTGCTAAACTGGGCATGGGTGTGGCCAGCGCATGATGGATCCAGCCCATGGGCCAGCAGTTGGACAGTCCTGTACTTAGATACATCATTTTCTAAGTGTTGTTCCTCAAAGCAGGAAAGAGCAGGATAAAAGATAAAATTGCATTTTTGACTGAAAGCTAATGATCACTTTAATTAAAATCTGGCCTTGATAAGTAGGTACTTCAAAAGTGAGGCAAATGATGTAATTATTAGGTTGGTGAGAATGAAATCCTTGCAAAAACTATGATCAAATATTTGTGACAATCCATTTCAAATTTGTTATAAGAAAAATTAGGAAATGTAGCTAAGCAAGAGCTGTAAAAGATGACACAAAAAGATGACATTGATTAGTGTAATATTTTCCAATGCCTTCCAATATTCATTTTAAACACATCAGCTTACAACGCAGCAAATTACATTTTTACTACATTGTGAGCTAATTAAGCATAAAAAACAAATAATGAATTTTCACACTGGATTTTTGTTTTCAGAGGTCCTTTCTGAAATATAAACTAATGGTCATCCTCTCATTAAATCTTAATGTGTACACAAACACAATGGTAATAATTTCCGTGTTATAAATCATATGTTGGAATGCTCAAACTGCACAAAACCCTTTATTAAATGTTTTGTTTGCCTCTCTCCTACCACCAAACAAGATGAAAAGCATTTTTCTCTATAAGAGCTACATTAAGCTAAATATCAACAATAAAACATAAAAGATGCTTCTATTTGCAATGTTTCTGGGAATGGCCTTTAGCTTAACCTTGCCAATGTCTAATAGCTTGATAGCTCATTTACCCATTGCCATTTAAAATTTGTAACCCAATAGATAAACAACACTTCTGTCTGTCTCATTTGCCCATATTGTACAATCTTACACAAAGAAAAATCTTTGTAAAAGAAAGAATTTCTCTTCATCCTTGATGTCTTGCTAATCTTATTGATAGGCAGATACTTCAGGCAGGAGATCCTGAGAGTGTGACAGCGAAGGGTAGAGGAAATGTCCAATATAGAATATCTAGTACTATGAGTCCCTGGTGCTCTCTGAGCTTGGTGTTTGCTTGCGACCCAACTAGGTAATATCCCCAGTACAAGACACTGATGATGATACCTAGTCAGGTAATGAAACATCTGCAAACAAACCACCAAGCTCATGGATCACCAGGAACTCTACAGTTTAATCATGCAGATATTCTCTTTGATTGGAATATTTTATACTTCCCAGGATCAAGACTGGTAAAGTGTGACCTGGGATGGTGTTCACTGCCACTGTTACATAAAGACCTGCAATTTACTTGCTGGGGAGGCCACCCAAATGTCATTTTGTTGTAAATCACTCCCACACAGCCACCTACTTTTCAGAACAATGCACTTGGGCCATTTGCATTTCTAACTTCAACCTTAATAACTTTCAGGGATGCGTGTTTAGCACTGGGTGGACAAATTCTCTTGCATTCATTTGTGCCAGTTCTCATTCAGTTTGTGGAAGGAAAAGTTGTGTTAGAAATTCTCATGGGTGAGAAATGGTCTTCTTGCACTAGTTATCTAATAGCTACAAGGTGTGTCTTTCAGTCTGTGTTAACCACTAAACCAAATGAGCTATTTTAGTTCAAGGACAATTTAGACAATTTAACTCTCCCATGGTCTGTTGATGTTATTGTTTATTAAACCATACCCTGCCCTTCCTCCAGGAACTAAAGGATGTATATGCATCATTCTCATCTTGCACTTTTTCCTACAAGATCCTGTTGGTGAAGACTCCATCTTAGTTTGAACTCCATTCTTTCCAGAATGCTATGAATGGCTATATGAATATATTACAAATTCCTGGCTTATAGTTCTGAGTTTGTTTCATAGCTAATGATTTCTTGGGGCCAGAGGCAGTGAGATTCATAGCAGTGACCAGGTGATTGTATTTTTTTTATCAGAGATGAAAGATGTGCTCAGAGCTCCTGAGAGACCAGTAAAATGAAATTAAAAAAAAAAATGCACATTTGAATAGACAAGAAAGTTAGCAAAATATCTTACCTCCAAGATAAGATAGAAAAGAGAAGTATGCATAAAGAAGGTAGATGTGCTCTTTTATAATGCAATTACAAGAAGAGCATCCACAGCTATACAGTATTTGTCACTATGGGTCTGTTATGTTACATATAAGTTTTAGCTGTGAGATGTATATCCCTGTGTTTGAAATTTAAGCAAACAAGTTTGGAATTCCTGAAATAAAACAGTTTAAAAAATCCAAAGCAGAGTATAAATAAGTGTTGGAGCTCAATAAATTGCTTGCTTGCTTGCTTGAAACTATTTGTCTTAAGTTGAATACTACACCTAATACAGGAGTTAATAAAGTAACTTCTCATCTCTGTATTCAGCAGTTGCCTTGGTCTTATATTTTTCTGGAATGTGTGGCTTACATTCAGGTCATTTAGAATGAGGAAAAGATGCTGCTGAAGCACAGCTGAGAGGAAGGGGCCAGAAATTCAGCTTTCATTTGGTGGAATGAGTAGGTCAGCTTCCAAAAAGCGTGTGTGTGTGTGTGTGGAGAGACTGGCTTATTAGGAGGGAAAGCCGTTGAAGCTGTACTCATGGTTGTGTAAAGACTGCATCTTGCTGCATAAAGATTAAGGTTCCCCTCACATATACGTGCTAGTACTTTCCAGCTCTAGGGGGTAGTGCTTTTCTCCATTACAAAGCTGAAGAGCCAGTGCTGTCAGAAGACATCTTCATGGTCATGTGGCCAGCATGACTAAATGCCAAAGGTGCACAGAACTCTGCTACCTTCCCACCAAAATAGTCCCAGTTTTTCTACTTGCATTTTTACATGCTTTCAAACTGCTAGGTTGGCAGAAGCTGGGACAATGGGAGCTCACTCCATTACGTGGAACTAGGGATTCAAACTGCTGAACTGCTGTCCTTTCTGATTGACAAGCTCAGCATCTTAGCCACTGAGCCATCGCATCCCTTCTATCGTGCTACATAGAAGGGGCTCTCTAATATTTGCCACTTTTCTCTCAGAGTCCCTCTCTGCCTGACAAATCAATCTATATGTCATCCATGACAATTTCACATTGTAAATCTATTCTACCCAAACTCATCATCAGTCTTTTTTTTTTTCTTTTTTTAAAGAAAGGCTTTAACAAAAATAATCATTTATTTTCTCACTTGGTTTTTTTTTAATTCCTCTTTTGCTTTCATAAGTTCTCCCAAGATTGGGGGTGGGGTATTTTATAGTGGGTAAGGCTCTTGGCTAGAAAGCAGGAGATGTGAAATCTAGTCCCACCTTAGCCATGAAAGCCAGCTGGATGACCTTGGACAGTCCCTGTCTTTCAGCCCAATTCACCTCATAGGGTGGTTTTTGTGGGGAAAACAGGAAGAAGAAAGTGTGTTGGATATATCTGCTGTTTTGAAGTAATAGTAATAAAAGTAATAGGTATGAAGGCAAATGTACGCGTCCCAGGATAATGATGCAAAATGGAATTTGGGTCGGTCACTGGGACCAAGGATTTACTCTTCTGAGATTTTAGACTTATGCTGGAGCTTCAGGGAGTTTCTCTTTTGGAGTACATGCTTTGGGCTGTTCCATGAGTCATGTTCCTATATGCTGATTAGCCAGGGAAGTGACTGAAGCCTGAGAAACAGGCCACTTGTCAACTAGCAAGAGAACTGAATTACTACCAGCCTGTCAAATATTTAGGAACTGAGGGCTTGGCAGCACAAGGAAACAACAGCCAATCACCAGCCATCAAAATACCAACCAGCCAATGGGTTCATGGTTAGAACTTGGGATAGAGCTTTCTCTATTTCTCGGTTCACCTTTTCTGGATAAACTGTGGAGGCATTAGAACACTAGACTGACAGAATGTTTATCTTTATTTATCCAAATATCCAAAATGATAAATGTCAGCTCTGTCATGAGGCTCCTGAATATACTTTTTTCAGCTCCTTAGCAACATTTCAAGAGTAGCAAAATATTATGAGCTTCAGTTCAGCTGCTGTTAATAATCAGATTGTTTCTGGAGTCGGTACAAAGTGAGAGACATTATCGCAATTTCAAACTGAGTTTGGGTGGAAGGCAAAGTTGCTTTCTTTTCCAAACAGATTAAAGGGAAAAAAAAACAGATATTTAAATAACATTTTTAAAGATGCTATTTTTTTTTCAACAATTTGTCTTTCATAAGTTGTTTGATTTTAATTTTTTTAAAATGAAAATTCTGTGCTACAATACATATACCCTGTTTGAGACTACTGTATTTTGTGTTCTGTAATATATTGATCTGAGAATTGTTTTCTGTCTAACGTTAAATCTGAAATTAACTGAAGTGAGGATTCTCTTTGTGTGGAATAAAACAAGGTTGAAGTTTTCCCTGATGTATAAGTTATGCATACATGTCCTGTCCAGGCATTAGAAACAATAGTTGAACATAGCATCAAAACAGGGTCCTATGCATATAACAAAAATGTTTGTACTACCTTTTTTTTTTTGCTAGAAACAAAACACACCAGAAACCATCCAAAAATATTGAAAATTGCAATCTTCTGATCACAGGATGAGGCAAACAGTCATAAAAGTGAACCAACTGTCAACTGCCAAATGTGATTTTGTGACTGTAGGGGGAGGTACATAACTTCAAAATTAGGTAATAAGGAATTTTTCAGGATTCTGTTGTAACTTCAGTCATTAAGTGGCTGATTGTAGGTCAAGAACTACCTGTACCCTCCTTTTTTTTTTTTTTCAGAACAGAAAGTGGATTGGTTGAATTATTAAGATCTTCCCTCACTTGTGGTGTGATTATAGTTTGGTTCTAATTTGAGGACTACCTTTATTTTATTGGGTACTTCCACATAGACTTACTTTTTTGTTATGGCAAATGGCTAGTATACAAAAATAATCTAAAAATGGAAAGAAAAGTAAATGCAGATTCTGCAGCAATTTCTAAAGGCAAATCATGGGTATAAAACATACAACAAGGTTAAATAATACACCATTGATAAATGAATAGTACTATTCCCAAAAGTCTATGAGGGAAAATTGAATATTTTTTGAGACAAGAGGTTGTTAGATGTCTGCACTACTATTACTATTATATCTTCTCATCACTCTTTATCGCCCATCCCCTCCTACTTGTGAATGTATGATGGTAACTTTGTCGCTTGTATCCTTACAATTTATATGGACTGTTTCCTAGTTGATTTGATTGTTTATTGTATCCTATGACTATTGTTAAGTGTTGAACCTTACGATTCTTGACTCTTGATGAATGTATCTTTTCTTTTATGTATACAGAGAGCATTTGCACCAAGACAAATTCCTTGTGTGTCCAATCACACTTGGCCAATAAAAGAATTCTGTTTGGCTTGTCGAGTCTTGTTCCAATATTACTAAAGTGATATGGCTATTGATTTCTTTTAAAAATCCTGACATGGTGCTATAATTTGCTATTTTTTTAAAAAAAAGTAAGAAATGCAATTTTGTTGTTGCCCAATTTCCAGTTTGCCTGCAAGACATGACCAAAACATTTCTAGGATGATAGAGCTTATTTTGAATTTAACCAATCATTTTAAAGTGTTGGTTACAAAGACAGCAATTCCTTCACTTAGTAGATGAATTCCCTTGGTTCATCATAAAAAAATAATAAAGAAAACTTAAGAACTGTTGGTAAATCACAACATCTATTTTGCTTTGTTTGGCTTACATGAGCAAGTGATCATTCTGTTTTAAGGAGCCTGACAGAATCTGAGTTGACATAGGGTCAAACTACACATTACATTAAATGTGTAGTTTTCCTTTTGGTCTGCTCAGCACAATATTCTACTCCAGGCTCTGTTATACAGTATGACAGCCTTACCTGGTGTTGAGTATCTCAAGATGACCTGTTGGCAAAACATGATTTAAACCCAGAAAAAAAGGAGAATATTAGAAAGAAACTTCAATTGTCTCTTCCTTAGCTCTCTTTGTTATAAGAGGGAGAGAAAGAAAATGCTGCCAAGTTTTGAAGATACTGTTACCGTATGCTATATCAATACAATAGTGTTCCTGTATTTCTTTCAGAGTCTGTTTCCTGGCTTGCTTTTTCTCAGAAGGCTGACAACTTCCTCACACCTCAGTTGAATTCTCCATTGATTTTGACTCAATGTTTGATCTGATTTTCTGCTTGTTTTATATATTTATTTACACAGAGTAATAACTTTTAAGGCACTTAGGATGCTAAAAGAGAGGGAAGCAGGCTAAGCTTTGAGATATGGGAGAATTGATCAATCCAGGGTCCAAATCTGTCATTTCCTACAGCTGTTGATCAAGCCTTGTTAGAGTTATGACTGACAACATCACTAACATACAAATCTATCTCTTCAAGCCAGGAAGGAAAAGAGAAAACCACTTTCTTCTTTCTGACTGACATTTATTAGAAGTTTTCCAAATCCTGAAGTGAAGCATCTGTTTGGATTACTTTTACTGATAAATCTAAAGCAGTCTAAAAATGGGCCTCAAAGGAAAAAAATGGAGGTTCTTATTCAGAAGAAAAACTGCTTGTTCTCTTTTTCACTTTCCTTCTCTTCTTTCTTCTTAGTCCAAAGAAGCTAATCCATTGTCCATTCAAGGCAGCAAAAGTCAGCCAATGTAACAGAAGAAAGAAAAGTATTTTTTTTCTGTCTTGTAAAGCATAAAGCCTTTCCCAATTTCCTTATCAGGAAGATAACCATCACTTATTTCTAAATTAAACTGTGCCCTACATGGTATTCAACAGCAACCCCTCTTCCATACATATATCTAAGTGTGGATGCAATATCTTTAATAATTTGCCTTCTTTGCTGAAATAAACCTTTTCTGCCTTTTGCTGTGGAAATCTTTAATGTTATACCTTCACTTTTAGTTTCAGTTTTTGCTTTCCCCATTGACAGGTGAATCCTGTATATCCTCCATCAAAATAAATAACTGTTTGCAATGTTCTGCTTCCCCACCATTTTTGAATTCAGTTTTTCCTCTTTTCTCATTGAAGTGAATGCTTTAAATTCTCCATAGATTAATTGCTCTCTTATTGGATTAATTTGTATGCTACAGTATCAGCTTCCAATATTATTTAGCCTACATTCCCTATAGATTGTCAACTACTTATTATTGATTGCCCTGTGTACTCTTAGTCAAACATATAATTAAATACATTGTATAGATTGATGAATAATAATAGTTTCAGTTTCGGAGTGCTGAAATTATGGAGAAGCCTGTTTAATAAACTGAAATTTTACAAATAACCTATAGCATTAAGGTCTCAACAAAATTGATGCTATGGGAGGTCCCAGATTATAATAGAAAAAAAGAGAAGCTTATCCCTTTATTCACTAGCCATATGTCTTCCTCCTCCCCACAGAGCAGTTACTGAAAATAGTAAAAGTGTCCTATTAAGTCATAAAAAACCTGCCACAGCAGGGAGGCAATATTTAGGAGAACTGAGGCTAGGAAGGGAGGAAGTGGCCCCACTAAGCTTAATTAAAGTCTGTTTTTACAAATTTGTAAAGAAAACTTCTCAGCATATGATTACATGCATTGAGTTTTATAGGACAAGAAAACTGAGAGTGTAAAGTCTTGCTTACCAAGAAATGTAGGAATGTCTGAAGGCTTTTCTGCTACATAGGTCACAGCAGTATTTGGGAACATCCTCTAAAAGCAGACTGAATGTTTATTTTGGTTTATTTATTTAGGCTCATGAGCAATTTCAGTTAAAACTGTCAGTGAAGTACTTACACTCCAGTGATAAACGAATAAACTTTAAGTAGATCATATAATAACACAGATAACCAGAAAGACATATAAGAATCCCAATGGTCATTAGGAGCAATCAAAATACCCATCTTCCCCATAGACCCTCTGGAAGATTCAAATTTTAATCACCTTTCAGAGTACTTGTAAGATTCTTATTGATGTTGTTTCAATTGCTTGTTGGGAGCATCCTACCATTTAATATAAGATGGGTGGCCATGGAAAAGTTTAAAATAAATATATCAAGGGTGCCCTTCCCAACAGTATGCTGTTCTGGGACAGTGGAGATGGGTCACCTGTATAATCCTGGTAGTAACCTTTCCTAGAGGTCAGCAAGCCTCAGAATTGAGTACGGCTAGTTTAATGAAAAGAAGGACTAGGAGTAACATGATAGCACTGTTCAATATCAGTGGGGCTGCCACAAAGAAGATGGGAGTCAACCTATTCTCCAAAGCAACTGGAAGCAGGACAAGAAGCAATGGATGGAAACTAATCAAGGAGAGAATCAAGCTAGAACTAAGAAGAAATTTCCTGACAGTTACAACAATTAAAAACAGGTGGCCTTCAGATGTTGTGATTAATCTGGCACTGAAGGTCTTTAAGAAGAGATTGGACAAGGTCTCCCACTTGAGCAAGGTGTTGGACTAGACCTTCAAAGTCCCTTCCAGCTCAGTTCTTCTGTTCTGTTTTCATACACAGGAACAGTTGGTCATATTCTGTGATCACTGTGATTTTTAATTGATGGGTTTTACTAGAAATAGTATAAAATATCCTGTCACTTTCTTATGTTCAATAAACACCCTCACAAAGAGGGAAAGAATTTTTTTCCTGATCCCCCTGGTAGTTCAAGGGGAAAAAATTAAAGGATGCCAACTTTGCTATGGACTATTGATTTTATTTAAAGCCCCTGTCACACTGCACCAACGGATGCAAAGAGGATGTAAAACGGACAAAAAAGCTTGCCATCCATTGGTTAATGCGATGTATCCGTTCTGTACTCACTGTCTCCGTTTTGCTTCCTCTCTATCCGTCCAGCATCCATTTATGGACGTTTCATCTGCTCAGAAAGTTTTGAGCTGCTCAAAACTTTTGCGCGGAAAATGTATCCAATTCGTCCGTTCTGCATCTGCTAGGAATCCGCTTGGCATCCATTCTACATGCGTTATGCATCCGATTTATCCACTAGGCATCCGTTCCGCACCCGTGCAACTCGCATCCGCTCGGATGCAGGGAGGAAGCGGAATGGACACAGAACGGATGCAGAATGGATGCCTAGCGGATGCAGCATGGAAACAAAGCATTTAAAACGGAAAAAACATTCGCAGAGGGGACCTATCTCGGATATTAAGGATGTCTAGAGGATGCCTAGAGGATGCAAAGGGACACCTATACTGCCTATAAAAAGGGGGAGCAACTCACCTGCATCTCACTTTCAGACCAGCAGCCCACCTGTGTAGACCTCTGCAGCCTTCATCTGACTCTTCCTCTTCCACAGCATCCAGTCATGTCAACCGTGGATCGTAACACAGTCCTTTTGGCAGCCACCATCCTTCTGCAACAGTGCGAAGCCATCTACAGGCTCTGTGAACTCTACTAAGGAAGAAAAAGAGGCGGTCAAGAAGCATCTGGGTCCGAAGATGGATCAGGAGAAGAGCAGAGTACGGACTGTAAAACAAGCTGATGGTGGAGCTCAGGAACGAAGACACTTGGGCATTCCAGAACTTCATGAGGATGCCTCCACCCATGTTTGACGAAGTTGTGCAGCGGCTGACACCCAGGTTGACCAAGACAAACACCAACTTCCGGCCCAGACTGGACCCTGGGCTCAAGGTGGCACTCACTCTGTGCCACCTGGCCTCAGGGACTACCTACAGGAGCATGCAGTACGGCTGGAGGATGCCACACAACACCATCAGCATTGTGGTCAGAGAAGTGGTGCAGGCCATCATCGAAGAATAGCTGGAGGAGCTCCTCCAGTGCCCCTCCACTGAAGAAGGATGGAAGAAAGTTGCAGAGCAGTGGTATCAGAGGTGGAACTTCCCCCACACCATTGGAGCCATAGATGGCAAGCACGTGGCCTGCAAAGCACCACCCAAGTTGGGCTCCACTTATTTCAACTACAAGGGCTTCTTCAGCATCGTCCTCTTTACCATGGTCGATGCTGACTACCAGTTCATGTACATCGATGCTTCAGGCAACGGCTCATGTTCAGATGCCCAGGTATACAATGCCAGTGACCTCAAGGAGGGGCTGGAAGGCAACCTCATCATGGGCTTCCCAGATCCAGACCGCCTGCCCAACGACACGCAAGATGTGCCCTACTTCATCGTAGGGGATGATGCCTTCTCCCTCAGAACCTACCTCATGAAGCCCTACACTTCCAGACTCCTCACCCGTGAAGAGAGGACCTTCAACTACAGACTGTCCAGGGCAAGGCGGGTGGTGGAGACTGCCTTTGGCATCCTGGCCAACAGGTTTCAGGTACTTCTCACCACCATGCAGCATTGCCCAGAGACAGTGAGGAGGATCGTGGAAGCTTGCTGCATCCTGCACAATCTCATGCGCACCCGCTACCCAGTCTTGCAGAACAGGCTCGTGGACCTCCAACAAAGCAATGGGGACATGGAGCCTGGGGAATGGAGGCAAGGGCAAAACCTAATAGAAACTGAGGATGTGCAAGGCCCCGACAGAGCCTCACATGAAGGGAAGAAGCAGCGCAACCTCCTGAAACACTGGTGCAACTCCCCAGCTGGAGCGGTGGAGTGGCAAGACAGGATGATAGATGATTAATGGGTGCTTCCTTCAGCCTGTCTCATCACACGGATAATATTGGACCATGTATGTTTGGTGGGCCCACAATGAACAGGGCGTTTAATAAAGAGTTGTGTTTTTGTTGACATGTGCGGATGATTGATTACATTGTTATTGATAAAAAAGGGCCATAGGTGTGGCACCTGGGAAGGTGGACCATACAGTCCCACTATGCTTGCACTGGAGGTTTATCCCACAGCTATTACCCATCCCAAAGATATCCCTGCCCATCCCACTGCTATCTTAACCCATCCCACAAGCATGCAAAGACTTAAACCAATTCTAAAAGTTTCCACCAAGACTTTATTAAAAAAAGAAATGAAGCAAGTGTGTGAATCAAAGATAAACTTTATTGAACAACAAGCTGTAAAAGAAAAATGACCCAAGTCAAGTGTCCAAATAAAGTCCAAACCCAGTCTCTGGCAGTCTTCACGGTCACTCGGAGTTGGTCACTCGGACAGCTGGCTCAGACCCGTGATGCTGAGAGGTCCTTCCTCCATGCCATGGGGTGTCAGCCCCAGTACTGATGACAGATGTACTGAGGCTGGGCTTGGTTGTGGGGTGGAAGAAAGAGTAGTGTAGTGGGGCTGTCTGGTTTGCAGCTGGGTGAGGACAGGCATGGGTGGCATCGGTGGCATGGGTGGCATCGCTGTCATTGGTGGCATCATTGGCGTGGGTGGCATCAGTGGCATCAGTGGAACCGGTGGCAACGGTGTCGCCCAATGACTCTGTGCCTGGACTGGGAAGGGCTGCTGCCTGTGCTGCTGGACCTCCTAGTAGCCGTAGCCCTGGTAGGTGAGGGCCTGTGGGAAGCCTTGGAATGGGAGGGACATCACCTGGGGTGGAGGAGCAGACCTGGACTAGGTGGGAGCAGGTTCCTCTGGATCTGGAGGGTTGTGAAGCAGCTCGGTGATCCGGTCCTTCACCACCTGGTACTGGGGTTCCTCCATGTTCCTGAGGGTCTGGTTGACATAGGTGAGGAAGGGCTTGCGGTTGGAGGATGAGGAGTCGGTGTTGACCAGCTGAGAGAGGAGATCTATGCTGGTGCGGATGGTGTCCCTGATCTCCAGCAGGACGGTGTGGCTCTGCCCCTCCTGCTGTCTGGCTCTCTGCCTTTCTGTGGAGGTAGAGCTGGGGAGGGTGGATGCGGCTAGGACTGTGGTGGACGCAATGTCTCCTTTCTCCCACCACACCAGGGAGTCCTCCACGTGCTCCACCACAGTTACAACACCTGTCCGCGGGTTCTCCACCGTGGCGTGCTCCACAGAAACCTGCCTGGAGACAGGGACTGACTCTCGGCCAGAAGAGGACTGGCTCTCAGCAGGGTGCCGGAGAGAGAGGGTAGACAGAGGGGCTCCTGGTGCTCCTCGGTGGTGGATCTCACCCTCCAGGAAGCTGCACCTGGCCATGACATAGGTCTCTCTGTCCGTCAGCTTAACCGTGGCCTGGCCAGATTTCTTGAGGTGCAGCTTCCCGTACCAGGTGTGCTTCTGCTTCCACCAGCCGAGGAGCACCTGTGAAGTGTAACCCAAACTCTCCGCCTTCTCTCTCCAAGCAGCCTGCTTCCTTTTGGTGTCCCTGTACAGCCGGTGTCCCTTCTGCCACAGATAGTCATTCTCTCTCAGCCACTCCAGCACCGCATCCTCGTGTTCCTCCTCGATGAAGTATTGCCTCCTCTCCCGTCCCCGCATACGTCTCTTCCTCCCTTTGGCAGGACCAGATGGGCCCTCATCAGAGGGGCTCCCATGTGGTAGGGGCTGCTCCTCCACACCATCAGCAGCAGCAGCACCAGTAGGATCATCATCATCATCATCATCATCATCATCATCATCATCATCACCAGCAGGATCATAATCATCATCATCATCACCAGCAGGATCAGTAGGACCAGGATCAGCAGCACCAGCAGCACCAGCACCAGCAGCACCAGCAGCACCAGCAGGACCAGGAGCACGAGCAGGATGAGCAGGACGAGCAAGACCAGGAGCACGAGCAGTACGAGTAGTTCGAGCAAGTCCAGGAGCATGAGCAGGACCAGCAGGACCAGCAGGACCAGCAGGACCAGGAGCAGCTTCAGCAGAGTAAGCACCAGCAGAAGCACCACCGTCAGGAGCAGCTTCAGCAGAGTAAGCACCAGCAGAAGCACCACCGCCAGGAGCAGCTTCAGCAGAAGCTCCAGCACCAGAAGAGAGAGCCCGAGAAGCAGAAGCTCCAGCAGAAGCAGAGTCAGGGACAGGTGGCGGGAAGGTGGCCCTGTCCCTCTTGCCAGGGATGGCGGCAGGTTGCTGAGGCTCTCGCTTCTTCCCCATGGTTGTGGGGTTGCTGGCTGGCAGGGAGGCTGGCAGGCACCAAGGCTGGCAAGAAGGCTGGCACGAAGCCTGGCAGGCAGGCAGGCACCAAGGCTTGCAGGCAGGCTGGCAGGAAGGCAGGCAGGCTGGCAGGAAGGCAGGCAGGAAGGCAGGCAATCAGGCAAGCACCAAGGCTGGCAGGCAGACTGGCTGGCAGGGAGGCTGGAAGGCAGGCTGGCAGCAAGGCTGGCAGGCAGGCAGAAAGCAAGGCTGGCAGGGAGGCTGGCCAGGAGGCTTGGAGGCAGGCTGGCAGGAAGGCTGGCAGCAAGGCTTGCAGGCAGGCATGCAGGCAGGGCAGGCAAGGACTCGATGTATCCGGCAGCCGGTCTTTCCTCCGAATGCTGGCCACATGCGTGCTGCTTCCCTTTATATCCGCATGGCTTATGCAATGCATCCCCCCCGCATGCGCAAATAACGCTCGGCATCCGTTCGGCTTCCGCTGTGCATCCACTAGGCTTCCTCTCTGCATCCGCTTCATCCGCTGTGCATCCACTCTGCATCCGCTGTATCTGTTCCGCATCCACTTTGCTGAGGTCTCCCGGAAGCCTAGCGGATGTGCCATCCGCTCCCATCCGCTTCCATCCGCTGGGCTTCTGTTCCGCATCCACTTTCCATCCGCCCTGCGTCCTCCCCGCGTCCGTTCCTTTCCGTGTTATCCGCTCTATTATGCAAAATTTTGCCCCTTTTGAGAGCGGATAACAATGGATGGAACATTTTGCTCATCCGTTGTGTCCTTTTTACATACGTTTTGCATCCGCTGGGCAGTGTGACAGGGCCTTAATGTAAGGAATTAATTATTTGGTTCTCTTCTCCAATGGAAATTGTCTTCTTCTCTGATCCAGTGACCCCAATTTGTTACTGTTCATGAAGATGGAGAATATTTTGTATATCTTCTCAGCATGTTACTTTTCTGTTACCTATTAAGCTATTTATTGAGAAAATTCAAACATTTTTTCATCCAGAAAGTTGCATTCATGACAGAGGTGCATGCAGTATTTTATTGATATTGTAATTTTTATTTTTGTTATTTTCAATGTATGTAGTGGGCTAAATAAAATGCACATATTACTTAGCTTTACCTTGCTTCAGCATTAACTTAACTATATTTGAAAAATGGTATGTCTTTAGGTATCTTCAAATTGGCATTCTATTGTAAATTTAAATCAGGCAGAACAAGGAAAATTGTTCTAAACTCCACCTAAGCCAACAAAATTGTCCCAAGCTCCTTCTGATCTAACTAATTTGATTCATGAAACTTTGACCAACTTCCCACTATCTGTATTGGTCACCAGCAGAAATAGTTGTGTGCTGTGATTTCTCAGAAGAAAATACACTTGGATATTTTAGCTAGTGATATATTTAAATCACACACAGAACTAAGTGAAGCTGAAATATCAAGGTCTTAATATTCTCTATCATGTTTCTCCAATCCACAATTCTCAACTAATGTGATTAAAATCCCATATGCTTTTCTAAAGTCAATAAGCATTCCACCATGAACATAGTTTTTTCCTCACTAGTATTTCCAATAATTCATGTAAAAATGATGCTATGACTTATAAATATTTAATTAAAGTTAAGATAACTGGATCATCTATTGAGATCATTGTTAAGACAGTTTCTGAAAACTTATCCAATTTTTTAGTATTTCATAGTCTTCAAGCAGAATGCATGTGAATAATCGAGTTTTACATTGCCCTGTCATGGCTTGGATTACTTATGGGACTGACTCTGCCCAGATGTCTGTACCTGGTCTACTTTGACCAGAGAGGAAGTTTTATTTGCTAAAGAGTGGCACCTCGCAGGATCCAGAAGAAGTGCTTTTACTGTCATGGTGCCCTTTCTCTAAAATATCATTCCTGAGGACTGACCCCTTTCTGCTGGTCATTTGTAACACCTTGAAGATTTGGTTCTGAGCTCATGCCTGGAACTCCAGGTGCATGATGGAATCCATCTCCTAGATATTTTGGAGACTGGATTAATACTAATACTTGCATGGTGGAAGCACCAAAGGGCTTCTGTTGGGAAAGATTTTGCTGGTGACATCACTGTTACACAAGGGTGCCTACTTGAGGGCTCCTTTCACATCCCTGTGAAGTTTTCCACCAAACTGGTACTCATTTATCTACTCACAGTCTATGACTTTTGAATCATTAAGTCTGCAAGGAGCTGGAGCATGTGATGGGAAGTCAACCCACCATATGGCAGCAAGGGGTCTCAAATGTGAACCTGCTGATCATTAGCCCAACATTCTAACCTCTTGAGCCAATACCTTTCCTGAAGGCTGGATTGATAATTTTGTGATTATTTTCTCAGCAGCCATGTGCTTTATGGAGGTTTGTGTATGATTTTTAAAATCTTGTTTTTAATCTTCTTAGTCATGTAGTCATGTATTTGTGATGGGTGGCCATAGAAATCAAATAAACAAACAACCAAACAAGTGATCCCAAGACAAGAAGAAGTTGTCCTTATTTTGCACTCAGCAAAAAAGACACTACAATTTTGTTGACCACAGTAAAGCCCATGTCACACTGCAACAATTGAGGGAAAGAGGATGTAAAATGGAGAAAAATGCTTGCCATCCATTGGTTAATGCGATGCATCTGTTCTGTACTTACATTCATACGTTTATCTGTCCAGCATCTGTCTACTAAGATTTCATCTGCTCAAAAAGTTTTGAGCTGCACAAAACTTTTTGAGCGGATGAACTTTCTACCGTGTCTGTTCTACATCCGCGACACATAAGGGGGAACAAACGTTCTACATCTGTCTACATCTGTTACACATCCGATGTATCCGCTTGGCATCTGCTGTGCATCCGCGCAACTCGTATCCACTCCAGTGGAAAACGGAAAGAGGGAGGAAGCGAAACAGACGTGGAACGTCCATGCAGCCTTAGTAGCACCGACATAGAAAGGATGAAAGCGGATGCAGCTCACATATAAAGCATTAAAACGGAAAAAACGTTTGTATAGGGGACGTATCTCAGATATTTAGAATGTCTGGAGGATGTCTAGAGGATGAAAAAGGACACTTAGTGGAAAACCGATATTTCCTATAAAAAGGGGGAGGAAATCACCTGGATCTCACTTTCAGTCCAGCAGCCCTGGTGTGCAGACCACTTCAGCCTTGCTCTTGCTCTTGCTCTTCCACATCTTCCAGTCATCCCCACCATGGATCATTGCACACTCCTTTTGGTAGCCGCCATCATTCTACAGCAGTGCCAAGCCCTCGACAGGCTCTTTCACCTGTTCTACGCAAGGAAAAGGAGGCGTCCAAGAAGTGTGCGGGTCCGAAGATGGATCGCAAGAACAGCGGAGTACGGACTGTATGACAAGCTGATGGTGGAGCTGAGGAACGAAGACCCTCGTGCATTACAGCACTTCATGAGGATGCCACCAGCCATGTTTGACAAAATTGTAGAGCAGCTGAGACCAAGGTTGACCAGCCTGGACCCTGGGCTGAAGGTGGCACTGACTCTGCGCCACCTGGCCTCTGGGACCACGGACAGGAACATGCAGTATACCTGGAGGGTGCCACACAACAATATCAACATTGTGGTCAGAGAAGTGGTGCAGGCCATCATCGAAGAATACCTGGAGGAGCTCCTCCAGTGCCCCACCACTGAAGAAGGCTGGAAGAAAGTTGCAGAGCAGTGGTATCAGAAGTGGAGCTTCCCCCACACTGTTGGAGACATAGATGGCAAGCACATGGCCTGCAAAGCTCCAGCCAACTCAGGGTCCACTTATCACAACTACAAGGGCTTCTTCAGCATCATCTTCTTCGCCATGGTGGATGCTGACTACAAGTTCATGTACATCGATGCTTCAGGCACTGGGTCAGCTTCAGATGCCCAGATATACAATGCCAGTGACCTCAAGGAGGGGCTGGAATGCAACCTCATCATGGGCTTCCCAGATCCAGACACCCTGCCCAACAACACACAAGATGTGCCCTACTTCATCGTAGGGGATGATGCCTTCTCCCTCAGAACCTACCTCATGAAGCCCTACACTTCCAGATAACTCACCCGTGAAGAGAGGATCTTCAACTACAGGCTGTCCAGGGCAAGTCGGGTGGTGGAGAATGCCTTTGGCATCCTGGCCAACATGTTCCAGGTACTTCTCACCAACATGCAGCATCACCCAGAGACCTTGAGGAACATCATGGAAGCTTGCTGCATCCTGCACAATCTCATGCGCACCCGCTACCCAGTCTTGCAGAACAGGCTCATGGACCACCAACAAGGCAATGGGGACATGGAACCTGGTGAATGGAGGCAAGGGCAAAACCTGATAGACACTGGATCTGCCAGGCCCTAACAGAGCTTCACGTGAAGGGAAGAAGCAGCGCAACCTCCTGAAACACTGGTGCAACTCCCAAGCTGAAGCAGTGGAGTGGCAAGACAGGATGGTAGATGCTTAATGGATGCTTCCTTGAGCCTGTCTCATCACACTGATGAGATTGTGCCATGTATGTTGAGTGGCCCTACAATGAACAGGGCATTTAATAAAGAGTTGTGTTTATGTTGAAATGTATTGATGATTAAATTGTTATTGATAATAAAGGGCCATAGGTGTGGCACCTGGGAAGGTGGACCATACAGTCCCACTATGCTTGCACTGGAGGCTTGTCTATCCCACAGCTATTACCCATCCCACTGCTATCTTTACCCATCCCACAGGTATCCCTGCCCATCCCACTGCTATCCTTACCCATCCCACAGCTATCCTTATCCATCCCACTGCTATCCTTACCCATCCCACAAGCATGCAAAGGCTTAAACCATTTCTCAAAGTTTCCACCAAGACTTTATTTAGTTAAAGAACTGAACCAAGTATGTGAAGCAAAGATAATCTTTATTAAAAACAAACTGTAGGACTTTATTAAAAAAGCAAAATGAACCAAGAAAAGTGTCCCAAGCAAAGATAAAGTCAACAGGTAGCAACCCAGTCTCTGGCAATCTTCTCAGTCACTCTGAGGCGTGCCCATGGTCTCAGGGGTGAAGGGTCCAGAGGCTGTGGAGGTGGCAGTGGCTGGAATGCTGGTCTGAGGCACCATAGGGGTGCCTGGCCCCGAGAGGACAACAGGGGATGGTGTGTGCAGGAAGCTCTCAGAGAGCTGGCTCAGTCCCATGATGTTGAGAGGCCCTTCCTCCATGACATGGGATGTCAGTCCCAAGACTGATGACAGATGTTGTGAGGCCGGGCTTGGCTGTGGGGTGGAGGAAGGAGGAGTGTAGTTGGGCTGTCTTGTCTGCAGGTGAGCAAGGTGAGGCGTTGGTGGCATCTGTGGCATTGGTGGCATCTGTGGTATCGGTGGTGGCATCAGTGGCATCTGTGACAGGTGAGGAATCTGTGCCTGGACTGGGAAGGGTTGCCTGTGCTGCTGGAAGTCCTGGTATCCGTAGCCTTTGTAGGTGAGGGGCTGTTGAAAGCCTTGGAAGGGCTGTGACATCACCTGGGGTGGAGAAACAGAGCTGGACAGGGTCAGAGCAGGTTCAGCTGGGCCTGGAGGGTGGTGCAGAAGACTTGTGATCCTCTCCTTGATCACCTGGTACAGGGCTTCAGGCATTTCCATGAGGGTCTGGTTCACGTAGGTGAGGAAGGGCTTTCTGTTAGAGGATGGAATCTCGAAGTGTACCAGCTGAGAGAGGAGATCTACACTGCTCTTGATGGTGTCCCTGATCTCCAAGAGGACAGTGTGGCTCTGCCCCTCTGGTCTGCCTCTCTGCCTGCTTTCTGTGGAGGTGGAACTGGGGTGGGTGTGTGTTGGTCTCTGGTGGTTGCGGACTCTTCTTGCTCCATCTGCGTCAGGGGATCCTCCATGTGCTCCGGCATGGGGTTTGCAGCTTTCAGGGGGTCTCCGTCGTGGGGCACTCCAAGGATACCTGCCTGGACACAGGAGTTGACTCTTGGCCAGAAGAGGACTGGCTGTCTGTGGGCTGTCTGAGAGATAGGGTTGACAGAGGGGCTGCTCCTTGGAGGCGGACCTCACCCTCCAGGAAGCTGCACTTTGCCATGACATAGGTCTCCCAGTCGGTGAGCTTGACTGCGGCCTGGCCAGACTTCTTCAGGTGCAGCTTCCCATACCAGGTGTGCATGTGCTTCCACCACCCCAGGAGAACATCCAAAGTGTAGCCCAGGCTCTCCGCCTTCTCTCTCCAAGCCGCCTGCTTCCGCTTGGTTTCTCGATAGAGCCTGTGTCCCTTCCTCCAGAGGTACTCGTTCTCCCTCAGCCATTTGAGCACCTCCTCCTCGTGTTCCTCTGCAATGGAGTACTGTCTCCTCTCCCCCTTTTCACGTGATTGCCTCTTCCTCCCTCTGCCAGGGCCTTCTGGGCCCTCATCAGCAGGGCTTTGAGGTTCTAGGGGCTGGTCCACCACACCACCACCACCAGCAGCACCAGCACCAGCAGGACCAGTAGCACCAGCAGCAGCAGCAGAGTCAGCACCAGCAGAAGCACCAGCACCAGCAGCACAAGCAGCACCAGCAGTAGTACGAGCAGCAGCAGCACCAGCAGCAACAGCAGCAGCACCAGCAGAAGCACCAGCACCAGGAGCAGCACCAGCAGAAGCACCAGCACCAGCAGAGTAACCACAAGCAGCAGAAGAAGCAGCACCAGCAGCACCAGCAGCAGAAGCCCCAGCAGAAGCAGAGTCAGCACCAGGGGGTGGGATGGTAGTCCTGTCCTTCTTGCCAGGGCTGGCAGGAATAGGCACAGGCTTCCTCTTCTTCCCCATGGTTGTTGGCTAAAGATGTGTCTGGCAGCAGGTCTTTCCTCTGAACGGTGACCTGCTTGTGAGCTTCTTCCCTTTATATCCACAGGGCTGATGTAATGCATCCTCCCCGCATGCGCAGTGAACGCTTTGCATCCACTAGGCATCTGCTATGCATCCGCTAGGTGTCCGTGATGCATCCGCGTCATCCGCTAGTCATCCGCTTCACATCCGCTCCTTCCGCTGCGTGTCCACTTCGCTGTTCTCCCATGGAAGCCCTGCGGATGTGTCATCTGCTTCCATCCGCTTCCATCCGCTAGGCTTCCGCTGAGCACCTGCTTGACATCCTGGCTACGTCCTCCCCACGTCCGTTCCTTTCCATTGTTGTCCGTTCTCTTTATGCAAATTTGGGGCACTTTTGAGAGCGGATAACAATGGTTGGAAAATTTGCTCATCCCCTGTGTCCTTTTTACACACGTTTTGCATCCGTCGGCCTATGTGACCAAGCCTTAAGAATGGTGTGATTGCTGTCTTGTCTTGTATCTATTATTCACATAAATATTCTCCTTTCTGCAAGATACTCCCATTCTACTCCATTTTCCATGGATTTTAATTTAGAGATTTCTCTTTTAAAAACTGTCCTTTAAATTCCCTCCACATACAAACAAACTTGTACCAAATTAATTATTTCAAGTGATGATGTTTGTGTGGTTGCTATAGCAAATCTAAATAAAATGGTTTGAAGATGGTGTCATGCCAGTTATGGTGCCCATTCCAACTTCCCATTCTTCACTCTCAGAGTGATTTTATACTTGTAGTTATTCAGAAAATTGGTGCATTTTTCAAATATTTGATTATAGTTGTTTTAGGGCAGAAACATGGAGAAGGGGCTCCATTATGACAGTACATTCACCCTGACATTTAATACAATATCAAAGTATTCCAAAAAGCTTGTTTTTTATGACAAAATGTACTTATCTCAGTTGCCAATCTGGCATTCTTGTGCAGAGCTTAATGTTATAGCAGCTTCACAGGCTAGATAACAATACTGCTCAGAACATTTGCTTGTATAGCAAACAAGGACAGTGTAGAAGATGGAAGATTAATGCATTGCCAAAAGTCCTTAAGATTGCTTAGTGTAAATCTGATACATTAAGAACTCCCCTGGATTAATAGATTAAAGAATCACTTGTCACTTATTGACTAGACAAGTGAAGACATTAACAAATATCTGTAAGATATGATGTTGATCCTTCACATTGTCTTGTAAAGTAATGATTGTTTTACATTTGATTTCTTTCCTTCATAAGCAAAAACTCTGAGTATTTAATCTATACACAGCTTTAAATTTAAGATGTATAGGCATACAGTGCAACAATAACCAAGTATGTTTAGAAGAAAGTCACTTGAAAGTTAAGGTTGATCTTAAGAATGGTCTTGCTCCAATAAAAGGTAAGAATTACTCATCTGCAACAACACTGCTCCAAAGCCAACCAGCTAAAATAGAAGTCTACCACTGATTTGATTTTTTTTTTTATGTCTACTTTGAATTGGAATGGAAACAAAATGCTGTGGTCTACCAAAACAGTATCCACTCTAGCATGGAAAGGCAACAATGGAGGCTGTTACTGTTTGTAATTCTTCTGTCAAAAACTTATATAGACAAGAATTGATTTTAAAAAGCTGTCTACATACTTCCTGTAAGTGCTATGGCTAGACAGTCACACTATGCTGGCTTTTGCTAGCAAGCAAGACAGTTTAGTAAGGGAAAATTGCTGCTGGACGCTGGGTCAGCAAATCTTCTCCAGAACAAAGGAGAGTTTGTTGAGATCATCCCAGTGACAGCTGTTCCTCATGAGCAAACCATAGAAACTATCGCGATTTACACGAAGTTCAAATTTGAAAACCAGATTTACTTTACCTTTGCTTTGCTTTACTACTTTACTATGTACTACTTACTTCTTACTTCCTATTGCTTACTTTTCTTTGAGAGCCTGGCCAAGCTTTATATCTTAATCCAATGTTTGGATTTTTTTTTTAAAAAATATGTTTGCTTTGAAACACCGATGAGCAGCAAATTATCTTTGGAACTATTTTTGAAAAGGTGGAATAATATATATTTTTTAAAATCAGTAAAAATTTATCGGAGTCGCTTGTTTGATCAAAAAACTGATTTATCTGGTTGCCCTTAGTGGACTTTTGGTGACAAAAGTTGTTTGACATATTATATTGATTTTATTTTCTTTACCTAAGAAATAAGCTGTGCGAAGAAGAGAGATTATGTTTTATTTAGAGTTGGTGATAAGCTATTAAAATTTTTCAATTTTAATTTTTCAAAAAAACTTTTTATTTTTCTTTTTCTTTCCCTTTTTCATACCCCCTTGTTTGTATTTTTCTGTTTGTATTTTCTTTTATTCTTTTCATATATAATTTTTAATAAAATCTTTTGAGGAAAAATCTACATATAAATAAATACACATAGATTAGTACAGTCCTACAAATGGTTTCATTAAAAAGTTTTTTAAAAAGTCCTACATAATATACGGTATATCAGTGAATGATATACACACAACTATATTACCAGTACTCTGAAGAACATGTCCGTGATTATGATAAAGAGTATTTTATGTTCAACACTGTATTACAAACAACAGAGGGAATTAAATAAAAGAGGAATTATATTGTATTAAGTCTTAGTTTATTGTTTTGACATGTTTCTTAAATGATACAACAGATGAACAGATATATTAATCAAATATATGATTAATGTTTTAAAGAGTTACCCTATGTCAGATTCTAGATTAATTCTGGAATCCCAGTGAAATCAATAAGTACAACTGTTTAATATTTCCCAGATGCAAAAATTGCAGCAATTTATTCTGTAGAAATGAAAGCAGTGATAATAACATAATAATTGGACCATAAAATAAATAAAGCAATAGAAAATGAAATAGCTAAAGTGCTATGGGACTTTAGAATCCAAAAAGGCACTTGCCACATAACATCCCAGGTTTAACTATTCCTATTGCTAATAGGAAAGACAAAGAAGTCTGATAATGGATGTGGAAGTACCTGGAGACAGCTGAATACAAGAGAAAGAACTGGAGAAAAAAACAACATGCAAAGATCTGAAAATAGAAATAGACTGTGACAAAATAAAGCAAAGGTGGTACCAATAGTAATAAGGTGCCTTGAATGAAATCCCAAAACAACTGGGACACTGCTTGAACATCATCGGCATTGACAAATTTGCCATCAGTCCATTGCAGAAGACAGCTTTACTTGAAACAGCTTCCATCTTGCGGCGATATCTAACATCATCAAACATCCAGATTTGCCTATCCCAAGGCAAGGACTCGATAGGTAGACAAAAATGCCAAACTCAGTCTGAACATCTGGCTGATTGTGCGATTAATAATAATAATAACAATAGCAACAACAAGAATTTCTAGGGATCAATAAACTTGGGAATAGCATTGCAGTGAACATGGCTTGCTACCATTGACCGTGAATGGAACCATTTCCACGAGCAAAGAACATCATAGAACCTTGTAATAGATATTTGTATGCCAAGCTCACCGCATGTTTTGAGGACTTCATGTATGCCTCTCAATCAGTAGGTTGGACATTCCACTAGAATTGTAATAATCCTTTCCTGGTTGTGTTTTTATTTGTAGCATGCTCCCATGTCAGAATGTTTCATGTACAAAATGACCTCTGGGCTTTCTCTGGTAAATGCAGCCAACTTCTTTTTATATACTCATACTTGCCTCCTAGAGCAACAGCATGAAGCCAAACACAAGCGACGATGGTATTTCATTATCACAATAGAATGAAAAGTGCTTTAAATACAATATGGTTTTTACCCAGAATGTATATAATATGCCAAGTAAGATTTCATAACTGGTTCTTTCTGCACTTTTATAAGATTCCTTTATGGAGTCTGTTTCTAAGAAACAGGATAAACCAGCATGTTGTTAATTTTTCCATATGGCCATAATTTCAAGGAGAGGATGGTGTGGCTGAAGGTGTTTAAAGCATGCATATGATCTCAAACAGCAGAATCCTACACAAACACCACATGAATATACAGATCTGGCAGGAAGATTTGAATAGCGTTACATAGGTATGACAAATTGGAAGAAATTCAGAAGGTTGAATATCTATGAAGCTGCAAATAATAATGGAATGGCAAGCATATTTCAGCTTTGCTGTCCATCAAATGTTTGACTAATTTCAGGGAGGGTGGGGAATGTATCAAGGGATCTAGAGAGCATCCAACTTATCTCAAATGCCAATGTCCCAATTTGTGCTTTCTTTAGAGAGGTTTTCTTTTAGCCCACAGTTTTACTTCCATGATGGTTTACAAATGGAATCAAAATGCATGTCAGCCAACCTGAATGCAAGGAAGAAAGAAAATGAGAAAATAATAACGTTTATTTTTTTTTTACATTTATCTTTTAATAAGATAAATAAACAACACAAAAAAAGCAAAGAGAGAAACACAAATAAAATCTGAATTCACAACTGCTTTGTTAATATGTAGTGAAGATAATCTGAATTTAGTGCTTTGTTGTATTTACACCGGTGAGACAAATTTAAGTCTGTGTTTAACGGAATCATGATGTGCGTCAGAGGTGGTATTCAGCAGGTTCTGACCAATTCTGGAGAACCAGTAGCGGAAATTTTGAGTAGTTCAGAGAACTGGAAAATACCACCTCTGATTGGCCCTGCCCCCATCTATTCTCTGCCTCCTGAGTCCCAGCTGATTGGCTGGGTTTTCTTTTGTTGCCCCGCACAGGAGAATGGTACTGGAAAGCAGGTTAGTGGGATGGGGAAGGAATGGGATTTTTCAGTAACCTTCCCTTGCCATGCCCACCAAGCCATGCCCAAAGAACCGTTAGTAAAAAAAAAATTGAATCCCACCACTGATGTGCACATTTATGGTGTGGATTAATACTTCACCCCACTGGGGAGCATTTGCTTCCTGTAAAGCCTGTGCAGGATAAGAAAGAGAGAGAGAGATTTGTCCACCAGGTGGAGTGGAGAAATACAGATGGCTCCTTCAAAGATGAAGTCTGTACTTTCCTGACTGATGTTTTTTGGGCTTTGCATATGTTTATAGATAGTCTGTCTCTAATTATGTGGAAGACCCAAGATTACTTTCTTAATTTTTTAGACCATTTGAATTTGTTTGCCAATTCAAATGGTCTACTTAAAACAAAAAACATTTTAGGACTTGGAAGTTCCATTTTGTATTCAACCATTGGTAAAACACCCAGACCTTGTTTACCATTTTATTGTGCAAAAGAATGTCTCCAAGACAAAGACAGATATTTTCTTCCAGATACTGAAAGACTAGAGCAGGGGTATCAAACTCAAGGCCTATGGGCTAGATCCAACCTGTGGGTTGCTTAGATCTGACCCACAGGGGTCACCCTGGAAACAGTGAAGGACTGCCCCACAGTGCCTTTGCAAGCAAAAATGGAGCCCGGGAGGGCCACACACAGCTTCCTGGGCTCAGTATTCACTGGCAGAGGGCTGCAGGACATTGACCTGGCCAAAACCATCTCCCCCCTGAAGGTCAAACACAATCCTGATGCGGCCCTTAATGAAATTGAGTTTGACACCCCTGTACAATTTATTCCAGACTCTTCATTCTGAAGCAGTGGAAAGAAAAGGGAGTTTATAAATGATAAATCATACGAAATCACATTTGCTTGTCTTTTCTTTTCTGTATTGGGAAAAGTCAATAGGTTATATTTAGCAAAGACTAGCTTCCTGTTATTCTACTAAGCATAATGTTGTGTTAACCATAAGATTACTGAGAGAAGGAAGTTGTAGTAACCACTTTACTGTAAGCAAGGGGGAACATGGAAAAGTACAGATGGTGTAAGATAACTGAATAGTCATAATGACACCTGTTATTTCCTCTTTAATGCTTCCATTATAGAAATATAAGAAAATATATAACGTATTATCCAAATTTGGTAAAATGGACTAATGTAAATGCCCATGTATGTGCTTAGGTCATAGAGGATATAAAAATGTAACCTTAGGAAGAAAGGGGGGTTCAGAATTTGCCATTGTGCACAATGTACTCTCCAACCTTTCGTGGTCTTGTGTCCTGATTTGGAAGCAAGATTTGCTGCAACATTTATGGCGACCCAGATGGGACATTAGGGGCCCTGAGGCCCTCTGGTGGGTCCATCCCGGCTGCCAGTGTATCAGTGAGTTGAAAGGAACATCCCAGGAGCCATCAGTCCTTTGAATCCGAGGGACTTCCCAAGACTGCTGATCTCTGGTAGCGGCGATTGACTCCTCCAAGAATCACAGGTGAAGGGTGTTTACAGGGAGGGATTATTTCCCAAGTCCAATACTTGCCTGCAGGCATCTTCTTACTCCACTGACCAGCTGATCGATCACCCAATTAGTCTTTCACCCCACATTAGGACATCCAGACCAGGCCCCATACATTGATGTGTGGCTTGACTTACTACACCATCCTCCCCCAGGGTTAAAAAAGCTTAGAGTACAACAATGTAAGGTCTTGATAACTCGTGAGACCTCCCTTAAAAAGGCTAAGAAGAGGTCCTACCTAGTAGTCTGGAGGAAATACCACACCCCCCACCATATGTACCTCCTATGGGTCCAGGGAACACATCAGAAGAAGAGTCTTCAGGGGTATCAGGGTTTATGGCTCGACTAGATCAACTATCCCCTTTTCTAAAAAGCCCCAGACGCCCACCCGATACGACCAATCGATCGGCTCAGGCTGACCTATCTCTTCCAGGGACCTCCACCTCGGTAGAGGATTGGCCAGACACTCATGAAAGTCCTAAACAAGAGGACGAACCTGTGGCGGCTAGAACGAGGGAAAAAATGGAACACCTTTCCCTTGTTGCTCCTCTTAGGTGAGTTGATCAGTTAGCAATTAACCCACAGAACCCCGCTGACTCTGTGACTGTATCCTTATTCCAACATGTGCCCTTCACTGCTTCAGACCTACTGAACTGGAAGTTACATTATGGCCCATTCAGTGAAAAACCAGCAGAAATAACTGATTTAGTAAAGACAATAATGGATGCTCATAATCCTAATTGTTTAGATATTCAGCAGTTATTGGGGACCCTGTTTAATCCTGAGGAACGAGAGAAAATTAAAATGGCCATAAGTGAAATATTAAAGCCCGACGTTCCATCACATAGGACTCTTGCAGGCCACATGGAAGTCAATTTCCCTGCCAAGGATCCAAAGTGGGATCTTTATCAGGAAGAACACAAAACACATATTTAAAAAGCTATCAGTCATTGGTAGTTCAAGCTATTCGTATGGCCGGAAAACCTACAGTTAACATGTCAAAGCCCTCCCTAGTGTTGCAGGAACCCAATGAAATCCCGGAGGCAAACTACACTCGTCTTATTGACGCCTGTCGTATGTATACGCCCATAGTCCCTACTGACCCAGAAAATGCCCGGATGTTGACTATGGCATTTATCTCACAGAGTGCTTCAGATATACGTCGCAAATTACAAAGGCTAGAAGGGGCCCTAGGAAAACCTATGAGCGAGCTCATGGAAGTGGGCAGAAAAGTCTTTGTTAATAGAGATAAGGAAGAGGAGAAGAAAAGGGATCAAAGAATGCAGAGAAAAGCTGAATTGATGGCAGCAGCTATGGTGTGGAACCCAAAGGGCAGGGAAGTTAGTCTGCCGAGGCACAACAACCCCAGTTTGGGACCCAATCTCAGGAGGGGTGGTTGTGCAAGCCTTGGACACAACCAGTGTGCTATTTGTAAGAAACACGGACACTGGAAAGGGGAGTACCCTGAGAGGGATCAGGAGAGATGACCGGAAGATAAACAATTAAGATGAATATTTTACCTAGAATTTTATTTCTCTTTCAAA
>BLBF01000020.1:5067671-5108447 GCA_015471245.1 Laticauda colubrina
CTACAAACAACAAAATGAACACAGAAGGCCCCTGGGAAACAACAAGGGAAGGAATAGGAGGGGTTTAGGGAGAACCCCCTTGATCGGCCTGGCAGATGTGGACACAGAAGACTGAAGCAGACCGGGTTCAGAGAGCCTCCAGAACCTATGGTCCGGATAAACATGGGAGGCAAACCTATCACTTTTCTGGTAGACACTGGGGCGACTCAGTCAGTTCTAACTCACCCCCTAACTCAAGCCTCTCACTATACTATAAATATTCAAGGTGCAACAGGAAATATATTGCAACGTCCCTTTTTAAAACCCCTTAGATGTACAACGAAGGGACAAGTCATAACACATCAATTTGTGTACATGCCTGACTGTCCTATTATTTTACTGGGGAGAGATTTGCTGTGTAAACTCAGAGCACAGATCTCTTTCAAAGACGATGGAACAATGAAGTTGGAGTATGAGAAAGTCAATATGTCCGTACCTTTAGAAGAGGAAACATATGCTAGCCACCCTGATATGACCGATATACCTCTCCCCGACCCAGATTACACCTTATTTACAGACGGTACGAGTTACCTACAGGAAGGGAACAGAAGGGCAGGATATGCTGTAGTTACTTTAGATGATGTTTGGGAAGCGGAGCCCCTTCCCAGTGGCACTAGTGCTCAGTTAGCAGAATTACATGCATTAACAAGGTCTCTAGAGATGGCTAAGGGGTTAAAGGTCAACATTTATACCGATTCAAAATACGCTTTCCTCACGGTTCAAGTCCATGGTGCTCTTTATAAAGAAAGAGGACTTATTACCGCAGGAGGCAGAGCTATTAAGTATGGCCCCCAGATTTTACGTCTCCTAGAAAGCGTTTGGCCTCCACAAAAAGTGGTGGTCATGCACTGCCGGGGGCATCAGAAGGTGGTCACGAACATACAAAGGGGGAATGAAAAGGCAGATAGATGGGCGTGTGAAGCGGCCCAAAAAGTAATTACCTTTACCGAAAAATGTTTTGCCATTTGGACGCCGGCTGATCATTACCATCCACAATATTCAAAAGAAGACATGGCCCAGATTGAAGCACTTGAGGCACACCTAGAAGGCGGGTGGTGGATTTTACCAGACGATAGGGTCTTTATACCAGCACATATGGCATGGGATATTGTGCGACGATTACACCAGCAACTACACCTAAGGAAAACTGCTTTGACTAAGGCTCTGAAAAGGGAACTATACATAAACAAAGTATCCAGTATAGCAGCAAATATTTGTGCTAGGTGTGAGATCTGTGTTGCTAACAACCCTAGACAAGGACCACAACCACCTCCAGGCCATCAGCCCAGAGGTTGTTACCCATTCGACTCCCTGATGATTGATTTCACTGACATGCCCCACTGCAGCCCCTACAATGCACTACTGATTATTGATTGTACATATACAGGTTGGACTGAATGCATTCCAACTCACACCAAAAGGGCTGCCGAAGTGACTAGGGCATTACTCCATATTACAATCCTGAGTTATGGATTACGTTCTAGAATATCGTCCGACAATGGACCTGAGTTTATTCACAAGGCTACTCAACAATTAGCAAAGGTGTTGGGTATAACTTGGAAACTTCATTGCAGCTTTCATGCCCCTTCTGGGGGGAGAGTAGAAAGGGCGAATAGGACTGTTAAAGAAAAACTTGCCAAAATTTGCCAGGAAACTAACCTCAAGTGGACAGATGCGCTGCCTTTGGCACTGGTAGCTGTAAGGTATGCCCCTCAGAAAGAAATCTTGCTTTCTCCGTTTGAATTGCTATATGGTCGAGTCCCCAATTTAGCTCACCTGAACATTCAAAACACGGTACAATTTTCTGATATTATCCGATTGCAACAACTCCAAACCCTTCATGAGATAGTCCATAAATTACAACAATACGTATTAACTTGTAAACCCCATGTCTTGGTGACCTCTCCAAAAAACATACACCCGGGACAGGAGGTCTGGGTTAAAGATTGGAAAAGAGAAACATTAGGCCCGAAGTGGAAAGGACCCTATACTGTCATTATGTGTTCTCCCCTTGCTATTAAGGTAGCTGAAATAAAACCATGGATCCATTGGTCCCTAATTAAATTAGCTACACCTACCTGCTGGAGGGCAGAATCACATTTAAACAATCCATTAAAGGTGACCTTGTGGAAAGAAAAGAAGAGGACTATCTCCCCTTATGGTGACACTCCGGAAGCTGTCCCTCTACCAATGGGAGAAGAAAAACACAGACCCCTACAGACGTTAGTCCGGAAGCTAAGGCCCCACGTACGGGTCTTCCCTGGAAACTCAGATCACGCACATAACACATCTAAGACTTCACCATTTTTAGGAAAAGGGGAAAAGGGGGAAGGGTAAATTACTATCATAATATGGAGGCAAATCAGAGGATGAGAGAAACGGCATGCATCCGAAAGGGCTTGATGCCCACAATTTGGGTTGTGACCATTTTGCTAGTAATCAGTGTGGCCCTCAACTCTGCATACATATATCAGTTACGGGTGGGACAGAGTACTAATATGAATCAGGAAATATCTCTTGATGAGAATGCGGTCAATGAGTGGTATTCCCCAAACCCCTCTGAGGATACTGAGTCTACCCCATTAGAAGAAGGCTCGGTGATTAGGCCATGTGTTAACTGTTTCATGGTCCTACCTACAGGAAGACATTTTACATATAGTGTAACCAGGTTTCCTAATTGCTCAATGACCAATCTTCCTCAGTGTGAACATGAGGGGACTAGGTATTGGCAATGTGTGCATAACCATACCATAAGGTGTCATCTTCTATGTACTCCCTGGGTCCCGATTAGGCATGTTCGTATCCCTCGGATGATAACAGGGACTGGATGTGAGGTATATAAGGATAATATTCACATAGGAAAGCCGCACTTGTGCACACAATTTAACCTATCAGCATGTCCACATATGACATGGGGCCGGCCAACCTCATGCAATATTACATGTCAAGATAAAGCCAGCCCATCACCATGTTGTACATCTTGCACAGGCATCACTAAAGTGACAACGATGGTAAGATGCTGCAAAAGGGCAGATGGCATAATATGTTATGTGGACAACGCAGCCCCACCTCCTGCACAGAAAAAGAATCCTATCGGGAAGGCCTTGACCCCTACTATCCATAAAGTGGATCCCCCATTACCAAAAACTAGTATCTCAATAAAGGAGCGTAGAAATGTTAACAATTTTGGACTGGTACTGACTGATAAATCAAAGATTGCAGTAGATCATGATCCTTTATGCCCGAATAATTGCACAATATGTACTAGGACTGTGTTACAGGGAAGAATGATTTCCTCTACCCTAATATATCATACCTATTATGCTTGCCAAGGACAACCTATACCTTGTTGTTATAACAAAACATGGTACTCTATCTGTCCGCAGAAAAACGAATGTTATGACCCCAGATATATTCCTTCCCAAACGTGGCTGATGGCAAGGAGTGGAGGCAACCCGAATGGCCCTATGATTGCCCAAACACGTATATTAACACCTAGTAACCCCGGTATCATTATATTTGATGTCTGTAAAGTGGCAGCATATCCCTGTTCTTGTGGCACTTCCTTGGCATGGCACAGAACGTATGCCCAAAATGATATATACATATGTCCCCAGAAACACCATGGGGCTAATGTGGGAACATTATTTGGTACCAGAGAATGTAATCAACCTGGAGAAATTTATTGTACCGCCGGGGGCTGTGTAAAATGGGCCACCTATAACACAGATAAGGGTCTGGGGAACGATCTCCAGATCTCATGAATAATGCAGACAAAAGACTGTACCTTGTATAACTGTAATAGGGTTAATATTACCATACTATGCCCACAGTATTGGATTAAGCAATATGGTCCACAGCTGGGGATTAGGATATATGCTTCTTGAACTGATCCCGGTGGCTATATCCACTTATCCATAGAAACAAAACAGCATGCCACAAATAAACACTCTAGATATTTCTCTGAATTCTGGCAGGAAGTTGATATTGAGTTTCAACCATCACATGAGGCTCGAAATCTCTTTTTACAATTGGCATCTACGATAGCCCATACACTGAACATTAGCAACTGTTACATTTGTGGGGGAACGAAAATGGGGGAACAATAGCCATGGGCCGCGCAGGAATGGAATTATTCAGTTCCGTATAACCTGATGATAATGCCTATGCATCAACCCCTCTCTCGAGGGGAACTAACTAATCCTATCATTGCCCAATGGTGTCCAGCAAATACACAAGAAGAAGGACCTTCTGTAGGACAAACAGAATGTTTGGTGGTTCATGAATGGAATCATTCCACTAATTCATGGCAATATTGGCCTAACAGAACTAATCATTTTTGGGCAAACTTTACTCAGCTGGGTATAACTGAAGCCCCTCCTGGGGTACACTGGATATGTGGTGAGGTACCTTATAGTGCTCTACCATCAAATTGGAGAGGGGCATGTACCTTAGGAATTATAAACCCTTCCTTTTTTATGCTATCTCTAAACATACCCCAAGTAATGAATGCTAATATGTGGCGAAGTAGAAGATTACAAGCCGATTATAAAATTGGGGAATGGAAGGATGACGAGTGGCCCCCAGAACACATTATTCATTATTATGGCCCAGCTATGTGGGTGGCTGACGGCACTTGGTGGTACCATACCCCAATATATATGCTAAAACGTATTATCAGACTCCAAAAGGTTGTGGAGTTGATTGCTAATGAAACTGTTCAGTCTTTGTGTACTTTAGCCGTCCAGCAAAGAAAATTCAGAGACGCGATATATCAAAATTGGTTAGCTTTGGACTATCTTTTGGCCGCTGAGGGTGTGTGTGTGTGGAAAGTTCAATTTTAGAAATTTCTGCCTCGAATTTGATGATATAGGGGAGATAATTGAGCAAAGAGCCAAACGTATAGAGAACCTTGCCCATGTGCCTGTTCAAAAATGGAACGGATTTGATCTTGGAGATATCTTTGACACTTGGTTCCCTAGACTGCCTGGCTTGCAAGCCATCGTTGCACTGGTGGGAATAATTGCCGCAGGATGTGTTATTCTACCATGTATACTCCCTATTTTTGTTATTTTTGTTTCTATTTCAAATAGTATGTCTTTGTTGGCTGAACAGAAATCTATAGAAAAAGCCCTTGCCTTATGGGTTAATGATAATGATGATACATATGTAGAACTTGCTCCTCTTTGTGAAACTGCACAGTAATCATTCGATTCAGGTGAAGTTTCAAAGGGGGGAATGAAGCAGTGGAAAGAAAAGGGAGTTTATAAATGATAAATCATATGAAATCACATTTGCTTGTCTCTTCTTTTCTGTATTGGGAAAAGTCAATAGGTTATATTTAGCAAAGACTAGCTTCCTGTTATTCTACTAAGCATAATGTTGTGTTAACCATAAGATTACTGAGAGAAGGAAGTTGTAGTAACCACTTTACTGTAAGCAAGGGGGAACATGGAAAAGTACAGATGGTGTAACATAACTGAATAGACATAATGACACCTGTTATTTCCTCTTTAATGCTTCCGTTATAGAAATATAAGAAAATATATAACGTATTATCCAAATTTGGTAAAATGGACTAATGTAAATGCCCATGTAAGTGCTTGGGTCATAGAGGATATAAAAATGTAACCTTAGGAAGAAAGGGGGGTTCAGAATTTGCCATGCTAATGCTCTGAATCTTTGTGCACAAATAAACCTGTACTCTCCAACCTTTCGTGGTCTTGTGTCCTGATCTGGAAGCAAGATTTGCTGCAACAATACCAGCTAAATGGAACAATGATATTTTCAATAGAATTGTTTATGATAAAAGCAGTGTTCCAGCAAATAAATAAATAAGTTCCAAAGGGAACAACCCATCCCAAAAATACGCAAAGATCACAAGAATTTGGAACCCTTATAAGAAAGCACAATCCCTTATACCCCATCAGTCAGGTTAGGTGAGCTCTATTTTCCTCCCATTTCAATTTTTATATCAGTCTATTCCTGGTTCACAAACTACCAGGTGAATTATCTCATAAAATTGAATATGAACTTCCATCCTCATCCTTTCTTTCCACAATCCTGAAGAAAATAATCTTGTTTTTTCAGAGTGCTGATCCTTTTTTTGTGGTATTAGAGTTGTTTATTCAAATGGTTCACCTTATTTCTAGCAAGTGAATTCCACTTGATCAGGACACTGTGCAACTTTTTCTAGATTACATGACAGATAGTCCTCAACTCCTTGTTGCATTTGATTTTCAATCATTGAGCATATTGCATGTTAATTATTATTTTATAAATATGGTTATGTATGGTAATTAATCATACATGAAATAATTAAGATTTTATATTGTTCAATTCATAATCTTTTTCTTTTAGTCAGTGAAGGGATCAAAGCACTCTCTTCTGCAGAGAGTGAGAATTTTGTTAATATAGAAACTTCAGCAGCTTAGACCTGCACTGAGTAGTTTTCTTTGTTTTAAACTTTTAACTTCTGTTCTGAAGACAGAAGTTTCAAAGAAATTAGTTACTGCTTTTGAAGGTTTGGGAAGTGTGAAATGTGATGTGAAATCCGTTTGGGGTATCGAAGATTATGGGGAAACCATGGGATCAAACATATTTCAATGAAAAATAATAGTATTAATTTGAGGACAAACTTCATTGTTTGACACAGTATCTTCCAAGTATTATCTGATGGGTTTTATCCCACTGGGATTCTTTCCTGTAAAGACTACAATATCCTATTGATTGCAAGTATATATTTGACACAGTGCATTAGGCGTGGTGGTCTGTGTCCTATATATATCAGCTTGCATTGGTGAGATAATAACTTGTCGCTGCTTAAAATAAACTGGCTCCATGAAGCACTCATAACAATTCTGTCAGGAATGATCCCAGGTGAATCTTCTTCCTGGTATTATAAACTAAAGCTCGGTAATTAAGTTGTAAGTGATAAAGCCAGAAGGCTATAGAATCTAAATCCCTTGGTTGACTCATAAGCCAGCCTGCCACTTGGCCATATGAAAGTTCTTGATGAAATGGCTGCAATAAGTGATCTCTCTGCCTGATGGGATTTTTTTCCCCTCACAGTCTAATTTTTTGTGCCTTCGTGCTTCATGTAACATTGAATCGAAGGAAACAAGTGTGGTAGAATGGCTGCTTTGATAGTGTAGGTAGAAACAGAAATATGGTGCTCTGAGGTCTGCTAAAATTTGAAGCAAAGCTGTGAAAAATGAAATCATCAACAAACACTAATTGTTTGTATTTCTATAGTGTTGAAGTTTATCTTTGGGAGATTTCACATTGCCAATATCAACTTTCGATGATTTTATGGAGCCAGAACCAACAACAAAAGATTGTTGCTATCAAGTAAAATAGTACACACAAAGAGGAATAAGACATCACTAAATACAAACCACTTTGTTTTTGTTTACTATTGCCACTCTAAGCATTACCCCCACAAAATAAACTAGAGCATTAACTTGCTACAATGTATGGGAGCAGTATATTTGCCATTTTAATATATTGCTCTACATTAAGCTATATGTATAAAATAGCCATTTTCAGTGTACCATTTTGATGGGTGACAAATGCATTGTTTGATAGCCAATCTTTGATCTCAAATCAGGATGTGAAAGACAATCTTTAAGGCCTAACGTGGAATAATGGTCTCTTAAAATGTAACATACTTTAAAAAAAAGTTGGCTCAATTATTTAAAATATTAGTAATTAAAATAGCCAGTGGTGGAAAATTTCAGTTTTATGTGCCTTCCAAACCATATACATATTCTCCCTAAAAAGACTGTTAGCAACAATAGGCTCTCTGAGATCATACACTGTATTTAAAGGGCTGAACTTTGTTTCTACCTTCTCTTCCCTGTTTCTTATCCATAATCCATTACATATTTTCATGCAATTAAAAGAAAAACATATTGGTTGTGATGGTTCTCAGTACTTTGCAGATATTATGATCACTAATAAATGTAAGTAAATATCTATACTTTTAGACGATGGGAATTGCTTAATGACACAGACAAGATCATCTATCTGGAGAGAAACATTTCCAGAATGTTCCTTAATCTTTTACAACTAGTCCCCAAAAAATCTTATTCTTATTAACAATTTTGAGCTCACATTCTGGAAATTGTTAATGAAAAATTACAGTTTTTACTAATGTTTAGGTCTTTTCTTTGGCAACATCAATTCAAGATGCATGCAGATGCACTTATCCAGATGTTCATGCAAATAATCTCCAGCTAGCGATTTTACTATATTATTTCTAGAAATGATGAGTATGAATAATTACAGGGCTAATACAAATGATGTAGTAATTTGATCATAAAACACTATGTGGAACTCAACCTTCCATCCTTCCAAAATCGGTAAAATGAGGACCTATTGTTGAGGGCAATATGCTGATTCTTTAAACTGCTTAGAGAGGTCTATAAAGGACTGTGAAGCAATATATAAGTCTAAATGCTATTGCTATGTTATTGCTATATACCACATTTTCTTTTCCCCACCCTCACTGATCTTGGTACGGTGCCATTTTTTTCATCTTTCTTCAACTGAAATAGTAGCACTCTGTCCAAATGGAAATGTATATATCTTACTTATTTAAAAGAAAAAAAGGACACACAAAAAGATTCTGAAATAGTTTGGATAAGATAGCCTCACAATAAGACAAGGCAAGGTACTGTTTGCAACCTTGCTTAGATCCAAGATAAAATATATTCTTGACTGTATTTACTTTTTACACTTCCTTCTTCCAATGGTCAATTGAGTACCACAGTGTTGTATCTGTGTGCTAAAAGAGTAAGCAAAGTAGATTTGTTAGGTCTTCTTGTGTTTTATTTTAAAACACAATCCCCCTGAAAACATTTTTTAAAGGTAAAGAAAATGGCCCTGAATAATTTGAATGCAACATCATTTCATTGCCAAAATGATTGTGATCTTTGAAAGCTGATTGAAAAAGGGTAGGCCTCAGGCCACAATAATATTGTCTGCTCCTGATCTAGCTAATTAGATTATTGTATAACATCACAATAACTTCATGTTTATGCTATGATCCCTGACTTGTTGGTTATCACTTGTCAAAGGGGGAAATGTCCTATTAAATGTTCAAAAAAATGTAACTATGAATAATGCTTACATGGTAAGCATTATCAAAGGAGCAGGATAAGGCTTTTTTATAAACCCTTTCTGATTTTCACAAAATGTTAATTTCACACTGAAAAGAGAGGCAGCCCTATATTTTTTATAGCTACTTTAGAACAATCTTGCTAAATAAATTGTAGGCAGGTCGTGAATTCCCCCCACCTTCTTCTCTTGGTATTAAAGATTGACAGCCTTTATCTGACATTTAGGATGATTAAATTTTGAAAAATCACTTGGCATATTTAGTATGACTCCACAGGGTGCTCTTGCTTTATAAGGCAATGGATCATGTTAGCTTAACTTATATTTAAGATTTGCAGACCTGGTATTATTGTGTTAGGCAATACTGCTGAAATGGAAACATAAAATTTTGTTGCTACGAGATCAAGTCAGTGCCTGCCTTGTGCTATAAATTAGGTCCATAAAATTTTTAAAAGCAATATTTGTTTGAGCCCAGCTAGTATTGTGACCCAGCATATTCTGCCTAAATATATAAAATAAAATGTTGATTGGATCAAAGCACATGGTACTTATATAAGATGGTTGTATAATAGTCCTCAGTCATTATATATTGGCAGGTATAATAGGAAGCATGAAGAAGTTCATAAATTAATTCAGTTCATAAAATCAGTGAAGTGAAAAATATACATTAACCTGTATATTACATATTTTTCATTATACTCAGGTGATAAAACAATAGCTATCCAAGTTAAATTATTTCTCCAACCTAGTCATAAGCATACTTCCACATTACCCAGAAGCTACCTGAATAATAAAAATACAATTTGAAAACAAGATGCTTTAGTTTTGCTTTATGAGCAAATTAACCAGAGTTATAGGTTTAGATCTGTCAATAGAATACAATTCTAATTTTCTTGCTCATCATATATTATCAGAGCCTACCTCAGAAGTGAGTAGCAACAGAATAGGGATGGTGTTGCCTTCACAGAATTTCACCAAGGACTTCACATACGTTATACCACCAATAAGATCTTTGTTAGGTGATTATATTGGTGATGTGGTGTGCCATCCAGGGAACTTTTCCATATCATCTGCCCCTCATTGTAGCTCTCTGCTCCTTCCTAGATCCTCCACTTCACTGATGTTTATGATTTCAGTTTTGAACTTTATCATTTTTGCTCACTATACCTTCCAATATATTATTTTTTTCTGAAAATAATAAATATATCCACTTATAAAACAAAGTAAGAAAGTATCAAAATCATATAAAAAGCTCATATGTACAAAAGCATGTGTCTAATGTACCAATTTCAGCCCTTCGATCACAGTATGCCTTCCTCCAGGGCTTGATGCCTGATGATTAGGGAATGGTTAAAGACCACCTACACTAAAGTTGCCGAGGTTGAGAAATACTGATCTAAATGAGCAATCTTCATCACAAAGACACTGATATACAGATTAAATGGGACGAGTGCTAAGCTATACAACTAACTAACTCCCCTGTTGATAAAAATTTTCTTAGTGTAAATGGCAGCCAGGTTTGAAACAAGAATTCTTATAAAATTTAAGTATAGTGGTGTCTTATTCAATTGCTTTGAAACTCATTGAATTTGGTACTTAACACAGTTTAAAAAAATTATTGGTTTTAATACAAGCATAAACAAACAAAACATAAAAACATTAAGCCATCTTCCATTTATATTGATTTACAAATTGTTTTGTGCTATCATTTCGTAGTCTTCAATTACAATTACATTATATATCCTCTTATACTTTCAATCAAATATCAAGTTCATTAATATCTTTATTAATCAATCGTTGACTATACTTTTATTCATTCATGTTTTACAAAATAATCATATTTTACTTAGTTTATTTTATAACAATTCATATTATCCTCCCAGATCTATCCTAGAAGCATTTTGTAGATATAATTAAAAAAAAGAAAAAAAAGAAAATACATCTTTATATATTTATTATTTTCTAAAAATCTACACATTTCATTACTTTGTTTTATTATCTAACCATTGATAGAATAGATCCCAAATTTTATAAAATTGTTTATCATCTTGTTCTCTAATTTCAAATGTCAATCTACTCATTTCATCACATTCCAATATTTTCTTAATGATCTCTTTCTGTGATGGTGTCTTCTCATTTTTCCAATTTTTAGCAAATACAATCCTAGCCGCTGTTAATACATTTACAATCAGATATTTCAAATCTTTGCTATATATTTCAGGCAAAATTCCCAATAAAAAAATATCTGTTTGCTCTTTTTTGTATATTATAGGATAAGAAAATGCTTCAATGGTCGATAACCAGACTGGAATTTTCAAATAACATTGTCTTTTAATCTTCTCCCAGTTTAACCACAGGGACTCCCATATATAATGTCTTCTAAAGTACCCCTGTGTTTTTGTTCCTTTATACCATAAAAAGGCATGCCATCCCAACAACAGATCATGTCCTTCTAATGTTAACAATCTAGTATTTCTTAATGTTATCCATTCCTTTACCCACATCAATTTCGTAGCTTGACAGTACAACTCCCAATTAGGCAAGACAAATTCTCTTATTCTAGCATCTTGCAAAAGTTTTAACTTTATTCTCGCCTTCTTACCTTGCATATATATTTCAACACGATTTTATTTAAATCTTCAAAATAATCTTTTCCAAGCCGAATTGGAATTGTTTGAGACAAATATAAAATTCTGGGTAATATATTCATCTTCATTGTTGATATTCTCCCTATTAGTGACAGTTGTAAATTTTCCCATTTCACCAGATCTAACTCTATCTGCTGCTAAAGTTTAATATAATTATTCTTTTTTAGTGTATTGCATCTTACTGTCAAATATATCCCCAAGTATTTGATCTTATTCGTGACCTGAATTTTCAGTAGGTCTGCTAATTCTTCCTTTTGTCTTGATAACATGTTCTTTGTCAGAATCTTTGTCTTATCTTTATTTTTTTTCAGGCCAGCCACCTTTCCATATATCTCTATCTTTTCTATCAATTTTGCTGCTGTGTATAGTGGATCTTCTAAGATGAAAACCAAGTCATGTGCAAATGCTTGCAATTTAAATTCTTCCTTTTTAATTTTCATCCCTTTTATATCCTTTTATTCTCTAATATTTCTATTTAACACTTCCAAGGTTAACACAAACAAGAAGGGTGATAGTGGGCATCCTTGTCTTGTTCCTTTTCTTATGTCAATAGAGTCTGTCAATTCTCCCTCTATCATTATCTTTGCTGTTTGCTGATGATATATAGCTTCTATTGTTGAGTAAATTTTTCAGTGAAGCCCATCTGTTCCAGCAGTAACAACATGAATCGCCAGTTCACATTATCAAATGCCTTCTGTGCATCTAGAAATATCAAAGCCATTTGTTTTTCAGGATGAGCCTCATAGTGTCTAAAATTACTCTCATATTGTCTTTAATTTGTCTCTTTGGCAGAAATCCATTTTGATCAGGATGAATAAAGCTGTTTAAATATTTTTTAATATTTTTTAATATTTTTAATACAATTTTAATATTTTTTCAATATTCTGCCAATATTGAAGCAAAAATTTTATAATCTGCATTTAGTGAAGAAATAGGTCTATAGTTCTTAATTTATAATGGGTCAGCCTCCTCTTTTGGAATAAGTGTAATATAAGCTTCTAACCATGTTTTAGGTATCCTCTTCTTTAACATAACTTCATTTATAACTTCTAACAATGGAAAGTTCAGCGATTCTTGTAATGTTTTATAAAATTCTGCCGGAAGTCCATCTGGGTGCCTTTCCATTATTTTGCTTCTTGAGTGCATCAGTTAACTCCATCATTATATTGATTATATAATCATTATATATAGAAAGTTATATTGCTTTCTAACATTGTTTCAATCTCTTTAGGTATCTGGGGTAGATTAGTGTTCTGTATGAAAATAGTAGACTCCTAATTCGCTATTCTGATTGGCTAAAAAAGCCAGTATAGGGATTGGTTCACTAGGAACCAATCCAAGAAGCCACTTAAAGGAGGCAAGATTAAACTACTGTCATTGACTACAAGCCGGCAGGCAAGCCGCTATAAAAGGGCTGCCGCAGCTTGAGCCAATGTTCCGTTTTTACTTGTTGTTAACAAATAAATACATTTGTTTGTTGGAACCCGGTCTACCTCACGTTTTTCCAAACGGAACACTGGCGACGAGGGTGGGATCGTCCTAAAACATGAGACTGCGCACGCAGTGAACTAAAACCAGCCTGAAGATGATGGCTGGAAATAATGCACTGCCCACACCCTTCAATCCCAATGAAGAGGATTGGGAATCCTACGTAGACCATTTCCAAATGTATTTGGAAAGTAACGAGATGGAAGAGATCTCAGACCAGCATAAGAGGGCTGTCTTTTTAACGCATTGTGGGCCAATGATTTTCAAAATGGCCAAGGCATTAGCGAAGCCCAGAGACGTGAAGCAAATGACTTGGCCCAAACTCCAATGAATACTGAAGGCTCATTACGCACCAGTAGTGTCAAACCTTATCAAACGGCATGAATTTTACCTAAGAGACCAAAAAGAAGGCGAGACCATCGCTGATTTTGTGGCAGCCCTCCGACAACTTGGGGGAGCATGTGAGTTCCTGAACTTAGATGAAGCGATGCGAGATCGAGTAATATTGGGTTTAAGAGACTCTAATTTACAAAGCAAGCTGATAAATAAACCCAACATAACCGTAGCGAAGCCATCGCTGAAGCCACAGCCGCTGAAGCCGTGAAAAAATCGGTGGTCAAAATGAAACAGATGAATGCAAACAATGACGAAGCGAGCCTAACTAGAGGGAAGAAACAATTTCCCGCCACCACACACCACAAAGATTTTGACGAGACGTCAGAATCCGGAGAGGAATACGATGAGGTCCACCACCTATACACCAACAAAAAAGGGTGCGAAAAAAGAAACTGGCAGGAATGCGCCGGCTGCAGAGGAAACCACCCTCGAGCCAATTGCAGATTCCTTGATGCCATCTGCAGAGCTTGTAAGAAAAGGGGACACATCGAGAAGGTCTGCAGAAATAAAAAAAATTACAGCCCAAACAGACGCAGCAACTCTCCCCCACAAGCTGAGCCAAAACAAACTGAGAGAAAGTGGCAGCGAAACAAATGAGCCAGTAACCGAGAAAAAACCCATCAGACTTTCACTATGAGAAGCGCTCAGACGAAAAGCGGGGAAAAAGTCAAAATAATGGTAAAAATCGAAGGCAGCCCCTGCGAAATGGAGGTAGACTCAGGGTCTTTCCTGACAATGGTGTCATGGGACACAATCAAACAACTGGTCCCTAATATCAGACTTAAAGAGCTCCAGAAGCAAAAATTAACCCTGAAGGACTACCAAGGGAATCGAATCCCTGTGGTAGGTCTAGGACATTTCCGAGTCACCTACAAACAACATGTCGAAGTCCTGCCGTTGACAATAGTCGACCGAGACCGACCAAGCCTCCTGGGCATCGAATGGTTCACACCATTGGGCATCGGAATGACTGGAGTAGACTGGGTGGCCACAACCGACTGGGAAGAAAACCTGATCCATGAGTTCCAGGATGTTTTCGACGGCTTCCTAGGCAGGTATCAGGGGACCCCAATTTCCTTTAGCTTAGACCCCCAGGTAGCCCCTAGAAAACTAAAGGCCACACGAGTTCCTTTTGTATTAAAAGCAAAAATAGAGGAACAACTAAACAAATTAATAGAACAAGGGGTTTTGGAACCTGTTGACCATGCTAAATGGGAGATGCCCATTGTAACACCAGTTAAGCCTGATGGGTCGGTTCACATCTGCGGAGACTACAAGGCTACCCTGAACCATGCGCTGCAACAAGGCGCATACCCGGTGCCAGTCGTACAACATTTGTTACATTCACTTGGGGGAGGAAAAGTTTTCGCTAAACTAGATTTAGCACAAGCTTACCAACAGCTTCCAATAGACCCCTTAACGGCCGAGGCACAGACAATAGTGACCCACAAAGGGGCATTCAAGTGCAACAGACTCCAGTTTGGAGTGAGTGTTGCCCCAGGCCTGTTCCAAAGCCTCATGGAACGCCTATTGAATGGAATACAAGGGGTCGTACCATATTTTGATGACGTCCTAATTTCGGCCAAAGATACGACCCAACTAGAAAAAAGATTAAGAAATGTACTAACAAAATTCAGAGAATCTGGCCTGAAAGTAAAAAAAGAAAAATGCTGCTTAATGACTGATCGCGTCGAATTTCTGGGCTATTTAATAGATGGAGAGGGTATACACCCTACTGAAAAAAAAGTCAAAGCCATTAAAGACGCACCACAGCCAAGAAACAAAACTGAATTGCAGGCATTTTTGGGACTAATAAATTTTTATAACGTATTCCTCCCCCACAAAGCGACAATAGCGGAACCATTACACCGGTTACTGGATAAAAAAACTAATTGGACTTGGGGTCATAGAGAGCAAAAAGCCTTCCAGAAAATAAAAAAATTATAAACATCAAACACCGTTCTTATCTATTTTAGTAACACACTTCCATTGACGGTGACCTGCGACGCCTCACCATTCAGAGTCAGTGCCATCCTGAGCCACCAATTGCCAGATGGGAGAGAGGCACCCGTCGCTTATTATTCAAAGACTCTGTCTAAAACAGAATGTAACTATAGTCGCTAGACAGAGAATCCCTGGCAATCGTCGCCGGAGTGTAACGCTTCGATGAATATCTCTGTGGAAGAACATTTTTGATCGTAACGGATCATAAACCGTTACTAGGAATTTTGGCGGGAAACAAGCCTACACCAAACATTTTGTCCCCGCAAATGACTAGATGGTCAGAATTCCTAGCAGCCTACTCTTATACATTAACGCATCGACCCGGGAAGCAAATTTCCCATGCAGATGCATTAAGCAGAACGCTGTTACCGACAATGGAGGAAGACCCGGCACCGTTGATGACCACCTTGCAGATAGAGACATGCCCCGAACTACCAATATCTGCAAACAATGTCGCCAGAGCCACCGCCAAGGACCCAGTGACTGACCGCATACTAAACTGGGTAGGTAAAGACTGGCTGGAAAACCAAGCAACTGAAAACTTTAAACCTTTCCAGACCAGACAAACCGAACTCTCAATTCAAAAAGGTTGTTTATTGTGGGGTGATCGGGTATTTATCCCTCCTAAATACAAACCAGGGTACTGGGTATGCTTCACGAAGGCCATCCTGGTATTGTTAAAATGAAAAGCCTTGCTAGAAGCTATGTCTGGTGGCCGGGTATAGATAGGGACATCGAATACTGGGGTAATTCTTGCAACAAATGTCAAAAAACCAGGCCTTCTCCACCACAAGCACCCATAAGGAACTGGGAAACCCCACGAGGCCCCTGGTCTCGGATCCACATTGACTTCGCGGGACCTACTAAGGGACATACATTCCTAATTGTCGTAGATGCATACTCGAATTGGCTGGAAGTTGTAGTTATGCCATCTACGACAACTAAAACAGTCATTAAACAACTTGACAAACTCTTCGCAACCCATGGACTGCCGGACATCCTAGTGTCCGACAACGGGCCACAATTAATAAGCATCCAATTCGAACAGCACCTAGCCTCCCTAGGTATACACCATGCTCTAACCGCGCCGGCCCACCCGGCTGCAAATGGTAGAGCGGAGAGAATGGTCAGGTTTACCAAAGAGGGTTTAGAGAGAATGGACATTGGGGATGTCCAAGATAAAATTAACCGCCTACTCACCCAACATATCACACCCAGTACTATAACCAACAAAAGCCCGGCGGAACTATTAATGGGAAGAAAGCTTAGGTCGCAATTAGACAGATTGCACCCAAATTATACACCAGAAAGACCCCCCAACTCCTCCACCCATTTCAGAACATTTGAAATCGGCGACCTAGTCTATGCAAAAAATTTCACCGGGGACTCCTTATGGCTTCCAGGCACAATCACACAAATTACAGGCCCCCGGTCCTACCAACTAACCATAGACAATGGCAGGGAATGGAAGCGGCACACAGACCAGCTTCGTTCCCGAAACATTGAAAGAAATACGAACGCACAACCACAAATAATAAAGAACGACGAAAAACAAACCAAAGAGCGGGGGGAAATACAAGAAAATAATAAAGAACTGTTTAAAATAAACCCAGAATATTCTAACAAACAAAAAGAGCAAAAAAGATACTTACAGTTAGAAGAAAATTGCGGGAACAATCCAATCGAAAGGGCCAGCCAGGCCAGCTCGACCTGCCCGGAGAAACCAGGAGGGAGCGGCAAAACCATCGGCCTGAGAAACTCAGGCGGCAGCAAAATGGCTGACTCACCCTTCCAGGCGGTTCCATGGAGAAGAGCCGGAGAGACAGCAACCCCATCCGAACTGGTCGAAGTCTCCAGCGAAAATGAACTGCGCAAGTCCAGTAGAGTCAGAAGAAGCCCCACCTACCTGCGCGACTACGTCACCACGTAGGACTGAACCAAGAGGGGAGGGGTGTTCTGTATGAAAATAGTAGACTCCTAATTTGCTATTCTGATTGGCTAAGAAAGCCAGTATAGGGATTGGTTCACTAGGAACCAATCCAAGAAGTCGCTTAAAGGCGGCAAGATTAAACTACTGTCATTGGCTACAAGCTGGCAGGCAAGCCGCTATAAAAGGGTTGCCGCAGCTTGAGCCAATGTTCCGTTTTTACTTGTTGTTAACAAATAAAGACATTTGTTTGTTGGAACCCGGTCTACCTTGCGTTTTTCCAAATGGAACAATTAGCATTCTGTAGGTACTGTTTAATTCTTTCCTCATCAATATTCTCTTGTGTATATAATTTCTCATAATAGTCTCATATGATTTCCTTCTTCTCTTTGCTACCATAGCAAACTTGGCCTTGTTCATCTATTAATTGCAATATTTTCCTTGATTCTTTCTCTTTTCTCAATTTATATGCTAACCATCTTCCTGGTTTATTTGCATCTTTAAAATAGTTCTGTTTAGCACCTCTAATTTTTTGTGCTAGCTCTTCTTTTTCTATTAGACCCATTTTATGTTTGGTTATATCCATTTTTAACTTGATATCCTTTTTCTGTGGCGGTACTTAACACATTTTGATGTGAAAATTTTGTCCTGGTACTCTTGTTTGTTTGGTATTCAACACACAAGCTAGAACTTGGTGTCAGCTGCCTTGTGACTCATTACATTATTTCTTATGGGAAAAAAATTGTTTGGTACTCAACATTTTTGTTACTCATTGCTCTTCCTCAGTTAACGATGAATACTGAAGTACCACTTATAAGTTGAAGCAGATACCTATCTTTGAAAAGTTCTTAAGCATACTCTATATTTTATGTCTAGAACCTAAAATTGATAAAAGCCATGTATAATACAGATCCTGGCCGAGAAGGATATTTTTTTGGATCAATTTTACAAAATAGGGACATAATCTAATGTTGAGAATCCAGCTCTAAAACGTGCTTACCCTTCAGACAAAATATTTTCTGATTCAGTCCCCTCAAAGATATTTTTATATAAATACCTACTTTGTACTGTTTATTTTGCTAAGCCAGCGAATGATCGATCATTAGCAGGAGAGGTTGGTTACTTTATAGTTGCTTTATAATATCTGTGCAGGCCTTCTCTCCAGCTAGTAAAATGAGATCTCCAGTGATTCTCCAGAGCAGGGAAGTCAAACTTGATTTCATTGAGAGCCACATGAAGGTTGTATTTGATCGTTTGGAGCTGGAGTGGGCATGGCCAGGGTGGGTGTGGCTGGCTCAACATCACTCATGTCAGGGTGCTTATGGTGGCCTGAGCACTTTGCCAGTGAAAATGGGCTCCTGAGTTCGGTTTTGGCTGTGATGGCCTCCTGTAACTCTCTGCCAGCTAAAACAGAGCTCAAACGGGTGGCATGCAGCCCTCTTGAGCTCTGTTTTCATTGGCAGAGGCACTGCAGCTGGTCCTCCACAGTTTACAGGTGACCTGGTGGCCAGATCTAAGCAACCCATTGGCTGAATCCACCTCCTGGGCCTTGAGTTTGACACCCCTGCTCCAGAGACTCAGGTAGAAAAGGATCTTTCAAAGCACTGATTTCCTATTCCTATTAAATGGAAAAAGCAATATTCTGCATGAGCTACAGTTGCCATGAAATCTGTCTTTCACATGAAGAAATTTCCATACATGCTTCCTCATACTTCTTTTGCAAACAAGACAATTCTCTTTTAAGTTGGGTGGCAGGTCTATTTGCATCTCCTGTACAACAGACTTCTATGTCTCTCAAAACCAGAAACTTCTCAAAGTTTCATATAAAAATCCTTCCAAAGGTTGGGACCTCTAAGTGCAATCAAATGAACTTTTAAACTTTCTGAATTTGATCTTCCAAACAGATATTTGAATACTGTAAAATATCTTAGTTTTTTAAATAGATATTTGAAACAATATCAATACCAAGAAAACAGCCAAATATTTCATAATATCCCCAAAGAGTTCTCAGACCTGCTTAAAGGTATCAGACAGTGGTTCAATATGTGTGTTGCTATCCAGAAATAGCCAAATAAAAGAATTGGAAGGAGGGGGGATAATAAAGAAAAATAAAGATGTGTTCCCTGATCCCAAAGAAAACATTCAGACACATAATTTCTCAATTCTTCTTCTTCAATACCTTCTGGTATTCTTTTTTCTTTGCTTACGTATGGCCCCACTTATCTATGCCTGAGAACTAGCTTGATGTAGTAGTTAAGGCACATGGTTAGAAAACTGGAAGACCATGAATTCTAGTCCCATTTTAGGAACAAAGCCATCTGGATGACTATGAGACAGTAATTGTCTTTCAGTCTTGGGGAAAAGGCAAAAGCAAACCACTTCCAAAAGACTGCCAAAAAAACAGCAGGGACTTGTCCAGACAGTTTTCTGAAGTCAAGACTAATTTAAAGACATAAAATGAAATAAAATACTAAAATAAAGCAAAAATCTATGTTTACTCTTAATTAAAGTGGTCTTATGTTTCCCAAATATGAACTATTTCCACGTTTAAAGCTTGATTTACTGTACAAATGTTTCATGCATATAGGAAGGTAGCTAGGCTCTAGTTGCAGCCAGAAAATCAGCTAATAGTCACTAGTATATTGTCTTGTACCCCAGCTCAGATGGTATCCCATCTGTGAAGTGAGATTAATAATTTTTAATTGAAAAATGAAAATAGTGTTTGTTTACAAACATGTTGGGGAAATTAAAATACAAATATGAAATGGATGTGATAAATGGGATGCATATTACTTCCAACAACTAAAGGCAGCAGGACTTAAAGGCCTGGTCCCACTGGCTGACGGACGCAAAACATGCATAAAGAATACAGCGGACGAGCAGAAATTCAGGGGTGGCTCCATCCGTTGTCATCCGCTCCAAAAAGTGGCGAAAAATTGCATAAACAGAACGGAAAAGAACAGAAAAGAATGGACGTGGGTAGTATGTAGCGGGGATGTTAAACTGATGTTCATAGGAAGCCTAGCAGATGAAAGCGTATGGAAGCGGATGACACCTCCGAAGCGGTTCTGGGGGAGAATTTCAAAGTGGACGCATAGCGGAAGAGGCGGATGCATAGCGGATGATGCAGATGCATCACGGACACCTATAGGAAACAAAGGGGATGTTGCACTGATGTATATCGTATGCAAAGCATTCACTGCACATGCAGGGAGTATGAATTGCGTCAGCTCCACGGATATAAAAGGATGCAGCACGCATGCAGTCAGCAAACAGGGGAAAGACGTGCTGCATACATCTTGCAGGAACACCATGGTTCATCAGTCAGGCAAGAAGAGGAAGCCCGTGCCTACTTGTTCAAACCCTGGCAAGGTGAAGAAAGCCAGAACCAGCATCCCACCCCCTGGCACTGACTCTGAAGCTGCTGCTGCTGCTGTGGACCAGCCCCAAGGCCCTCAAAGTCCTGCTGCTGAAGGCCCTGCTGCTCAAGCCTGAAGGCCCTGCTACTCAAGCCCCTGAAGGTCCTGCTGCTGAAGCCCCTGAAGGCCTTGCTGCTCAAGCCCCTGAAGGCCATGCTGCTCAAGCCCCTGAAGGTCCTGCTGAGGGCCCTGTCAGAGGAAGGAAGAGGCAAGGGAAGGAGAAGGGAGAGAGGAAACAGTACACTGTTTCCGAGGACCATGAGGTGCTGGAATGGCTGAGGGAGAACGAGTACCTCTGGAGAAAGGGCCACAGACTGTATCGGGACACCAGGAAGAAGCAGGCAGCTTGGAGAGACAAGGCAGAGAGCCTGGGGTACACTGTAGAAGTACTCCTTGGATGGTGGAAGCACATACACACCTGGTATGGCAAGCTACACCTCAAGAAATCTGGGTAGGTCACTGTCACTCTCACTGACCGGGAGATGTAAGTCATGGCCGTAGTGCAGTTTCCTGGAGGTTGAGATCCACCACCGAGGAGCAGCCCCTCTGACACCCCTCTCCCTCAGACAGCCCACAAACAGCCAATCCTCTTCCAGCCAGGAGACAGCTCCCCTGTCCAGGCAGGTGTCTTCAGAGGGCCCCACAGCAGAGACCCCCCCCCCGACAGCTGCACTCCCCATGCCGGAGGATGACACCCTGCTGTCACAAATGGAGCAAGAAGCAGCAGCCACCAGAAGCCAACTCACCCCCACCCCCAGCTCCACCTCCACAGAAAGCAGGCAGAGAGGCAGACTGGAGGGCCAGAGCCACACTGTCCTGCTGGAGATCAGGGACACAATCAAGACCAGCACAGAACTTCTCTCTCAGCTGATCCACTGCGACATACCATCCTCGGGCCAGAAGCCCTTCATCACCTATGTGAGCCAGACCCTCATTGACCTGCCCGAGTCCCAATATCAGGTGATGAAGCAAAAGATAACAGCACTTCTGCACAACCCTCAAGGCCCAGCTGAAGCTGCTCCTACCCAGTCCAGGTCTGCTCCTCCACCCCAGGCGATGTCACAGCCCTCCCATGGCTTTCAGCAGCCCCTCACCTACCAAGACTACGACTACCAGGACTTCCCACAGCAGAAGCAGAACTTCCCAGTCCAGGCCCAGGTTCATCGGATGCCACAGATGCCAGTCCTCACCCAGCTACAGACCAGACAGCCCCACTACACTCCTCCTTCCTCCACCCCACAGCCAAGCCCATCAACGGAAAATCTGTCATCAGTATTGGGCCTGACATCTCAAGTCCTTGATGAAGGGCCTCTCAACCTCATGGGACTGAGTCAGCTCTCAGATAGCTTCCTGAACATACCATCCCCTGTTGTATCCTCAGGACCAGCACTCAAGCCACAGTCACCTCCACAGTCCCTGCCTGCTTAACAGCTGAGACTATGGACATGACTCAGAGTGACTGAGAATAGTGTCAGAGACTGAGTTGTTTACTTGTTAAGTTTATCTTTGCTTAAAACACTTTACTTGGTTCATTTTGCTTTTTTAATACTTTGCTAAAGTTTACTTAAGACAGTTAAAAAAAGGTTATCTTTGCTTAACACATTTAATTCAGTTTACTTGGTTCATTTTGCTTATTTAATAAAGTGATAAAGTCTACCTAAGAAAGTTAAAAAGAAAGTCACCTGGTACTGGGCCTCGGGCATATCCCTGAGGGTGTGGCTCACGTAGGTGATGAAAGTGTGGTGGCTGGAGGATCCTCTGTCCAAATGGACCAGCTGAGAGAGAAGTTCTGTGCTGGTCTTCATTGTGTCCCTGATCTCCAACAGGACAGTGTGGCTCTGGCCCTCCAGTCTGCCTCTCTGCCTGCATCCTCTGGAGCTGGGGGTGGGGGTGAGGGTGCGTTGGTCTCTGGTAGCTGCTTCTTCTTCCTCCATTTGTGACAGGGGATCCTCCATGTCTGGCGGCATGGGGAGTGCAGCTGTCGGGGGGGTCTCTGCTGTGGGGCCATCTGAAGACACCTGCCTGGACTGGCTCGCTGGCTCCTGGCTGGAAGAGGACTGACTGTCTATGGGCTGTCTGAGGGAGAGGGGTGTCAGAGGGGCTGCTCCTCAGTGGTGAACCTCACCCCCCAGGAAGCTGCACTTGGCCATGACGTACATCTCCTGGTCAGTGAGCTTGACAGCGGCCTGCCCAGATTTTTTGAGGTGTAGCTTGCCATACCAGGTGTGCATGTGCTTCCATCATCCCAGGAGTACATCTGCAGTGTAGCCCAGGCTCTCTACCTTGTCTCTCCAAGCTGCCTGTTTCTTCTTGGTGTCGTGATAGAGCCTGTGGCCCTTTCTCCACAGGTACTCGTTCTCCCTCAGCCATTCCAGCACCTCCTCCTCATGGTCCTCGGAAATGGTGTACTGTTTCCTCTCTCCCTTCTCCTTCCCTTGCCTCTTCCTCCCTCTGGCAGGGCCTTCAGCAGGGCCTTCAGGGGCTTGAGCAGCAGGCTTTGAGGGCCTTGGGGCTGGTCCACCACAGTAGCAGTAGCAGCAGCAGCAGCGGCAGCAGCACCAGCACCAGCAGTACCACCACCACCAGCAACAGCACCAGCAGCACCAGGAGCACCAGCAGCACCAGCAGTAGCACCAGCAGAACCAGCAGAACCAGCAGCTTCAGAGTCAGTGCCAGGGGGTGGGATGCTGGTTCTGTCCTTGCCAGGGCTAGCATGAGTAGGCACCGGCTTCCTCTTCTTCCCTGACTGATGAACCATGGTGTTCTTTGAAGATGTATATTCTACAGGAAACATGCTATTTGTGAATCATTCGTAACTGGCTTCTTTCCTGTGATAAGTAATACCTATAAGCACGATCTTTGAGGGATGTAAAAGATGTGAAACATATTTGTATACAATTCTCTAATCTTCAGTTGCAAAGAGAGTGTGAATTATATTGGGCCAAAATGATTGTAATCAAATCCTTTTTGTTATAAACTTTCAGATTGAGAAGAAAGCCATCTAAAATATAATGTGCATTCTATTCTCTTTCTATTTCTCTTCCCTTCTAATGATTTGCGGGGATGATGTAGAGCAGGGTTGTCAAACTCATGTCATCATGGCAGCATTACGTGATGTATTGGGACTTTTTTCCTTTTTGCTAAACTGGACGTGGGTGTAGCTAGCACATGACGCATCCGGGCCTTGGGCCAGGAGTTTGATAGACCTGAAATAGAGGGACCAAGAGGTAAGAGGTGCTGCCTAGAGCAGCAGTTGCCAACAAGTGGGCCACAAGAAAATTTTGGTGGTCCACAGAGAAATCTCATCCCCAGAGCAGCCCCCCTCAAAGCAATTAATCCAGGCTGTGCAATAACACAAGGCTGCTCGCCCACTTGGCCCGCAGGAACTCTCCCCGCCCACTCACTCCTTACCTGGCCAACTTGCCTGCTTAATTGCTATTTTTCCTTTTTCCGACCATCAGCTGTTCCACTTTGCTGGGAGATTTAGATTAGCTAGAAAGCAGGAAATTGTTGGATTTCTTGCTTTCCAGCTAGTCTTTAGATCTTCGGCTCTGCTTTTAAGCACAGCCGAACCTCCCTAGGACTGAAGGTTGTGTTATTCAGTGCAGACTCACGGCAAGCAAATTTTATGTGATAGACTGAGCCAGCCGGTGACAGATAGATAGATCACTGAATGATTCTGTGAGCAACTCAATCTGCCTGCCTGTTTTGCCTGATTTTGGGTAAAACTTGCTCTTTTTTAATTTTAAAAAAATCAATATTTATATCAATATTTATAATATTTACATACAAGCCATGCCCAGACAGTCACATGACCACCAAGCCACAGCCACAAATTAAGCCACACCCACAGAACCAATTAGTGGTCCCTGGGATTGAAAATTATGAGTTTGGTGGTCCCTAAGGTCCAAAAAGTTGGTGACCCCTAGCCTAAAGAATGATCAGATGAAAAAGAAAGGAGCCCACACTAGTATACAGCATGTCAAGAAAAAAAAGCCTTAAAAAGATCCACCATAAGGTATCAGAACATTAAAAGTGATGGTGGGAGAGTTATATTTTCAGATTTGCAACATTCTGTTTAGCCTTACTGTGATGGATTTGTCTATGAATGGGAAGATGGTGTGGTGGACTATAGTGAAGAAAAAGTTTCCTAGGAAGGAGGAATCACATTCCAAGCAGGAGGATGAAATCAAAGACACATAGCCTGAAGTTTGGATTGGGGACAGAGGAAGAGATTTAGGGTAGCCACTCTTTCAAATTTCCCAGGATATATCCATTAGGGATAGAGTAGTATAGATTTAATCTGGCAAGATTCTGTATATGTGGTATAAGCAGATAAATAACTGAATTTTGGCTGGATTGTTCTATGCCATTTTTGAGCCAGGCCTGACATTCACAGTATAATGGAATTAGTGCCTCTAGTTATGTTTCCTGTTTGGTTTCCTTTGGAAGGCTAACTACCTTCCCTCTGATGACCTCTGGTGAAGCAGGGCCTGGAATAGGGCAATTATTCTGGTTCTCCTTGACATCTCAATGTCTTTTGATACTATCAATCATGGCATCCTTCTGGGCTGACTGTAGGGAATGCAAGTGGGATGGGATCTTCTCCCTTCTTTGTGGCTGGCTCCAATGAGTATTAACAGAAGAAACAGGTCAGGATCACAGTCCCTGGTTAGTGTGGCACTCTAGGGCTAATGATCTTGCCTTCTTTAATATCTGCATGAAGATGCTTGGTATGGTCATTGGTTAGATGGGTCAGGTATCCACAATATATCCACAATATTTTGATGATATTGATGTGGAACTTGACCCTGAGCTATCAACTGATATAACTCCAGTGCCTAGACACTATTGGAATTTGAATGGGTAGAAACAAGCTTAAGTTCAGCACTGACAAGATTGGGTGGCTATATATTCCTGTTCTTCCAATATTATGTTAATTCTCCCTGACAGGACTAGTGTGCAATTTGGGAGTTTCCTTGGTCTTGAAGAGCAGCAGGTGGTGGTTGTAGTCAGGGGGACATTCATCCAGATCTGTCCAGTGCAAGCTAATTGTTCTTATTTCTGGAGAGAGCGAGTCTTTTCTCACAATCCACTTTGCACATGAACTATTACAAGGGACTTTACATGAAGCTATCCTAGATCTCCTGAAAGCTGCAATTTCTTGGGAAGCTATAGCTGGCCCAAAATGCAGCATGTGTAAAGTTGGGGATATGCTTTGATATCTCACAAAACATCTTTTATGTTGGAACTGTATTGTTTTTTATGAACTTCTGGGTGCAATTCAGGATGCTGGTCCTACTAACTTCCTATCCAAGTTTTTTTTTAAAAAATTCTGAAATGATATTTTAGAACTACACTTTTACACTTTGTTTTTTGATAACCCAATGTGATTTGTTTTCATATGGCTTCCAGGCTGTTATCTCAGAGTGTTAACATGTTCAATAATATTGTTAACTTGAAAATATTGGAATTCATATTTTTCCCTGCTTTGTTGTGAGCTAAAAGGTTTTATTTTTATTTGTGGAGTTCTTTCTCACTTCTTTTTGGGCTGTGAAAATCTGATCTGTATTTGCTAGCTTCAAATACATTTCACCACCAACTATACTGACAATCTTTTCTTTTATAGAACAATTTAATAGCACAAAGGGACAATTCTATAAAGCAGCTCCCTAAAATACCTGTATTACTTTGAGATGGAATTTTCAAAATATTGTACTTTCCCCTGCAAAGCTTTAGCAAGTAGATTAATTTACATTTGATAAGCCTGCAATTCATATTGATATGGGCAACTGGGCTATGAAAAACAGCTGAGCTGAAACCTTTTACCCGATGTTCATTTTAGTCGTTTTGAAATGTTTCTTCCATTTCTTACACTTTAAAAATATTCCAATGTTATTTAGATTTTTTTGCCTTTGTTCTGCTGCTTTATAAAACTGAATGTTGAAATCCCTGTGATTATTTTTTTTCTTAAGATGTCAGGGTCCTGTTTCTGATATTAATATATTAGGGAGAATCATCTATAAAATATTGTTCTATAATGACAGCATCATCCGCGCTTAACTAGGAAATGATTTTTTTTATTATTATTATAATCTATGGATGTGTGAGGTAACTGGGATATACCTCAGTGAAGTGACAAAGTGAAACTATTTGCTTGTTGAAGATCTTTGGGCCATTTTGAAGCTTCTTTCAGTTGAGGAAAAGGGAAGCCATGGTCGATTTCTTTAAAATCAGAAAGGCCACCTTTTTTACTTTCAAAGGGGTGCTTTCCCACAAGGTGGAAAAATCATACTTTAATAAATCCTTTTCTGAGATTCTAGAAGCCCTCTCCAATCAGAGTTCTCCAAAATAGGCAATATAGTTTTCACCATTTTGAGGCAATACATACAATAAACAATCATGTAAAGTTTAAGTATAAATCTCCTACCATTTTGAGGCAATTCATGTCATAAAGTGTGTGATGATACTCAGCTGTATGTCTCAGCCTGTGATGAATTAAGCGATGCCGTGTCCTCCCTCTCGCAGTGCCTGGAGGCTGTTAGGAGCTGGATGGGAAGCAATGGGTTGAAACTGAACCCTGGCAAGACTGAGTAGCTCTGGGTTTGGGGTTCTTTGGCCCATGGAGAATTGCCACCTTTGGTCTTGAATGAGGTGACACTGCCCAAACAGACCCTGTGCACAATCTGGGGATTCTTCTTGACTCATGACTCCTGCACAAAGAGCAGGTTGTGCTTCGGGCAAGGAGGGCCTTTGTGGAACTGAAGGTTGTGTGCCAGTTATGCCCTTTCCTGGCCCAACATTCCCTACTCAGGGTAACTCATATCCTAGTCACTTCCTGTATTGACTATTGCAATGTACTGTCAGGGTTGACACATGTTCTACATGGGGCTGCCTGTTCGGACCATTCTGAGATCACAATTAAGCACACATTTAGACCAAACCACTCTCTTTTTATTTCAATGCTGGGAATAATGGTCATTCCCAGGCCATAATGAATCCCAGTCTCTCGAGGTAAGCACCCACCTTTATCTCCTTTCAATTGCTGCCAACAACTGAAGTGCCAAATTAACTGTAAAAAGTCAAATGGAGTACAAAGTCCATCCAGAGCTTCAAAGTCTAATTCAAACAGAATGAACAATGTTGCTTCCTGCAAAGGTTCCTGTCCTTTTGCTCCTCCTTTATATCTTATATGAGGGGCCTACTCCCGAGTCACCCCTTTTATCTGAACAGTTCTTGCCTTCTGGCAGCTCTGTGCACACATGAACTCGGAAGAGGCTCCTCTTGTTCCTCTGCCTTGCTGCTGTCAGATTCTGGAGGCTCCAGAATCAGCACATAAATCCCAGGTGGCCTGGCCCCATCTCTGTATTGGATGCAGGATCATCATCCAAGTCTTCCCCAGACTCCTGGACTGGCTCATGTCTGACTCTGCTGTTGTCTCCACAGGCTGCCAGCAGACCACAACACTGCCCTTGAAGGAGCATCTGGAAGCTCCAGTTGGTGTAAAATACAGTGGCCTGCATGGTTTTGTGCAGACCTCAGTGTATGTACATATCTCTTCTCCTGCAGGAGTGGCATTATTTGTAGATTTGCTTCCAGGTACAATTCAAACTGCTGGTGGTCACCTTTAAAGTCCTTCATGGGTTGGGACCAGGTTATCTGAGGGACAGTCTCTTGCCGGTCACATCTACCCAACCCACTAGAGCAGGAAGCCAAGGAATGCTGAATGTCCCATCCCCTACAGAGATGGAACCCAGAAGAAAAGCCTTCTCCATGGTAGCTCCCTCTCTTTGGAACATCATTCCACCAGAAATTAGATGGCTCAACTCTAACACTCTTTAGGAAGACACTCAAGACATGGTTCTGCAAGTGGACCTGGGGAACCCAGAGTGGCTTGGAGCCCATTAAATGTCTTGTGTGGTGTATTATCAATGGGGTGGGATGGCAGGGAATCTATTATTTAACTGTTTGACTATTTTTCTTCTGTTAGTTTTAATTTTTATACATGAAGTTTTTATATTCATGTAAGCTGCCTTGAGTTGCCATGTGTGAATAGATGGAAATATAATTTTTCTAAAATAAATAAATAAATAAAAAAGATCATGTAAATTTTGAATATGAATCCTAAACAAAGCAAACCCTCCCAACCAAAAACTCCAATGGCATCAAAACCAAACAGAGGTAGTCCTTGACTTACAATAGTGTTTGTAAGTGACTTTAGTGACTGTTCAAAATTACAATGGCACTGAAAAAAATGACTTCTGACTGTTTTTCACAGTTATGACTTTTGAAGCATCTCCATGATCATGTGATCAAAATTTGGATGATTGGCTACTGGTTCATACTTATGACCATTGCTGTATCGGAAGGTCATACTTTGACTTTTTGAAACCCTCTAACAAGCAAAGTCAATGGGGAAGCCAGATTCACTTAAAGCCCCTGTCACACTGCACCAACGGATGCAAAGAGGATGTAAAACGGACAAAAAAGCTTGCCATCCATTGGTTAACGCGATGTACTCACTGCCTACGTTTTGCTTCCTCTCTATCCGTCCAGCATCCATTTATTCATGTTTCATCCACTCAGAAAGTTTTGAGCTGCTCAAAACTTTTGCACGGAAAATGTATCCAATTCGTCCATTCAGCATCCACTACACATCCGCTACGCATCCGTTCTGCATCCGTTACGCATCTGCTATATCCGCTAGGCATCCACTGCGCATCCGCTCAACTCGCATCCGCTCGAACGCAGGGAGGAAGTGGAACGGATGCAGAACGGATGCAGAACAGATGTAGAACGGATGCAGCATGGAAACAAAGCATTTAAAACGGAAAAAACGTTCGCAGAGGGGCCCTATCTCGGATATAAAGGATGTCTAGAGGATGCCTAGAGGATGCAAAGGGACACCTATACTGCCTATAAAAAAGGGGGAGCAACTCACCTGCATCTCACTTTCAGACCAGCAGCCTAGCTGTGCAGACCTCTGCAGCCTTCATCTGACTCTCGCTCTTCCACAGCATCCAGTCATGTCCACCATGGATCGTAACACAGTCCTTTTGGCAGCCACCATCCTTCTGCAACAGTGCAAAGCCATTTACAGGCTCTGTGAACTCTACTATGGGAAGAAAAAGGGGCGGTCAAGAAGCATCTGGGTACGAAGATGGTTCGCCAGAAGAGCAGAGGACGGATTGTACAACAAGCTGATGGTGGAGCTCAGGAACGAAGACACTTGGGCATTCCAGAACTTCATGAGGATGCCTCCAGCCATGTTTGATGAAGTTGTGCAGTGGCTGACACCCAGGTTGACCAAGGCAAGCATCAACATCTGGCCCAGCCTGGACCCTGGGCTCAAGGTGGCACTGACTCTGCGCCACCTGGCCTCAGGGACCACCTACAGGAGCATGAAGTATGCCTGGAGGGTGCCACACAACACCATCAGCATTGTGGTCAGAGATGTGGTGCAGGCCATCATCGAAGAATAGCTGGAGGAGCTACTCCAGTGCCCCTCCACTGAAAAAGGCTGTAAGAAAGTTGCAGAGCAGTGGTATCAGAGGTGGAACTTCCCACACACTATTGGAGCCATCGATGGCAAGCACTTGGCCTGCAAAGCACAACGCAAGTCGGGCTCCACTTATTTCAACTACAAGGGCTTCTTCAGCATCGTCCTCTTTGCCATGGTCGATGCTGACTACAAGTTCATGTACATCGATGTTTCAGGCAACGGCTCATGTTCAGATGCCCAGGTATACAATGCCAGTGACCTCAAGGAGGGGCTGGAAGGCAACCTCATCATGGGCTTCCCAGATCCAGACCCCCTGCCCAATGACACACAAGATGTGCTCTACTTCATCGTGGGGGATGACGCCTTCTCCCTCAGAACCTACCTCATGAAGCCCTACACTTCCAGACTCCTCACCCGTGAAAGAGGATCTTCAAATACAGGCTGTCCAGGGCAAGGCGGGTAGTGGAGAACGCCTTTGGCATCCTGGCCAACAGGTTCCAGGTACTTCTCACCACCATGCAGCATCGCCCAGAGACTGTGAGGATGATCGTGGAAGCTTGCTGCATCCTCCACAATCTCATGCGGACCCGCTACCCAGTCTTACAGAACAGGCTCGTGGACCTCCAGCAAGGCAATGGGGACATGGAGCCTGGGGAATGGAGGCAAGGGTGAAACCTAATAGACACTGAGGATGTGCAAGGCCCCAACAGAGCCTCACGTGAAGGGAAGAAGCAGCGCAACCTCCTGAAACACTGGTGCAACTCCCTAGCTGGAGCAGTGGAGTGGCAAGACAGGATGATAGATGATTAATGGGTGCTTCCTTCAGCTTGTCTCATCACACGGATGAGATTGGGCCATGTATGTTGGGTAGGCCTACAATGAACCGGGCATTTAATAAAGAGTTGTGTTTGTGTTGACATGTGTGGATGATTGATTACATTGTTATTGATAAAAAAGGGCCATAGGGGTGGCACCTGGGAGGGTGGACCATACAGTCCCACTATGCTTGCACTGGAGGTTTATCTATCCCACGGCTATTAGCCATCCCAAAGGTATCCCTGCCCATCCCACTGTTATCTTAACCCATCGCACAAGCATGCAAAGGCTTAAACCAATTCTAAAAGTTTCCACTAAGACTTTATAAAAAAAAAAGAAATGAAGCAAATGTGTGAATCAAATATAAGCTTTATTGAACAACAAGCTGTAAAAGAAAAAAGACCCAAGTCAAGTGTCCAAATAAAGTGTCCACACCTAGTCTCTGGCAGTCTTCACGGTCACTCGGAGTTATGCCCAGTCTCAGGGGTGAAGGGTCCAGGTGCTGTGGAGGTGGTTGCTGCTGCAGTGCTGGTTTGAAGCCCCACTGGGGTGCCTGGCCCTGAGAGGACAACAGGAGATGGTGTGTTGAGAAAGATCTCAGTTAGCTGGCTCAGACCCGTGATGCTGAGAGGTCCTTCCTCCATGCCATGGGGTGTCAGCCCCAGTACTGATGAGAGATGTACTGAGGCCAGGCTTGGCTGTAGGGTGGAGGAAGGAGGAGTGTAGTGGGGCTGTCTGGTCTGCAGCTGGGTGAGGACTGGCGTTGGTGGCATTGGTGTCGTCGGTGGCATCATTGGCGTGGGTGGCATTGGTGGCATCAGTGCAACCGGTGGCAATGGTGTCGCCCCATGACTCTGTGCCTGGACTGGGAAGGGCTGCTGCCTGTGCTGCTGGACCTCCTGGTAGCCATAGCCCTGGTAGGTGAGGGGCTGTGGAAAGCCTTGGAATGGGAGGGACATCACCTGGGGTGGAGGAGCAGATCTGGGCTGGGTGGGAGCAGGTTCCTCTGGATTTGGAGGGTTGTGAAGCAGCTCGGTGATCCTGTCCTTCACCACCTGGTACTGAGTTTCCTCCATGTTCCTGAGGGTCTGGTTGACATAGGTGAGGAAGGGCTTGCGGTTGGAGGATGAGGAGTCGGTGTTGACCAGCTGAGAGAGGAGATCTATGCTGCTGCGGATGGTGTCCCTGATCTCTAGCAGGACAGTGTGGCTCTGCCACTACTGCTGTCTGGCTCTCTGCCTTTCTGTGGAGGTGGAGCTGGGGGGGGTGGATGCAGCTACGACTGTGGTGGACTCGATGTCTCCTTTCTCCCACCGCACCAGGGAGTTCTCCACGTGCTCCACCATGGTTAAAACAGCTGTCCACGGGTTCTCCGCCATGGCACGCTCCACAGAAACCTGCCTGGAGACAGGGACTAACTCTCGGCCGGAAGAGGACTGGGTCTCAGCAGGCTGCCAGAGAGAGAGGGTTGTAAGAGGGCTCCTGATGCTCCTCGTTGGCAGATCTCACCCTCCAGGAAGCTGCACCTGGCCATGACGTAGGTCTCTCTGTCCATCAGCTTAACCGTGGCCTGGCCAGATTTCTTCAGGTGCAGCTTCCCGTACCAGGTGTGCATATGTTTCCACCAGCCAAGGAGCACCTCCGAAGTGTAACCCATACTCTCCGCCCTCTCTCTCCAAGCAGCCTGCTTCCTTTTGGTGTCCCTGTACAGCCGGTGTCCCTTCACAGATAGTCATTCTCTCTCAGCCACTCCAGCACCCCATCCTCGTGTTCCTCCTCGATGAAGTATTGCCTCCTCTCCCGTCCCCACATACGCCTCTTCCTCCCTTTGGGAGGACCAGATGGGCCCTCATCAGAGGGGCTCCCAGGTGGTAGGGGCTGATCCTCCACACCACCAGCAGCAGCAGCACTAGCAGGATCATCATCATCATCATCATCATCATCATCATCATCATCATCACCAGCAGGATCATAATCATCATCAACAGCAGCAGCAGCACCAGCAGCGCCAGCAAGACCAGGAGCACAAGCAGGACGAGCAGGACGAGCAAGACCAGGAGCACGAGCAGTACGAGCAAGTCCAGGAGCACGAGCAGGACTAGAAGGACCAGCAGGACCAGGAGCAGCTTCAGCAGAGTACGCAGCAGCAGAAGTACCACCGCCAGCAGCAGCTTCATCAGAAGCTCCAGCACCAGAAGAGTGAGCCCGAACAGCAAAATCCCCAGCAGAAGCAGAGTCAGGGACAGGGGGCGGGAGGGTGGCCCTGTCCCTCTTGGCAGGGATGGTGGCAGGCTGCTGAGGCTTTCGCTTCTTCCCCATGGTTGTGGGGTTGCTGGCTGGCAGGGAGGCTGGCAGGAACCAAGGCTGGCAGGAAGCCTGGCAGGAAGACTGGCAGGAAGACTGGCAGGAAGGCTGGCAGGAAGGAGTCAGGCAGGCAGGCACCACGGCTGGCAGGCAGACTGGCTGGCAGGGAGGCTGGAAGGCAGGCTGGCAGCAAGGCTGGCAGGCAGGCAGAGAGCAAGGCTGGCAGGGAGGCTGGCCAGGAGGCTTGGAGGCAGGCTGGCAGGAAGGCAGGGCAGGCAAGGACTCGATGTATCCGGCAGCAAGTCTTTCCTCCGAATGCTGGCCACGTGCGAGCTGCTTCCCTTAATATCCACGTGGCTTACGCAATGCATCCCCCCCGCATGCGCAATTAACGCTCGACATCCGTCAGGCTTCCGCTGTGCATCCGCTAGGCTTCCTCTCTGCATCCGCTTCATCCGCTGTGCATCCGCTGTGCATCCGCTGTGCATCCGCTCAGCGTCCGCTCTGCATCCACTCTTTCCATTCTGTGTCCACTTTGCTGAGGCCCCCCGGAAGCCTAGCGGATGTGCCATCCGCTCTCATCCGGTTCCATCCGCTGGGCTTCCGTTCTGCATCTGCTTTCCATCCACCCTGCGTCCTCCCCCCGTCCGTGTTATCCGCTCTGGTTATGCAAATTTTTGCCCCTTTTGAGAGCGGATAACAACGGATGGAACATTTTGCTCGTCCGTTGTGTCCGTTTTGCATCCGTTGGGCAGTGTGACAGGGCCTTAACAACCAGGTTGCTGACTTATTGACTGGAGTGATTCACGAAGCAATTGTGTTGAGAAAGGTTATAAAATGGGGCAAAATTCGTCTGACAACTGTCTCACTTAGCAGCATAATTTTTGGGCTGAGTTGTGGTTATAAGTCTAGGGCTACCTGTATTCTTGGCTTTGCTGTTGTGATTGATGATGATGTACATTTTGCATCCATATTCCCCAGACTATTGTTCTGACCCTGCCTTAGTAGAAACAATAAACAGAATCCTTGTCACGAAAACCCCCTCTTTATTTACCTATTGTAAATTAATTGCATTCACCCACCAAAAACTCCAGGCAGTAGTCCTTCAAAGAGTTAATGGCAGGAACAGATCTTGTAAGTTCCTTATGATAATTGCACGGCTGTGAGCTCCCTACTCAAAGGCTGCAAATTCAGTTCTGGCAAGCAGTCTCTGTGGCATGAATCACAATGAGCAAAATCTTCAGAAAGACAAATGGCTGCCTCTTACAACAACTGCTCCTCTTTCCTTCTATTTATTCCCCAGCCAGGGAGTGGCCATTCAGTGTCTATGTGTGCTTTGCTTCCCAAGTCGACTCCTTGACTTCCGTTGTTCCCCCCTCCTAATAGCTATGCACATATGTGCATCTGGAACAGGTCCCAGCTGTTCTTCCTCCTCCTTCGTATCAGTTTTTGGAGGCAGCTGCCTCTCTGCTGGCCGGGAAATGTTGGACGGCCCTGGCTCTATCTCTGCATCCAACACAGAGCATCTATCAGAGCTGTTATGTATTAGCGTACTTACCTGTAATTGGCAGCAGGAAATTTGAAGAGCCATCACTGGCCACAGCCACAAGCAGCCCTGACACTGACAGTACCAGGACACCCGGCCATGAACAGACGGGTGGAACACATGGTACGTTACACAAAGGAAACATTACAAAAGCTGGGGCTTGGGGACACACAAGAAAAGATAGATAAGCTACTAAGCATTCAACACCTGACACCCAGTGCCACAAATAAAAGCCCAGCAGAGTTGCTAATGGGGAGGAAACTAAGATCACACCTAGACAGACTGCACCCCACATATAGCCCAGAAAAACCAGCAGTTTTCTCCAGTAATTACTGCACATTTCAAACAGGGGACTCAGTGTATGCAAAAAATCTCACAGGAGAAACATTGTGAATGCCAGCAAAAGTGACCCAGATAACTAGACCCCATTCGTACAGGTTAGATCCTGCGGATGGGAGGAGCTGGAGGAGACACATAGACCAGCTCAGATCTAGAGTCATGAAGGGTGACCCAAACAAACCCATGGAAGAGAGGGGAAACAAATAAAACAAACACAGGGAAGAAGGGGGAGACTCCTCAAAAATGACCATAAGGGAAGGGGGAGACACCTCAAATAAGCAAAACACAACCAGAGAAGAGGGGAGGAGATCCCTCAAACAGTAGGAAGGGAGGGGGAGACCTCCACGAGCAAGAGAAATAACAGAACAAACCCTGACAACTACGCAACAACCACGACTAGCATTAGCCCCGGTCGGGAAACGCAAACACGTACCTGAGTCAAGGGAAGAAGACTAATTGGGAAGATGGGAACAGATCCAGAAGGATAGCGGGAAAACAGTCCCTGGTGGAAGCAGCCGGGCCAACTCAACCAGCCAGGAAATTCCTGGTGGGAGCAGCATGGCTGACTCAACCTTCCAGGAGGTTCCAAGAAGACAGACGGGAGGAACAACAGATCCGACCGAGCAGTCCAGGGGCCAAATGGCAACTGAGCTGCGCAGGTCCAGTAGAACCCATAAAAGCCCTGCCTTCCTATGTGATTACGTACGGTAGGTGAGGCTCAGATTGGTTGAACTTGACCAGGTGGGGAGGGGTGTTATGTACTAGCATACTTACCTGTAATGTTCGGTCTGTGGCAGCAGGAAATTTGAAGAACTGTCACTGGCCATAGTCGTGAGCAGCCTGACTATAAAAAGGGCTGCCGTGGTTTCTTCGGCGCTCAGTCCTAGAAGGAAATAAAAACAATTGATGATCATGCTGGTGTCCTGAGTCTCATTCCCGTGACTTAACAAGAGTCTTCCCCAGACTCCAGAACTGGTCCAAGTTCCTCTCCAACCTCCTCCTCATCTGATTCTGCTGTCAGCTAGTGGGCCACAAAAACTATGTTGCCACAGTTGCCCAGTTAAAAGGTTGCAGAAAGATTCCCAGAGACCATGAGTTTTGCCAGGGGAGCAACTTCTTGTTTTCAGAATTGCTCAGCAATATATGGTGGATTTTTTGCTTTTGTTTTTTTACTACAGATTATTTGGATGGCTGAATTAATTCAGTGATTTTCCTTGTTTGGAGAAGCAACGTGCAAATTATGAGCAATCCTTTATGTCTAAAAAGTCTTACAAGATTTACTAATGCCATGAACAGCAATTAAAAACACGAGCTTCAGCATGTAGGATGATCAATTTTTGCTTAGCTGATTTATAAGCGAGTCCCCAAAGGGAGATATTAGCATCCACAGCTGTGAGGCTATGTGCAAGCCGCCTAGGCTACAGAGATGCAACCTCAGACGGTAGTTGCTGATGCCTGTCTTTTGACATTTCTGCAGTCTTACATTAAACAAGCAAGCTGCTTGGGGCTTGAAAGTTCCCCCTTTGAAAGCTAGCCAGGTGACTCTAGAGACAAAGCCTCTGGAATTGGTTCATCAGGATAGGCGGCTTTTCGGAATTCTTTATCATCTCATTTAGTTAGCATAATAGCGCCTCTTGTTTGATTGTGTGGAGCTTTAGAGTAATTACAAAAAGGATAAACCTTTATTGGTAATCTATACCTTTTCCCCAAGTTGTGTTGATTTGAACAGAACAGCGATGCCAAGAAAGATATTAGTTTCACTGAACCAAACATTTGCAATTAAATCAGAGGATCGAGAACAGATTAAGTGCTAATGAGATGAACAGTATGGATTACAGAAATCTACATTTTTGTTCTATTATCTTCAAAATCCTTATAATTAGATAAAGCGAGGTTGGGAATTGCTAACACTTATTAACTGGTCTGCACAAATCATAATTTTGTCTGGATCCTTCAGGATAATTTTTTCCTCCACCCGCTCCTTGAAATAATGGCCATCTGAGTCTGCTGGGGACAATTGACAGTCATCCTATCTACAGAATAATGCTGTCCCAGGATTATCAGCATTGTAGTACAACCATACCCCCTTTTTCTGGCTTGGCAGCTGTTTCTTGTGAATGAAGGATAGTCAAATATTGGTGCTGTTAATGGAAACCCTGTGTGTTTTTCTGTGTGAGAATGGACATCCTCATTTTCTGACTTCTTTGTTGAGTGACACTTCAAAGTTAGCATAGCACCAAAAAAGTAGATTTATCATCAGTCCTCCAACTTGTAGCCATTGCAGCATCCCTGCGGTTATTTTATTGCTATTAAACAACTTTTATAGTCAGCTTCCAATGGATATTGGTTGCAGTCACATAATATTTCACTTAACAATGCTGTTGCTTAGCCACCAAATTTCTCTTCCTAATTTGATCAGTAAGCGAGGATTAAGAGATAGCGTACAGGTAGTCTTCAACACACAACTGCAACTAAGCCCAATATTTCTGTGCTTAAGTGAGTTATTGAGTTTTGCTCCACTTTATGACCTTTCTTCCTATAGTTGTTAAGTGAATCACTGCAGTTGTTAAGTTAGTAAGACAGTGGTTAAGTGAATCTGGCTTCCCCACTGACTTGTCAGAAGGGGATCACATGACCCAGAACCCTCATAAATTTGGGGCGGTTACCAAGAGTCTGAATTTTGATCATATGACCATGAGGATGATACAATGGTCATAAGTGTGAAAATGGTCATAAGTCATTTTTTCAGTGCTGTTATAACTTCAGTCATTAAATGAACTGTTGTAACTTGAGGACTACGTGTATTTAGGAAAAGCATCTCAGTTGAGCGTGTTTATACTTCAGATACATGGCAAATACATTTTCCCCATATCTTGTTCTTTTTTGTTTAAAAAAACACCTTCTAACATTGGTTCTAGGTGTATCAATAAGGTATTACTTCCACACAGACATTATTTCTAGAGAAATTTAATAAATGATTGATATTGTTGATCTGAGATGTATACGTTTTCTTTTCCTCCAAATAAGCTACTTAACGTAATTTGCAGCCCATAAAAGTATAAACTTGTCCAGAAATAATGAAAAAACATTTGACACAAGGTAAAAGGAATGATAAAGGTGAACACAGAAAGGGTGAAAAGTGGGAGTCAGTAAATAAAGCTAAGCCAAAGTAATATTAAATACCTGTCTAAAGAGAAATATATTTAGTTTTTATTTGAAGGCAATCAGAACACCTTAAATTGGAGCTGTAAACAGACTAGTGAATGGTGTTGCTCATATAATCATTATTTGGAAGATCCAATTCCATTGTAGTTTTCAAAGGCATATATATACATGTGTGTTATATATATATATATATATTTGTTTTCTTAGGCTTTCGCGGGTACTTACATGTGTGCTGTTTAGCTTCCTTCGGGTATTATCCCACATCATTGTAGTTCTGTTAAAGTTGTAGCAATGTTTCAGCAGAATCTCATCTGCCATCCTCAGGCTTCTGTATGGAGTTTGTATGTGGGTCAGGGTCTCACAGCTGTTGGTTTTAAATTTGAGGCTAGTCTATCCTGATTGGTTGGGAGTCTTAGTCTGTGTTTATTGGACTTGGAGTTTGTTTGATTGGTGTTTCCAGTTTCTTCTGTCTGTTTTGTGGCTTTGATTGGCTGGCAACACTCTGTTCCTGTATTGGAGGCTTTCAGTGCAGCTTGGCTTCATGTGAAAGGACAGCTGTTATCTATTAGGAAGCTAGGTTTCATCTGGGTGCCTGGTGGGGGGGTGTTTGAGCTGGAGGCATCAGAGGGAGTCTGTTTGTGCCCAGGTGTTTGCCTGGCTTGTGGTATGGAGATCTTTCTATTTGAGAGTGCAGGCTTCCAAATGATTGACAGTCTGGTGGAATCATCTCTTCTATTTATGCTTTCAGGTCTTTTTTCAATCTCTATGGCTTCTCTGATGATTCTGTGGCTGGGGTTTTCAATAGTGGCTAGGGTTTTGGTGCCATTGAAGTTGATGTTGTGACCTGTGGTTTTCATGTGTTGGACTAGTGAGGAGGTGTGTTCCAGCTTTTTTACTGCATTTTTGTGTTCATCCAGGCGGGTACTTATTCTTCTATTGGTCTGTCCAATGTATGTGGCCAGGCATGATACACAGGGAACTTCGTATATGCCTTGGTTTTCCAGGTCAATTTTCTCTTTGGGGTTTTTAAGGATGGCTGCTATTTTTTGTCTGTTTTGAAGGCAGTCTTGATGTGATGCCTGTGTAGTATCTTACTGATTTTGTCTGTAGTACCTCTTATGTAGGGCAGGACAGCTGTTCCATAGGTCTGTTGACCTTCTAGGTCTCTGTTATGTCTTGGTGTGTTTTTGTGGATCAAGCTGGTGATTTTATTTTTGTGGAAGCCGTTGGCTGTCAATACTTTAGTCAGGGTGCATAGTTCAGTCTTTATATGTGTCTTGTCTGCCAGGCGTTTCATTCTGGTAATTAGTGTTTTGGCCATGGAATCTATCTGTGCTGGGTGGTGGTGGGATTGGGCATTGAGGTTGCGGTTGGTGTGAGTTTTCTTCTGGTATATGGTGTGTCCCAGTGTGCCATCTGTTCTTTTGTAAATTATTACATCTAGGAATGGTAGTTGTTTGTTTATTTCCATTTCCATGGTGAACTTGATTTTGGGGCGTGTGCTGTTTAGGTGTGTTAGGAAATCGTTTAGGTTTTCTTTTCCATGGGGCCAAATCACAAATGTGTCATCGATGTATCTTAGCCATAGTTTGGGTTTGTGGGTGGTATTAGCCAGGGCTCTGGATTCGAATTCTTCCATGAACAGGTTTGCAATGACGGGTGACAGTGGTGATCCTATTACATCCTGATTGGTTGGGAGTCTTGGTCTGTGTTTATTGGTCTTGGAGTTTGTTTGATTGGTGTTTCTGGTTTCTTCTGTCTGTTTTGTGGCTTTGATTGGCTTGGCAACACTCTGTTCCTGTATTGGAGGCTTTCAGTGCAGCTTGGCTTCGTGTGAAAGGACGGCTGTTATCTATTAGGAAGCTAGGTTTCATCTGGGTGCCTGGTGGGGGGGTGTTTGAGCTGGAGGCATCAGAGGGAGTCTGTTTGTGCCCAGGTGTTTGCCTGGCTTGTGGTATGGAGATCTTTCTATTTGAGAGTGCAGGCTTCCAAATGATTGACAGTCTGGTGGAATCATCTCTTCTCTTCTCTTCTCTTCTCTTCTCTTCTCTTCTCTTCTCTTC
>BLBF01000020.1:5110154-5140701 GCA_015471245.1 Laticauda colubrina
GCAGCTCTTTGGATTGGTTCCTAGTGAACCAATCCAATCCTTAGTTTATTTGACCAATCAGGTTTGCAGATTTGGAGTCACCCACTTTACATATAGAACAGAAACAGCTCAGCAATCCAGGGCAGGAATGTACTTGGAGGTCATCTAGTCCAACCTTCTGCTCCAGAAAGTGAGTTTCTGTCTTTTGACCCCCCATTCACATGACTACATAGCCATGACCATCTATCACATAACCACATAGCCATGCCTACCCAGTCACATGCCCATCAAGCCACGCCCACAGAACCGGTAGTAAAAAAAAATTAATCCCACCACTGATCACAGTTATAAAAAACTAATTTCAATCTGCCCATGGTACTTGGCCATAACCCATATATTATGGAAAGCAGATGTAATCTGAAGCTACATCTATGTGACCACAAAGCGCCATTAACAGTCTGTAATTATTCCACTCCACAAATTGAATGGACTAGTTAGCAATAACTAAGGAGCCTGAAATTTATGCTGCTTCAGAGGATTTTTTTTCCTCCTTGCTATTAAAATTTCATGCATAAGATTGATTATGTTTATAGAAATTGACCTCCTTACATTGCAAATGTTTGCCTCAAGGAAGTTGGCTTTGCCTTAGCAACACATAGAATATAATCATGAAAATATAATGAAGAATTAATGAATGCATAGCACATATTATGCAGATCAAAAAATGGTGCAGTGAAATGAATTTTTCGGATAATGTGGATTTCTCCTTGTTTTTCTCCCTCTGCTCACTATTTGTAAAGGTGCTTAATACACAAAAGATGAACTGCTGCATAATTAATTTACAAATGTAACATCATGTACATTCTAAGCAAGCTGCAAAATTAGAATATTAATATATTTGCTGGTGATTATGTCAAATTCTTTTCTGCCCAAACCATGTAATTATGTAATGCAATATTTAACTGTAAATAACACCAAGGAAACAAAAACAAACACTGGTTAAATTGTGAAGCTAGTTCTGTGAACACAGAAAAGTTTTCTATTTCAGGCATATCTTCTTCCCCATTAACAGTTTTTAAAGGCAGTCTGCAGTAAGTTGCAAAAAATATTGGATTTTGTTTTCAATGACTTGGAGAGGTGTCTCGTGTAGGAGATATATAAATAGATTAATACTCAGTTCAGAACCATTATTCTCAGGACACATTACAACAGAAACAGAACTTTAATTGTATTAGGCAGTTGTAACAAAACCAAAGGGTTTTCTTGCGCATTAAAATTTAATCTATGCTAGTATAGATAGTCTTCAACTTATGACCACAACTGAGCCCAAAATTGATCCTCCTAAGTGAATAGTTAAGTGACTTTTGGCCCATTTTATGACCTTTCTTACCAAAGTTGTTAAGTGAGTCACTGCAGTTGTTAAGGAAGCCACACAACAGTTGTTAAGTGATTCTGGCTTCCCCACTGACTTTTCTCTTCAGTAGGTCACAAAAGATGATCGAATGGCCCTGGCACACTGCAACTGTCATAAATATGTATCCATTGCCAAGCATCTGAATTTTGATCATGTTATTGAACATGATCAAACAGTGATAAATGCGAAAAATGGTTGTAAGTCACTTTTTTCAGTGCCTTTGAACAGTCATAAAATAAACTATTGTAAGTCGAGGACTACCTGTAAGTTTTTCTTGGCTACATGTACTTTTTAAAATCCAAAAGATGTCTGTGTGCGGGGAGTAAAATGAGATACTCAGGGAAGAAATTTAATGCAGATAGAGCAATAATTTGAGGCAATAAACAATAGGAAGTGATTATTATTACTTCATTGATTTATTTAATTTTTTTTATCCCATCTTTATTATTTTATAAGTAACTCCAGGAACTGAACATACATCATATTCCTTCATCCAATTTTCCCAACAATCACGTGAGGTGAACACGGCTGAGAGTGAGTGGCCCAAAATCATTCAGTCAGCTTTCATAGCTAAGGAAGGACTAGAACTTCGTCTCCTGGTTTCTAGGCTAGCACCTTAACTACCATAACAAACTAATATGTTGTTGGTTGTAACTAAATTATGTTGTGGTATGTAAACAACCTGATTCTTTAATTCTTGGAAATAATTGAAAATTCGTGTTTATAGTCACTAGTATGACAACCAAGTAAGGTTAGTTTTGAATGTTTAATATATCGTCTCTTGATCCAGGTTCAACATCATTAGTGGAGCTAATTTTTCTTTTAAATATAGGTTTCATGAAAAAAAAAATGAGGTTGTAAATAAAGACTTAACAATAAAACATATGAGAAAGAATTGTTTTGTTTTTTTCTCATGTTCTAAACCTTTTAGTTAATAAATGATTTAATAACAATTATGGAAATAATACACTGCTCAAAAAAATAAAGGGAACACTTAAACAACACAATGTAACTCCAAGTCAATCACACTTCTGTGAAATCAAACTGTCCACTTAGGTAGCAACACTGATTGACAATCAATTTCACATGCTGTTGTGCAAATGGAATAGACAACAGGTGGAAAGCAGAGACAGTTGGCAAGACACCCCCAATAAAGGAGTGGTTCTGCAGGTTGTGACCACAGACCACTTCTCAGTTCCTATGCTTTCTGGCTGATGGTTTGGTCACTTTTGAATGCTGGTGGTGCTTTCACTCTAGTGGTAGCATGAGACGGAGTCAACAACCCACACAAGTGGCTCAGGTAGTGCAGCTTATCCAGGATGGCACATCAATGCGAGCTGTGGCAAAAAGATTTGCTGCGTCTGTCAGCATAGTGTCCAGAGCATGGAGGCACTACCAGGAGACAGGCCAGTACATCAGGAGACGTGGGGGAGGCCATAGGAAGGCAACAACCCAGCATCAGGACCGCTACCTTCACCTTTGTGCAAGGAGGGTCAGGAGGCAGCACTGCCAGAGCCCTGCAAAATGACCTCCAGCGGGCCACAAATGTGGATGTGACTGCTCAGTCAGAAACAGACTCCATGAGGGTGGTATGAGGGCCCAACATCCACAGGTGGGGGTTGTGCTTACAGCCCAACACTGTGCAGGACGTTTGGCATTTGCCAGAGAACATCAAGACTGGCAATCGCCACTGATGCCCTGTGCTCTTCACAATGAAAGCAGGTTCACACTGAGCACATGTTACAGACGCGACAGGGTCTGGAGACGCTGTGGAGAATGTTCTGCTGCCTGCAACATCCTCCAGCATGACCAGTTTGGCAGTGGGTCACTAATGGTGTGCAGTGGCATTTCTTTAGGGGGCCACACAGCCCTCCAAGTGCTTGCCAGAGGTAGCCTGACTGCCATTAGGTACCGAGATGAGATCCTCAGACCCCTTGTGAGATCATACGCTGGTGTGGTTGGCCCTGGGTTCCTTCTAATGCACGACAATGCTAGACCTCATGTGGCTGGAATGTGTCAGCAGTTCCTACAAGATGAAGGCATTGATGCTATGGACTGGCCCGCCCGTTCCCCAGACCTGAATCCAACTGAGCACATCTGGGACATCATGTTTTGCTCCATCCACCAACGCCATGTTGCACCACAGACTGTCCAGGAGTTGGGGGATGCTTTAGTCCAGGTGTACGAGGAGATCCTTCAGGAGACCATCTGCCACCTCATCAGGAGCATGCCCAGGTGTTGTAGGGAGGTCATACAGGCACAACGGAGGCCACACACACCACTGAGCCTCATTTTGATTTGTTTTAAGGACATTACATCAAAGTTGGATCAGCCTGGAGTACTTTTTAACACTTTAATTTTGAGTGTAACTCCAAATCCAGACCTCCATGGGTTGCTAAATTTGATTTCCATTGATAATTTTTGTGTGATTCAACTATGCAATTAACAAAGTATTTAATAAGAATATTTCATTCATTCAGATCTAGGATGTTCCTGAGACAGGAAGTCTAGTCCTGCCAAGAATGTAATAAGGGTTAACAGAGAGGCTGTTTCTGTAAGCAACACCAGAATGTTTCCTTCCTGCCTTCCTTACAGGATTAGGCCAGTAATTTCTTCTAACAACCAGTTATCCGAACTGCTTAGAATGTTAACAACCGGTTCTAGCAAATAGGTGTCAACTGGTAGAATCCCACCCATTTTGCAAAATCCCATTTTGCAAGAATGTTTTAGATATATCAGGTACTGATGCTCCAGCATCTTAAAACTAGGAGCTTTAAAGAAAATGTAATGGGATATTTCTAGAGAGTTCAGAAAATAATGAGTAGAGTAATCATGTTAATCAAAACTGAAAGTAATATTATTCACAAAATAATAATTATTTACTTACCATTTTAAAGCTGCTATTCTGTATTCCCCAAAACAAAGGTGTTCCCTGGAAACAAAAATGAGAAGAAGAAAAAAGCTGAAAGGAAAAGAAAAGCAAAAACTCACATAGATGAAGAAGAAAATAAATTGATCAGAGACAGTTTGGGACAGATAGTAAGAATCCTCTGAACTGTAGTATTTCATTGGGAAGGATTTCAATGGAAAGACTAATAAAATAACATATATGGCACTTTGTCAACTTGTACAAAACTGTTAGACATGATGATGTCAGGAAAACTAAAACTTAGAAAGTGCTGAGACTGGAGAAGGACAATCTGTGGGGTTCCTTTATATATATTCAAAATAAAAAGAAAGAAAAAAAATTAAAGATATAAGCTGTTCAGTGTAAATGTTAATAAATATTAACACATAACAGTTTTGGGATGACATGTAGAAGAAAATAATGCTTATTTCCAAGAGTGAAGGCTGCAAAAAAATATTTGACCATGTTAGGACACAGGTTGGGCTTTGAAAGTATGCGCAGAAACTGTAAGTAAATTATTATGCAGTTATTTTAAGATTTTTTGTGAACTTTAAATTTAGTTTAATTCACAACAGTGGCAATATTTTTTCACTATAATTCAAACATGCTTTAACAGTTCAGTACAAACTTGATACTTTGATCGTTCCCAAAGCATCTTAGATGCTTTTTTATTTGATGGAATTCATTACAGAAGTTAAACCCATAACTTTATCATAAATTCAAAAGTATTTTGAAAGTGAATCCAAATGGGAAATATAAAATGTGGACCAAAGAATTGGAATCTCTTCCAATACTTCCTCAATGGCTTCATGTTCTTAAAACATTAAAATGGTATTGACAGACTTGAAATCAAAACTGATTTCTCAAAAAATTCATATGTTCTGTATTGGTGAATATATTGGACTCCCCAGAGTCTACTTAGAATGAAAAATATATGATTTTCCCTGTTAAAGTTATAAAAAAATCACATTGATCCACAGGATATAATTCTGTGACTATCTGCCACTTTTTTGGGATAATATATTTTAATGTATGTAAGTGAATATTTATTTATTAAATGTATTTATATCATAAATGTTGAGCATAATAATGTGATGCTGAATCATGCACTAAAGCTTTTGAATCTGATTGTGAGGAATTATAATTGTGTCATGCATTTTATCATGGTTAAAAGAATAATATTGAGAAATTGAAAACTGCTGTTATTCCAACTATTAATGGATTGGCTTTTGGAAATAAGTAATTTATCTGTTCTGGAAGAGATATTTTTGACTAATCAATTAATGAAAACATATTTTCTTGGGCATAGATGTTTGTGTTTTACAACAATATTCAAGAAATGTGTGATTTATCTACTTTTAAAAAGGCTACATATTTCTGCTAATTCAAATATGACATCCAACATTTTCTTGGATGTAAATTTATCTTATTTTACAAAAGTAGACATTTTGGTCAAATTGACTATTTTTTATATAAATGATATATTTAAGCAATTTATGCTAAGCTAACATAGCAATTCTTATTTTTTTTCTTCTGTTTGTTTTTAAGTAATATAGTTTTACAATTAATTGGATGACCTATTAGGCATTTTATAATTTTAGTTTATTATTTTTGGGTGGGTTTTTTATTTGGTTGTAAGCTTTCTGCAACACAATCCATAAAATAATAAAGTGATTAGTCTAAAAGTCTTACTATCTTACCTATCTCATTTTTGAGGAATGTGATGAAGCTGAAGTGACACCAGCAAAGCCTTTATACAAAATACTCCAAATCAACCTGATTAGCAAACTAGCTGAGTGAATGTTGGATGACATGACATCTAAGTAGTCACGTAGATAGCTCATAAAGTCATAGATAAAGTGGGCAGCCTTAGGCGCTTCATCAAATTTGGATGGTTCCATAAGTGAGTTTGTGTAAGGTTCAGATATGGACTCTGTATTTTGCAGATCTTATTAATGAGTGAAGTGAACTGAAGAGCGGAAATAAAACTCATATCCACAAATCAGTGGTGGGATTCAATTTTTTTTTACTTCTGGTTCTATGGGCATGGCTTCGTGGGTGTGGCAGGGGAAGGATACTGTAAAATCTCCAGTCAGAGGTGGTATTTGCTAGTTTTCTGAACTACTCAAAATTTCCACTGCCAGTTCTCCAGAACTGGTCAGAACCTGCTGAATACTACCTCTGCCACAAGCGATGCTAATCCTGGTAGGATACCTCTTACTCTTGAAAACCAAAATGGCATATAGCATCATCTTGATTGATTAGAGAAGTGACTTGAAAATAACAGAATTTGTAGTATTATTACTGTATGTAATGTGGAATTGCAAAATTCTTCATCCAAGAAACAGAAATCAAACTGTGTGGAATTGTCTGGAGGGACCCAGAGAGGCTGATGTGGCAAAATAATTAGTCTTGGAATAGCAATTGATTACTTGCTGGGTGTGAAAAAGTCATGTGCCAAAAGAAAAATGCAATTTGAGGCTGCATCAATGGATGCTTAGTTTCAAATCCCTGGAAGTAAAAGTACTTTATTTTGCATTGGTTAGATCACCACATCAATGTCCAAAAGGACATTATATCTCCAACAGAGCCTTCCAAGCAAGGATTTTAGTTTTGCTTTTTCATTCTACTTAACCATTAAGTTCAAAAGCTCCTGCTAATTTAATGAGATTGTGAGTTATCAATTTTGGCTGCTCAGCAACACATTTCTTCACCCTATCCACAGAAGCAAGACTGAGAATGATGATTCAACTCACTTGTGCACTACTTTTATTGATTCCGTTACAGGCAGGTTAATTGGGCAAATCCCAATGTTCTGGATTTGGTTGGGATTCAAATCTAACCTCCCTAAGAGTGTATTTCAGGGTCATGGTGCACAAGATTGGACTATTCATATTCATAGCTGTTGTGTCAGTAGGTTATAGGGATAAAACATTTGGTTAATGCTAAGCAATGGAAAAGAAAGGCACAGAAAGGTGCAAGTGTACTGTTGTAAAGTCATCCAGTTCTAATCTATACTCAATATGTGTAGGAGAATTGCAGTGGGAACATGTGAATGGAGCCACACATATACAATCAGGACCAAAATTATAGAAGCAAAGAAAAGGCATAATATCTGTTCATAGGAGGCCATGGTGGCTCGTGTGGTAAGACGCTAGGCCTGCGCACCACTGAGGTTGGCAGCTTGATTCCCTTGAGTGAATGAACTGTGTAGGGTCAAGAAAGGAGCCTCCCCTGATTGCCTACTGGCATTCAGGCATCCTACGGGTAAAGATAACACTGCCCGAAAAAATTTCATAGGGGCAGCCAGCCACCTCAGTGATCCCTGGCTGGCACATACCATATGATAATAAATAAAATAAAATAAGATGAAATAAAATAAAATAAAGTAAAATAAAAATAAATAAAATAAAATAGACCCTGTTCATCTGAAGATAGTTAGCCAATTTGTCAATTAACCCGGAAAGACAATCAGTGTCAGACCTTCAAGATATACCATTTTAATACTATTTTTATTTTAAGATTCTATTCGATAGGTAGTCCTTGACTTGCAAGAGTTCATTTAGTGACTGTTCAAAGTTACAACAACTCCTTAAAAAAAATGACTTCTGATCATTTTTCATACTTTTGGCCATTGCAGCATCTCCATGGTCACATGATCAAAATTCAGAAATTTTGGCAACTGACTCCTATTTATGACCTCTGCAGGGTCTCCCAGGGTCATGTGATCACCTTTTGCGACCTTCTGACAAGCAAAGTCAAGAGGGAAGCCAGATTCTCTTAACAACTGTGTTATTAACTTAACAATTACAGTGATTTACTTAACAACTATGGCAAGAAAGGTTGTAAAATGGTGTCAAATTTACATAACAACTGTCTTGCTTAGAGGGAGGACTATCTGTAGTAGCAGACCAGAGGTGGTATCCAGCGGTTCTGACAAGTTCTGGAGAACCAGAAGCAGAAATTTTGAGTAGTTCAGGGAACCGGCAAATTCCACCTCTGACTGGAGATTTTACAGTATCCTTCCCCTGCCACACCCACCAAGCCAAGATCTTGTCTGAGACGCTTACCCAGTTGAGAGTTCTGGTCCAGACTTACAAAACATTTATCTGACCATTTTCTTGGTTATAGTTCTTCTTCCTGTTCCACAAGGTTATTCCTTCTTCCCATTACAAAAATAGAAAAAAAGGTGTAATCAATGCTAGTAATGATGGTGGTGATGATGATACCATTTAAGATGAAAGAATAAAGGAAGATTTAGGAATGTACTGGTTTTCTTTTAGCAAAACATTGATTAATAGACTGATTTCTAGTTGTAGAGGTATGGCAAGGTATTCCATATATACTAAGTTGCTCTAAATGGAGAGAAGGCTCAGGATGAAGAATGAATATGTGGGGTGGAATCAGCAAAGTCTCAGATAAGGCTGAAGGGATTACTAGACAGACAAATTGTCTTTTTCTACTGATTTAGTAGAAGCTTGTCAAGCCTTATAGGAAAATCGGATCTTCTATAAAATTACTTTTGTCAGAAAAGGAATCTTAGGAATTTGAATGAACCTGGATAAGATCTTCTACTAGATGCCACATGTCCTAAATCTACTGTATATCCATATTTTTCTTACCTGGCTTTAATTTAAATACTGGAGGACATGAATTCTCTTCTGAGAAATGAAAATAATATTATTTATGATGATAGCACCTAATTACATATTTCTATCCCTAGCCACCAACTTAAGGTCTTAACACTCAGTCCCATTGTCTGGAGGTCTGGATGGGGAAGAACAGGGGGTAGGATTAATTGTACCATGACTGAGTTTTTATGGGTTTTAGATCCCGTGGATCTTGAAATTGGAGAATTTTCATCTTATATTCCAGGCATAGTTATACATCCTGTCTCAGCTTCAGTGCATGATTTGGGGGTACTGGTTGTTCCTGCTTGAAAAACAGGTGGTAGCTGTGAAGAGTAAGGGGAATAGTTACTGCTCAAAGATCAGGTGGCAGCTGTGACCAGTGGGCCTTTTCACAACTTTGTCTTATGTGCCAATTTTACCCATTACAATATTGATGGGATATGTTCAAGGTCAAGACCTTAATCAACTCCTGACTGATTTATTGGCATATCCTCAGCATGGAACTGCCCTTGAAGACTACTGGGAATCTTCAGTTGGCCTAGAAAATAGCAGTGTGAATAGTTATGATGATGTAATACTTCTCCTCTGGCAGTATGCATAAGATTGTATTACTTGTGTAACCACTCTTTTCTGTATATTTATACAAAGCGGCCCCCAACCTTTTGGGCACCAGGGACTAGTTCCATGGAGAAAGGTTTTGCTGTGGACTGGAGGGGGCATGGTTTTGTGTGCTGCCTGCATCCCGTAGATAGAGCTTCTTTTGTTTGTGTGGTCCAGTTGCTTCTCTTGTTTGTGTGACCCCCATCCTCTAACAGGAAGGATACATTCCAAGTCCCTTCTCTGAAACCATTCAGGGCTGAGAATCATCATTACTTGATGGCACAAACACAGTAAATCCTGACCCTGCAGGAATTAAGATAGGCTTAAGTGAGGACGAACAGAGTTCCCATTTGGAAGGAAACAATTTTAGTTGTGATTACTTTGTTTTGTTTTAGGGGCATGCTTTTTTCTTCTTTCTCTGTATTTTTTGATTTGGCATTCCTCAGAGTGACATTTTGTGAGTCGGCCAGCCATGAACATGTTTTAAATCACTCAGTAAATATTAAAGTGAACTGGTCAAATATTTTGGATGTGCTGATTTTTTTAAAAATAATATTTTTCTGTGTTCAGTGGTCACATTCTATGAATTTGTTAGGAATTATATTTTGAGTAATGTTTCAGAACTTTGAAAGGAGTGTATTTCAAAGCACTGAGAATATCAGCAACAGAAACAAAAGGGAGAACAAAAATAATAAATCTCCTGATACCTCCACACCAAAAAGGACAAGTAGTGATAAAAGGAAAAAAAAAAACAGAAATGTTTTCTTATAAATCCAAATGCAGAAGTAAACTAGAGGAAATAATCATTGTGAAAAGAAATATTTGAGCCAATAAATAGGATTCAAGAGAGAAAATTAAATGAATGAGATTTCTTTTTCTAAGAATAATTAAGTCAGCTTTTTCATAGGGGTGCAGAATAAGCTAGAAGATTATCATATATTCACAGCTCAGTATAAATTAATGTGCTAAACATGTTCCCAAACTACCTGAAAATATTGTTAAGGAGAACTAGAAGTGGACTGAAGCTTCACTGATGGGGATTTTAAAATAGCTCTGAAGAACCATTTCAAGGGTGTGAAACTTCAGATAACGATAAAATTTAAATATCTCAACCCAAAATTCTACATCAGTAATGACATTTATTTATATATTTAGTAAATGTGTACTAGATCAGAAAAATAACTCTGCATAATATTAGGGTTAAAATAATAACAATAAAAATAGATAGTAATCTTACAGTAAGTTGGGAAAAGAAGAAAAGATGGCCTAGGAACAGCACTAAAATATAAATCTAATCAGCCAATGGAGGGGATCATAGCCCACCTGTCTCCAATGTCTTGTCCTTCAAGGTGGACCAATCAGGAAACAAAATTCACAAGGATTACTAAAATTATATTTTATTGCCACAGAGTACAATAAGAAAATCTGACAAAATCTTTCCCTCATTTTGTGCCAAAAAGAGAATCAAAGTGAAATAATCTTGTATTTCCATCTCACCTCTTCTTCTTGTTCAAGGTGAATTAATTAAATATGATGATGTTTATATAATTTTTCAAATTCCACTGGAATATTTTCAGATAAAAAAATCTGGATTTCCATAAACGCAAAAAATATTAGTCAAAGACACACTATAGGTTGTATTAACAATTACATTCATAAATGAATGTATCTGTGTATGCTAGCGAGGGAGGGAAATGCACACACAAACAAAAATTGCTGATTGATTTTTGCACAGGGAATCCAAGAAAGGTTCATCTTGATTCATTTGTGGACTGACGGAAAATGTAGCATCACAAACGTGTATGGGTATGCATGTGTGTATTAATTTATATATGCTTGTGCATTCATTCATACTTATTTCTTCATTTAAGATTTTAGCACTTTAGACTCCTCTTTCTGTCTCCCCAATGTATTTCCATGCTGCAGTCATTAATGTGATGATCATTAATTTCCCCGTCCTGAAAGAAATTCATAGAGAGATTAATTATAAGGCAACCCGGTGTTCCATGTGGCATAGTTGTCGAGGCACGTTTCAGAGGCTCTTTGGTGTCTCATAAAGAGCACAGACACCATGTGAAGTAGCAAATGCAAGCAACGAATGAGTATTTTTATTGAACGGTGGACTAAATAGGCACATAGAGCTTCCTGCAAAGGTTACTGCTGCCTTTTAGCAACACGATCCCACTGGGGCACACTTTCTGAAAGGAAACTGGGGTACAGAAGTAAACACAGAAGGCTTTTATTCATGGATAGACTGGCAGCAGGAGGCTTTTCAGGGCTTCTTGTTTAATTCGCTTCACCATGAAAATCCATTTACATTAGTTTTATGTCTCCTGCACAGCCAAAAAAAAAAAAAAAACCTGATAAAAACAAAACAAAACCCTACCTCAGAATAACTCCCATAAGCAAATTACACACTGTTCAACCTTCTATAATAAGTATTGATAAGAAGGAGAAGGGAGAGAAAACATTCTATCTTCTGCCTAAATAAGTCTAACACATTTATAGCATTCTTGACTATATTAAAAGATAGAATCTCTTTTTCAGAAGTATTGGCTAATTTCATGGACTTACCTGTAGAGATTCCTTGGTAACAATTTCTGGGATGTTCTTTAAGGACCAAGATAGGGTTTTTTTTCAACTTAGTTTCTTCCTCTTTTGAAAATTTTGGTATGTGACCAGAAAATCATTCTGCATCCTTTTTATTATAGCATTGGAGTTTCATTTGTTTTTTACATTAGTGTTTTGTCTCCTTCTTTTCTTAGACAAGCACAAATTAAGAGATACTTCAAATTTTATAGTTCAGTGTCTTACAGCTCCAGCTTTTGGTAACAAAAATAAAATGTTTTTGTAACAAAAAATAAGCACATTTAAAAATAAATTCAAAAATATGTTTCCATTAATGCTTGGATAAATGATTTTCAATTTTATATGAATTTTATAAAAGGTTATGAGCACATATATACATGTCACAAATTAGACATATGTATAGAGTGCAACAAATAAACTTTGCATAAACTTACTCTTCTTCCCAAATATGTTTTTTCTTATTAAAAAGGAGTGATGAAGACTTCCTGTGCTGCTTAAAAATGGCCAAACATTTTACAATTCTACTGATGATTTTATACTGGGAGTTATCTCCTTAGCATAATTCCTGTTTTGATTCTTCTTTTTTAATATTGCTTTTATTATGTAAACAAAAAGAAAAACATTAATTAAATATAATTAAAAATAAGGTAGATAAAAGTAGTAATGAACAAAAGAAAAATATATAGAGAAATCAAGCAAGAGGTAGGAAGGAAGGGCGGGAGGGAGGAAGGAAGGAAAGAGGATGAAAGGGAGGGAGGAAGATGCCTTCCATTCTTAAAATTTGAATTAAATTATGACCAAAAAATAATATTGATTGAACTTTCCAAATAAACATTTACTGTTTCTTCTATCCAGGGGTTTGTCAATTAAGAATTTTATTAATATCAATCCAAACCAATGTCCCCCACAGTAGGAATGTTCCAGAACACAGAAGGTGAAATTCATTCTATATGACATATTCTCTGATATAAAGTCAATAAACTTTTTTTTTGCTTGAGCATTCCAGGAGATTTCCATCTATAATTATTTCATAGCATTAATTTGGGATCAAATTTCCATTTTCTTCCTACCTCTGCTAAATATCAAGGAGTTAAAATAGTAATTCCTAAAATCCCTAAAATTCCATGAAGACATAGAAGTCAAAATAGAAGCTCAGCAACAAAGGTGGAAATAAGAAAAATTAAAATGCTATCTTCATATGAAAGTCACAATTTGGAAAATGAAAACCCAGGGGAGTGATGATCCTGTAAGATCTTTTTCAGCATGTCAATCTGTTTGAATTAGTAAGTTTTTAAAAAATAATAACAATCCCTCAAAGGGAATATATCTATTCAGGAGCATATTGTCTCTAAAGGAATGAATCTGTCTAGCAGATGACATTTATTTTAACAACATTTATTCATCTCTCCCTCCCTCTCTCTCTCTTTCTCACTCACTCACAGACAGACTATGTATTTTAACCATCTATTTATATTAATTAAAGATAAATAATTAAAAATATGAATGTACACTAAAGTAGTCTTGATATACTAATTTTTAGATATTTAAATAAATGAAATAATATATAAGACTACTTTTTTTTTAAAAAAAAGCATGAAATATTTATATCAAGCAGGAAGTATATAAAATATATTCCATTTATAACTGATTTGATAATGTATCAAAATGTATTTTATATATTTTTATTATTTTCTTTTTTATTTATTTTATAATTTTATTTACCAGATATTTCCTCCTGATCCCAATAAGCTTTCCTTAGAGATAGTCCTCTGCTTACAACTGTAATTGAACCTAGAATTATGATTATAAGTCATGCCAGTCATTAAGCAGATCACCACGTGACTATACCCAATTTCATAATCTTTTATGTCGCAGTTGTTAAAGCCCATGTCCCACTGCACCAACGAATGCAAAGAGGATGTAAAATGGACAAAAAAACTTGCCATCCATTGGAAAACGCAATGCATCCGTTGTGTACCCATTGCATACGTGTTTCATATGCTCTATCCATCGAGCATCCGTCCACTGAGATTTCATCTGCGCAAGAAGTTTTGAGCTGCACAAAACTTTTTGAACGGATGAACTTTCCACCGCGTACGATGTACATCCGCGACATATACGGGAAACAAACGTTCTATGTCCATTATAATCCGTTAAACAGCCACTGTATCCTCTTGGCATCCTCTAGACATCCTCGCAACTCACATCCGCTCCAGCTGAAAATGGAAAGAGGGAGGAAACGAAAGATACACGGAACATCCACACAGCATTAGTAGCACGGAAATAGAAAGGATGTAAGCGTATGCATCTCGTATATAAAGCATTAAAATGAACAAAACGTTTGAATATGGGATGTATCTCGGATATTTAGGATGTCTGCAGTATGCCTAAAGTATGTGGAAGGACACCTAGTGGACAACTGATATTTCCTATAAAAAGGGGGAAGAAATCATCTAGATCTCAGTATGAGTCCAGCAGCCGTGGTGTACAGACCTCTTCACCCTTGGTCTTGCTCTTCCACATCATCCATTGTTCTCCACCATGGATCATAACACAGTCCTTATGGTAGCTGCAATCATTCAACACCAGAACCAAGCCCTGTACAGACTGTTTCACCTTTTCTACGCAAGGAGAGGAAGGAGAGTCTGCTCTCTGCCTGCATCCTGTGGAGCTGGGGGTGGGAGTGGAGGTGGGTTGGTCTCTGGTGGCTGCCACTTCTTGCTCCATTTGTGACAGGGGATCCTCCAAGTCCTCTGGCATGGGGAGTGCAGCTGTCGGGGGGGGGTCTCTGCTGTGGGGCCCTCCGAAGTCACCTGCCTGGACAGGGCAGCTGTCTCCTGGCTGGAAGAGGACTGGCTGTCTGTGGGGTGTCTGAGGGAGAGGGGTGTCAGAGGGGCTGCTCCTTGGTGGCAGATCTCACCCTCCAGGAAGCTGCACTTGGCCATGACGTACATCTCCTGGTCAGTGAGCTTGACAGCGGCCTGCCCAGATTTCTTCAGGTGTAGCTTGCCATACCAGGTGTACATGTGCTTCCACCATCCCAGGAGGATATCCGCAGTGTAGCCCAGGCTCTCTACCTTGTCTCTCCAAGCTGCCTGTTTCTTCTTGGTGTTGCGATACAGTCTGTGGCCCTTTCTCCAGAGGTACTCGTTCTCCCTCAGCCATTCCAGCACCTCCTCCTCATGGTCCTCGGAAATGGTGTACTGTTTCCTCTCTCCCTTCTCCTTACCTTGCCTCTTCCTCCCTCTGGCAGGGCCTTCAGCAGCAGGGCCTTCGGGGGCTTCACCAGCAGGGCTTTGAGTGCCTTGGGGCTGGTCCACCACAGCAGCAGCAGCAGCAGTAGCAGCAGCACCAGCAGCACTAGCAGCACCAGCAGCACCAGCAGCACCAGCAGCAGGAGAAGCACCAGCAGCACCAGCAGCTTCAGAGTCAGTGCCAGGGGGTGGGATGGTGTTTCTGTCCTTCTTGCCAGGGCTGGCAGGAGTAGACACAGGCTTTCTCTTCTTCCCTGACTGACGAACCATGGTGTTATTTGAAGATGTCTGTGGCAGCACATCTTTCCTCTGAATGCTGATTGCGTGCGAGCTGCCTCCTTTTATATCCATGGAGCTGATGCAATTCATACTCCCTGCATGGGCAGTGAATGCTTTGCATCCGATATACATCCATGCGGCATCCGCTTTGCTTCCTATAGGCATCCGTGATGCATCTGCATCACCCGCTATGCATCCGCCCATTCCGCTATGCGTCTGCACAGCAATTCTCACCCGGAAGCCCTTCAGATGTGTCATCCACTTCCATCCGCTTCCATCCGCTAGGCTTACTGTGATCATCCGCTTAACATCCCCGCTACATGCTACCACCGTCCGTTCCTTTCCATTCTTTTCTGTTCTGTTTATGCAAATTTGGGCCGCTTTTTGGAGTGGATAACAATGGATGGAGCCACCCCCAAAATTTTGCTCGTCTTCTGTGTCCTTTTTGCATACGTTTTGCATCCGTAGCCAGTGGGACCTAGCCTTAAGCAAACACATGGCTGTGATTGTCAAACTTAAGCAAATGGTGCAATGGTTAAGCAAATGCATTGTCTGCAATGGACTTTTTTTTTTTTTTTTTTACCAGAAACTTGAAATAAAGCCTGTTTTCCAGCAAAAAAAAAAAAAGTCATAAATCACAATCATATGACTGCAGGGCACTGCCAATAGCCATAACTGTTTGCTGTTTACTAAACACCCAAAATACAACAATATGACTGGGGGGAGAGAGAGGGGACAACCATTGAAACTTCGAATCTGAATGATAAGTAGCCATGGGAAACCCAGTCATAACTTTGAAGAATTGCTAACTGAATAATTATAAGTGAAGGATATATGACAGTGATGACAGTGGAGCCCATTTTGGGCTCCTGTGCCCAAAATTGTGCATGTGCTTGCACGTTCGCGCTAAGGTGCCAGCACCCAGAAGGCAATGTGCCCCCCCATACCCTCTATGCATGCATGCGCAATCCCCACCCACCCACCCCCATCATACCCTTACCTGCACTGCACCTCACAGCTGATTTTCAGCCCCCCAGAGGCTTGAGAAAGGCTTCTGCAGGCTTCTGCAGGCTTTGCAGGCCGAAAACTAGGCCCATTTCATCACTACTAGTATTTTCGAGAAAACAGGAAGTGATGTAACAGGCCTAGTTTTCAGCTTGCAAAAGCTGCAGAAATCTTCCTCAAGCCTTTGGGAGGCCGTAAAAGGCATCAAACTGGATGAATATCAGCTTTGAGGTACGTGCATGCGCAGTGAGGTATGTTTGCCTGCAGCTTGCGTGTCAGCACAAATGGCTCTGCATGCCACCTGTGGCACACGTGCCATAGGTTCGCCATCATGGATATCGGAGATGACTGGGCTGAGCCTGAGGGAGGGGTCAAACACATCATCAATCAATTAGACCCTACATGCCCACAAGAGATCTAACTCCAGCCCACCTTGGATTTCTTTCTATTCTTAACTCCTGTTAATTTCCCTTGACCATTAATTGTGCAGATTCTTGAGAAGAGCTTAAGGTTGCAATAAATCTTTATACTCATTTGAACTGCCTGAATATCCTGATTTTCCTAGTGCTTGACAGACCTGTTCACAGGTGGAAAGCAAACCTATTTAATAGCACATCACATTTTATGTCATGAATCTGCAGTTGACTGGAAAGACATTTTCCTTCAAAACAAAACAAAAACAAAACAACATTTAGTGCTTTTCCTGATCCTGGAATTACTGATTTTAAGTTGAATACCACCGTATGCTTGCAAATCTATTTTTTTTAATTTTTCATATTGCCTATAATAAATATCAGGAGAGAAATCACTAAAGCACAAAGGTATGCTGCCTTCTTTCTATTTCATCTAGATTCAGGCTGTGTTGAAGTTAAAACAAAATGCAGAGGTAAAGAGGTCAACCTATCTTGATTACACCCTGCACCCTTACAGGAGAATGCTTCCTTAAAGAAGAATTCTGCGAAATCATTCACAAAAATATTCTGGCCACAGTTGAGAGGAAAAATGTGAATTCCATCAGTATCTTCTCTGTAAAATACTCTACACGGAGACTCACAAATGGAAACCTATATTTTCTATTTATTTTTTCATTCACTACATTAAATAATATATAGCTTTCAATTGAAAGTGTCAAAGGAAATTACTGAGTAACTTCAAATATCTTTAAATTCGTCTTTGTAATTCTTTTAATTCTATCTCTTCCCATGAATTTTTTGGAACCATGGAAGGCCAGCTGCATGCTAGAAGCCCAAATAATAATTTTTAAAAAGAAAAATTTACTCAATCATTGTGATCAGGACCTCAGGTTTTTTGGGGGGGCGGGGGGTGGGTGGGCAGGAAGAAACAATTACAAAAATAAATTGTGAAAAAGCTCCAAAACTGTGTGAAAAAACACCAGGTGTTTTATTTTTGTATTGCCTCTGAAATTCCTTTAAGTGAAAACGACTGGAAACTGGATTCTTAGTGATTTTTGGCTTTTATTATAATCAGCAGGCTGTTCAATTAAACAGCATATGGGCTTAAAAGGTCCTTTTATATATCAATATAGCTTCAACCTTATTAAATGCATTTAGTGGGTTTTTTTTTTCCCTTCCCACATAGATATTGGAGGAAAGTAAGTACAGGCAGAGCCAAGGGTGGGGAGAATCTCCCTCAGTTTAGTAGTGTGTTCAAATAATCACTGAGGAAAAAAACATTTTCTTCTTAATTATACTTATTATTTTATTACTTATTTAAAATATTTATGAAAGCAGAAGTTAAATTTCCAGAGAGGAATCACTCTGTAAAACATTTGAGAGTTTTCTTTTATTCATTCTTTTTTCGGAAACACACACGCATAAACACATGATCCTTTTTGTGCATAATTTTCATACCAAAGTTTATGTGTGTGTGTGTGTGTGTGTGTATGTGTGTGCGCACGTGCATGATTGTCATTTTACCCTCTTAGGAATGACATAAGGCCCAGCATGTAGCAAAGAGTGCACAGCCAGGCTTCTAAAGATCATTTTTCCCCCTCTCATTGTTTTCTGTCACAACTTATTATCTTTGTAACTAGCACAGTGATTCATTCAGAGTTTGTAATGATGCCAATAATAGACGTGCTGCTTCTTTTGTAAATTGCAAAAGAGATTTCTTGAACAAAATGATAAAAATCCACGCATGATCTATTATCCCAATGAAAAAAAAATGGCATTCAAATTTATCTCCTTTTAGGAAATCTATGTATTTGTTTCGTTTATGTCTTAACCAAGACAAGAAAAAACATGTAATTTTGTTTTCAAATGGTGCCTCATTTTATGTTCTCTTTAATACCATTTCCTTTATTACAACATAGGCATAAACACAGAAAACTGAAATGACTGGCTAATGCTCAAAAACTACACAATGAACTTTATAATCAAACATTCATATGAATGCAAAAGAGATCCACATGTTGTGTGAAAATAATTTTAAATTTAAAGGTAAGTTTTAAAAACATTATGTTATTACTTACACATACACATAGGATGCTCCATTTTCAGCACTGTTGACGTCAAAATGAGGAAAATACAATAAGTCAATAAATTCATCAAATGGGATTTGTCTAAAGAAACAAAGGCTAGTCTAAAGAAAAGAAGAATTAGGAGCGACATGGTAGGAGTATTCCAATATTTGATGGACTGCCACAAAGAAGAGAGGGGTCAAATTATTTTGCAAAGCACCAGAGGGCAAGATAAGAAACAATGGCTGGAAACTAACCAAAGAGAGAAGTAACCTGGAATTAAGGAGAAACATCCTAACAGTGAGGAGAAATAACCAGTGGAATAGCTTGCCTTCAGAAATCATGGGTGTTCCATCACTGGAGGTTTTTAAGTAGAAACTAGACAGCCACTTATCTGAACTTGTATAGTTTCTCCTGCTTGAGCAGGGGGCTGGACTAAAATATCTCCAAAGTCCCTTCCATATTCTCTTCTCTTCCCTTCCCTTCCCTTCCCTTCCCTTCCCTTCCCTTCCCTTCCCTTCCATTCCATTCCATTCTATTCTATTCTCTCCAATCAGAGAGTTTAAAGAATATCATTCATTCAATGTCCTATGCCATCCATGTCTCCATGGATCAAGCTGTGTCCGTCTGTCAGTTGATCAGCAAAAAACCCCCCATCTAAATAGTTTTATATGTGGATGAGTTGCAAAACTGCATATAAACCAGTGGCTCTCAATTTTTCTGGTACCCGGGACAAGTTTCAGGAGAAAAAATGTCTTCCATGGATTGCTGGGGGGGGGGGGAGAGGGGGGATAGTTTCATGCACAACCTAGATCCCATGCATGTGTAAATAAAACTTGCTTACTCATTCGCCACTGTCATAGCCCAGTTCCTAACAGGCCACAGGCCAGTATCAATCCACAGCCCGGGAGTTGGGGACCTGTGTTTTCAACAATTTGTAAAATAACAGAAATGTCTGTTCGAGATGCTAAGATCACAGAAGTTTTAAAGAAAATATTGGAAGAGCCTGATAATGGCCAGTCATGATAATTTAAGAGAAAACATTGCTATCATTCAGAATGTTCAAAACTCATGTGTCAAATGAGTATGGAAGCGTATAGAAAAAATGGCTACAAATTCAAACATTTAATGTAATTTATGTAATACATTTTCTATGGGGGCCTTAACTTTTGAAATACACCCCCCCTCTCTCTGTGTGTGTATGTGTGTGTGTATGTGTGTGTGTGTGTGTGCTTTGTGTATCAGTGAAACTAACAGAAAGGAAAAAGACATAACTGATCTGGATGAACGTGGTTTGTTCCTATGGAATGGAACTGATCATGGTAAAGTAAAGATATGGTTTACAAGTGCAAATGTCACAAAGTATGAATTAATTCAACTAGGTGTCCATCTATATGGATGTAGTAATCCATAGATGGAGATAGTTACATGCTGCTCTCCACTGAAATGTGATAGTTGAAGATTCTTTGATACATGTCTTTTAGGCTGGGAGAACTGTTCACTAGATGACATGTGGAAACAAGATGAGCAAGTACAGAAAAAAAAATAGCTTCATGAGGAAGCTAAAATGAATGAGAATGCTGGTTATTTGTTGAGAATTTGCTTAGACAAAGGTCTGATTGTTTAATATGTAGTTTAAGCATCATTCACCTGCATACAAAGCACAATGTATTTGATTGTTTATGAAAATATACAAGGTTGATAAGGTTGCAAAGTTTTTTAATTTTTTCTAAAATTTCTAAAGAGCCAAAAGAGTAATTAAATTAGCAGATTGGTTATGTGTAATCTTTGAAAATAATGAATTACTGTTTTTTAATTACAATTTTTTACTTTAATAGTCTTTGACTTCATATGGCAAGGTTTAAAAATAAAATGCTAATTGATTAGATCAGAGACATTGTATACTTTTTCTTGAACATCCATAATAGTAGAAATGATCATATTTTATATTCTGTGTTCTAGTCAAGAGGGCAAAAATTCTTCCCATTCCCAATATCTTTATTTAATGCAATTCAATTATTATTCTTTATCAGACATATATAAACGCTCTTAAATTCTAATTTAGCAGATATAAAAGCTTTATATAATTCTGGGGTATTCTGTCTTGCTATATTCAATCATTTCTCAACTTCTTTTTCCATGAAGCAAAAGCAGCAATATACCTCAAAATATATTCTTTAAAAAGCCTCCCAAACAATCATTAAGTTTATGGAGTATATATTGGAACAAACAAACAAACAAACAAACAGAATCTTCCAAACTTTGCTTCATCAATTTTATTAAACTCTGAATACTGTAGTAATGAAATATTTAAGACCTGTCTTGAAAATATAGAGTGCTTTCATCTTATAGCAAGTGTTATTGCAATATGATTGGATATTACAGTAAGCTCTATTACATTTATCTATCTCATCAAGCAATAAATTATCAAGCCAGGAACAAATCTAATATGGAATTGAAAACCAACATGCAAGGTTGAAGCACTTTCTATGTACAAGAGCTGCATTTAACTGGCAAGAGTATCGTGGTCTAAGACAAATCTAAAACTTTGTTAAAACCTTCAGCCGTAATTCTCTGATGAAAAGTTGATGCTTAAAAAGATATTCAGGGAGGTCCAACTCTGAAAATTTTGGTATCTTAGGGACAGTCATATTCTGCCTCCCTCTATGGTTTGACTTGTCTTCCAATTTTCTTATAAATACCACAAAGGGTTCCTTCCTTCCTTCCTTTTGATTTTCTTCAGTCCCAGACATTTTTTTCTCAGACATTTTCACACTTTTTACTGTGAATCATAAATCATGTAAATTACATTTGCACCCACTGTTGTCATACACTAGCAATTGTGCAAAGTTGTATTTAATGCACAAGTGAGTGTTGCTGGTGCACAGACCATTTGTATTACTCTTTAACTTTGATAAGCTGACAGTCATGTAACTTGCTCATCAGTTTTAGCCCCTTAAAATTTGGCACTCTAGGTGATTGTCAAAGTTGTCTAAGCCCTAGAAGTAACCCTGATTCAAAATATTTATGTGCCATGTTTATTTTTTAATAGAGCCACAATTTGTTTTTGTTTTTCTCTCCTACCACTTTCTCTGTCTTTCTTTCTCTCTCTCCTATCAGATTTTTAAGCCAGTTCAAAACCATAACCTTCTAATGGTTATGCAGGTTCTTGTATGAGAAATAAACAAGCACATTTGTTTGGTTAACAAATAATCAATAAAAAGAGTGTGGTTACTAAACACACCCTTTTAAGAAATCAATTATCAAGAATTTTAACAAATGTTAAGTGTTTTTTTTAAGCTTTTCACATTACATTAATTCAGCAAAATACATTTCAAATCACTACTTTTTTAAAAAAGCTGTCAATTTCACCAAAAGTTTAAAGTGATGAAAGAGATAACTAGGAATATAAGGTAAACTTTTTCTACCATCTTTTAGTTTACTTGCCAAAGATCGGTTAACATTATTTGGGAAATATTAATAACATTTGAAAATATGTATATGCATTTGAATTATATTTTTGTGTTCCAAAATTTTGGAATTTATTATACAAAGAACTAACTGAAAATGAAAGCAAGGGGACATAGCAAACACAATCATTCTTTTACTATAGGGCAAAGGTCTCCAAACTTGGCAACTTTAAGACTTGTGGACTTCAAGCATAGCTAGCTGAGAAATTCTGGGAGTTGAAGTCCACAAGTTGCCAAGTTTGGGGACCCGTGCTGTATAGAGACAGTGATACCCCAGATTTACATGCTTGACTGATTATATGTATTTCCTCTCTGTTTTTGGTCCGGCTCTTTATTGATATACTGGGTTAAAATGATCAAAATGTCATTGTGAGGTGAAGACTTATATAATTAATACACTTTTCTCTTTTTTTTCTGTTTTATTTTGTACCCTGTTTTCATTCTGGATATTAAAGTGTTAGATATTTTCAGTAAATACAAAATATACTGCATGTTGCAACAAAGAGTATAGATCTGAGAAAGAATGAATCAGAGGTAAGTGAATTTGAGAGGGAATCTGGAGTGAATATTTCAAATTGTACATAAATTATGAAAAACTAGAGGAAGTACATGAATTCGTGTGCCTTAACAGAGCATTTGCTAAAGATAGAGAAATGGGTGGAGCAGTAATAGAAAGAGAATAGGTAGCATGTGGATAATGTGAAGGATGAATGTTTATTGAAAGATGTCAAAATGGTTATTTATAATTCTGTCTACTTTCACACAAAAGTGAAAATTCAGTATGTCAAGAGAAGCTTACAACTAAAGCCCCTGTCACACTGCACCAACGGATGCAAAGAGGATATAAAATGGACAAAAAACCTTGCCATCTGTTGGAAAACGGGATGTACTCACTGCCTCCGTTTTGCTTCCTCTCTATCCATCCAGCATCCGTTTATTGACGTTTCATCCGTTCAGAAAGTTTTGAGCTGCTCAAAACTTTTGCACGGAAAATGTATCCAATTCGTCCGTTCTGCATCTGCTACGCATCCGCTACGCATCCGTTCTGCATCCGTTACGCATCCACTATATCCGCTAGGCATCCGCTGCACATCCGCGCAACTCGAATGCGCTCGGACGCAGGGAGGAAGTGGAACGGACGCGGAACGGATGCAGAATGGATGCAGAATGGATGCAGCATGGAAACAAAGCGTTTAAAATGGAAAAAACATTCACAGAGGGGACCTATCTTGGATATTAAGGATGCCTAGAGGATGCCTAGAGGATGCCTAGAGGATGCAAAGGGACACCTATAGTGCCTATAAAAAGGGGGAGCAACTCACCTGCATCTCACTTTCAGCCCAGCAGCCCAGCTGTGCAGACCTCTGCAGCCTTCATCTGACTCTTGCTCTTCCACAGCATCCAGTCATGTCCACCATGGATCGTAACACAGTCCTTTTGGCAGCCACCATCCTTCTGCAACAGTGCGAAGCCATCTACAGGCTCTGTGAACTCTACTACGGGAAGAAAAAGAGGCAGCCGAGAAGCGTCTGGGTATGAAGATGGATCGGGAGAAGAGCAGAGTACGGACTGTACAACAAGCTGATGGTGGACCTCAGGAATGAAGACACTCGGGCATTCCAGAACTTCATGAGGATGCCTCCAGCCATGTTTGACGAAGTTGTGCAGTGGCTGACACCCAGGTTGACCAAGGCAAACACCAACTTCCAGCCCAGCCTGGAACCTGGGCTCAAGGTGGCACTCACTCTGCACCACCTGGCCTCAGAGACCACCTACAGGAGCATGCAGTATGGCTGGAGGGTGCCACACAACACCATCAGCATTGTGGTCAGAGAAGTGGTGCAGGCCATCATCGAAGAATACCTGGAGGAGCTTCTCCAGTGCCCCTCCACTGATGAAGGATGGAAGAAAGTTGCAGAGCAGTGGTATCAGAGGTGGAACTTCCCACACACTGTTGGAGCCATCGATGGCAAGCACGTGGCCTGCAAAGCACAACCCAAGTCGGGCTCCACTTATTTCAACTACAAGGGCTTCTTCAGCATCGTCCTCTTTGCCATGGTTGATGCTGACTAAAAGTTCATGTACATCGATCGTTCAGGCAGTGGCTCATGTTCAGATGCCCAGGTATACAACACCAGTGACCTCAAGGAGGGGCTGGAAGGCAACCTCATCATGAGCTTCCCAGATCCAGACCCCCTGCCCAACGACACGCAAGATGTGCCCTACTTCATCATGGGGGATGACGCCTTCTCCCTCAGAACCTACCTCATGAAGCCATATACTTCCAGACTCCTCACCCATGAAGAGAGGATCTTCAACTACAGGCTGTCCAGGGCAAGGCGGGTGGTGGAGAACGCCTTTGGCATCCTGGCCAACAGGTTCCAGGTACTTCTCACCACCGTGCAGCATCGCCCAGAGACTGTGAGGAGGATCATGGAAGCTTGCTGCATCCTGCACAATCTCATGCGCACCCGCTACCCAGTCTTGCAGAACAGGGTCGTGGACCTCCAACAAGGCAATGGGGACATGGAGCCTGGGGAATGGAGGCAAGGGCAAAACCTGATCGACACTCAGGATGTGCAAGGCCCCAACAGAGCCTCACATGAAGGGAAGAAGCAGCACAACCTCCTGAAACACTGGTGCAACTCCCCAGCTGCAGCAGTGGAGTGGCAAGACAGGATGATAGATGATTAATGGGTGCTTCCTTCAGCCTGTCTCATCACACTGATGAGATTGGGCCATGTATGTTGGGTGGGCCTACAATGAACAGGGCATTTAATAAAGAGTTGTGTTTATGTTCAAATGTGTGGATCAATGCTTACTAATGAAGGGCCAAAGGTGTGGCACCTGGGAGGGTGGACCATACAGTTCCACTATGCTTGCACTGGAGGTTTATCTATCCCACAGCTATTAGCCATCCCAAAGGTATCCCTGCCCACCCCACTGCTATCTTAACCCATCCCATAAGCATGCAAAGGCTTAAACCAATTCTAAAAGTTTCCACCAAGACTTTATTACAAAAAAAGAAATGAAGCAAGTGTGGGAATCAAAGATAAACTTTATTGAACAACAAGCTGTAAAACAAAAATGATCCAAGTCAAGTGTCCAAATAAAGTCCACAGGTAGCCAGCTACCCAGTCTCTGGCACTCTCATTGATCACTCGGAGGTGTGCCCAATCTCAGGGGTGAAGGGTCCAGGTGCTGTGGAGGTGGGTAGTGCTGGAGTGCTGGTCTGTATCATCATTGGGGTGCCTGGCCCTGAGAGGACAACAGGGGACGGTGTGTTGAGGAAGCTCTCAGACAGCTGGCTCAGACCCACGATGCTGAGAGGTCCTTCCTCCATGCCATGGGGTGTCAGCCCCAGTACTGTTGAGAGATATACTGAGGCCAGGCTTGGCTGTGGGGTGGAGGAAGGAGTAGTGTAGTGGGGCTGTCTGGTCTGCAGCTGGGTGAGGACTGGCGTGGGTGGCATCGCTGTCATCGGTGGCATCATTGTCGTGGGTGGCATCGGTGGCATCAGTGGAACCGGTGGCAACGGTGTCGTCTGATGAGTCTGTGCCTGGACTGGGAAGGGCTGCTGCCTGTGCTGCTGGACTTCCTGGTAGCCGTAGCCCTGGTAGGTGAGGGGCTGTGGGAAGCCTTGGAATGGGAGGGACATCACCTGTGGTGGAGGTGGAGGAGCAGACCTGGGCTGGGTGGGAGCAGGTTCCTCTGGATCAGGAGGGTTGTGAAGCAGCTCGGTGATCCGGTCCTTCACCACCTGGTACTGGGGTTCCTCCATGTTCTTGAGGGTCTGGTTGACATAGGTGAGGAAGGGCTTGCGGTTGGAGAATGAGGAGTCGGTGCTGACCAGCTGAGAGAGGAGATCTATACTGGTGCGGATGGTGTCCCTGATCTCCAGCAGGACAGTGTGGCTCTGCCCCTCCTGCTGTCTGGCTCTCTGTCTTTCTGTGGAGGTGGAGATGGGGGGGGTGGATGCGGCTACGACTGTGGTGGACTCGATGTCTCCTTTCTCCCACCACACCAGGGAGTCCTCCACACGCTCCACCATGGTTACAACACCTGTCTGCGGGTTCTCCGCCGTGGCATGCTCCACAGAAACCTGCCTGGAAACAGGGACTGACTCTCAGCCAGAAGAGGACTGGGTCTCAGCAGGCTGCCGGAGAGAGAGGGTAGACACAGGGGCTCCTGGTGCTCCTCGGTGGTGGATCTCACCCTCCAGGAAGCTGCACCTGGCCATGACGTAGGTCTCTCTGTCCGTCAGCTTAACTGTGGCCTGGCCAGATTTCTTGAGGTGCAGCTTCCCGTACCAGGTGTGCTTCTGCTTCCACCAGCCGAGGAGCACCTCCGAAGTGTAACCCAAACTCTCCGCCTTCTCTCTCCATGCAGCCTGCTTCCGCTTGGTGTCCCTGTACAGCCAGTGTCCCTTCCGCCACAGATAGTCATTCTCTCTCAGCCGCTCCAGCACCTCATCCTCGTGTTCCTCCTCGATGCCTCCTCTCCCATCCCCGCATACGCCTCTTCCTCCCTTTGGCAGGACCAGATGGGCCCTCATCAGAGGGGCTCCCATGTGGTAGGGGCTGCTCCTCCACACCATCAGCAGCAGCAGCACCAGTAGGATCATCATCATCATCATCATCATCATCACCAGCAGGATCATAATCATCATCATCAGCAGCAGCAGCAGCAGCAGCAGGATCATCATTATCATCATCATCAGCAGCAGCAGCAGGATCAGTAGGACCAGGATCAGCAGCAGCAGAGTAAGCCCCAGGAGCCCCAGCAGCACCAGTAGCAGCAGGACCAGGAGCACGAGCAGGACCAGGAGCACGAGAAGGACGATCAGGACGAACAAGACCAGGAGCATGACCAGGATGAGCAGGACCAGCAGGACCAGCAGGACCAGCAGGACCAGGAGCAGCTTCAGCAGAGTGCGCAGCAGCAGAAGCACCACCGCCAGGAGCAGCTTCAGCAGAGTACACAGCAGCAGAAGCACTACCACCAGGAGCAGATTCAGCAGAAGCTCCAGAACCAGAAGAGCGAGCCCGAGCAGCAGAAGCCCCAGCAGAAGCAGAGTCAGGGACAGGGGTGGGAGTGTGGCCCTGTCCCTCTTGGCAGAGATGGCGGCAGGTTACTGAGACTTTCGCTTCTTCCCCATGGTTGTGGGGTTGCTGGCTGGCAGGGAGGCTGGCAGGCACCAAGGCTGGCAGGAAGGCTGGCACCAAGGCTGGCAGGAAGCCTGGCACCAAGGCTTGCAGGAAGGCTGGCAGAAAGGCAGGCAGGCAGGCAGGCACCAAGGCTGGCAGGCAGACTGGCTGGTAGGGAGGATGGAAGGCAGGCTTGGAGCAAGGCTGGCAGGCAGACAGAGAGCAAGGCTGGCAGGGAGGCTGGCCAGGAGGCTTGGAGGCAGGCTGGCAGGAAGGCTGGCAGCAAGGCTTGCAGACAGGCATGCAGGTAGGGCAGGCAAGGACTTGATGTATCCTGCAGCAGGTCTGTCCTCCGAATGCTGGCCACGTGTGAGCTGCTTCCCTTTATATCCACGTGGCTTACGCAATGCACCCCCCCCCGCATTCGCAATTAATGCCAGGCATCCATTAGGCTTCTGCTGTGCATCCGCTCTGCATCTGCTCTGCATCTGCTTCATCCGCTGTGCATCTGCTGTGCATCCGCTTCATCCGTTCCACGTCTGCCTTGCTGAGGCCCCCGGAAGCCTAGCGGATTTGCCATCCGCTCCCATCCGCTTCCATCCACTGGGCTTCTGTTCCGAATCTGCTTTCCATCCACTCTTTCCATTCCGCGTCCACTTTGCTGAGGCCCCCCGGAAGCCTAGCGGATGTGCCATCCGCTCTCATCCAGTTCCATCTGCTGGGCTTCCATACTGCATCTGCTTTCCATCCACACTGCGTCCTCCCCCCGTCCGTGTTATCCGCTCTGGTTATGCAAATTTTTGCCCCTTTTGAGAGCGGATAACAACGGATGAAACATTTTGCTCGTCCATTGTGTCCGTTTTGCATCCGTTGGGCAGTGTGACAGGGCCTTAATTTAAATAGAGTAGGGAATGGAAAATTTAAAAGGTGTATGTGATAGAACCAGAAAAGATAGGGGCAAGAATGTATGGATATTAAATGAATGATTTAACACAAAAGTGGCTGTTCAACTAAAAGGGTCTTCAGTGTTATATAATGAGAATAAATGTGGACTGAATTAAAAAACAAGTATTCAGAGAAAGAATCAATGGGTAAAGGTGGGGGGAAGATGAGGATAGTTGTAGTTAGATGGCGTTGCTCAGATCTTGAAAAATAAAGAGGTGAGAGTTTGCAGGATACAACAGTATAAAGAGTACATTCAGTAGATTAAGCTTTTTTTTTATTCCAAGGTTGTAATTCTTGGTTTACTATTCCTTACTTCTTTTTATGTTTTGCAGAAAAAAAAGGAGTAGTTTGACTTGCATGTATGAATAATATCTTCGTAAAGTCAGAGAAAAAATATCACTTTTCCAGTGATCATTTTACACTGATACAATTCAGTGTCGGACAAGAAATCTACCTTGTGGTTAAATAATCTTAAAGAGTTTTCCTCAATGCTGAAGTGAATTCCTCACGATAATGTTACAAGGAAATAAGAGCTGGAAAACTATATATATTTGTTTTCTGAGGTTTTCGCGGGTATTTGTATGTGGATCTTTGGTTATTCGGGTTTTCTCCCACGTAGAATTGGAAGTATCTAGGCAACGTTTCGATGAAGTCTCATTCATGATCTTCAGGCTTGTTTCTTCAGCTCTGTGCTTCTCAGAGTAATGTGAGCTTGCAGCTGCTTCTTCCTTTTAACTGCTAGTGGGGGTGTGACTTGATTGGTTGGGGGTTTGGCTGTGTTTTGATTGGTAGGTGGGTTGGCTGTGTTCTGATTGGCTGGGGGTGTGTTCTGTTTAGGTGGGGACTTGGTTGTGCTCAGGTTAGTCTTACTTGCTGGGGGATTTGAGCTGGTGAGCTGTGATCATATTGTTTGGCTTCGTGTTCGTGGTCATGCCATATCTTCATGGTGTGTGTGAGTCTTTCTTCTACATGGAAATGTGGTGGTAGTATCTTGTGTGGCACTCGTGGGTGTGGGTATGGTGTCATTCTTCATGTTAGGTACTCGTTTATTAATGAGGGCAAGTTTCCAAATGGTTGGTAGGTGGGAGGTATCATCTCGTTTATTCATGCTGTGTGGGCGTTTTTCTATCTCTATGTCTTCTCTGATTATTCTGTTGTTCAGCCAAAACCGAACACTTCAACAACAGAATAACCAGGAACTAACTCTATACAGAAGCCTGAGGATGGCAGATGGGATTCTGCTGAAACGTTGCTACAACTTTAACAGAACTACAATGACGTGGGATAATACCCGAAGGAAGCTAAACAGCACACATGTAAGTACCCGCGAAAGCCTAAGAAAACATATATATATGTGTGTGTGTGTGTGTGTGTGTGTGTGTGTGCTGTTTAGCTTCCTTCGGGCATTATCCCACATCATTGTAGTGCTGTTAAAGTTGTAGCAACGTTTCAGCAGAATCTCATCTGCCATCCTCAGGCTTCTGTATGGATATGGGTCTTACAGCTCCTGGTTTTAAATTTGAGGCTGGTCCATTCTGATTGGCTGGGAGCCTGGACCTGTGTTCATTGGACTTGGAGTTTCATTGATTGGTGTTCCTGGTTTCTTCTGTCTGTTTTGTGGCTTTGATTGGCTGGCAATACTCTGTTCTTGTGTTGGAGGCTTTTAGTGCAGCTTGGCTCTGTGTGAAGGGACGGCTGCTCTTCATTAGCAAGCTGCTATTCATTAGCAAGCTGGGTTTCACCTGGGTGCCTGGTGGGGGGGTTAGGTTGGAGCTATCAGAGGGAGTCTGTTTTTGCCCAGGTGTTTGCCTGGCTTGTGGCATGGAGATCTTTCTATTTGAGAGTGC
>BLBF01000020.1:5149810-5170124 GCA_015471245.1 Laticauda colubrina
ATCTATCTATCTATCTATCTATCTATCTATCTATCTATCTATCTATCATCATCATCATCTCTCCATCTATTTCTCTCTCTCCTATCTCTCATCTATCTCTCATCTCTCTCTCTCTCATCTCTTTCTCTCTCTCTCTCTCTCTCTCTCTCTCTCTCTCTCTCTCTCTCTCTGTATAAAATAAAACAAAAATAGTACTTTGCACTATACTTGCATTCTACTTTCATTTTCTTCATTCTTCCTCTCACTTTGATTCAACTCAGTAGCTGGACTTCTTAAATCTTAGTGTTTACAGAATAGTACAATTAATTAACCCTTGCCTGGAAAGGATATAAAATACCAGAACTCTGCTATCATGAGACAGATTTTTTACCACATTTTCATTCTTGCCCACTTGCAAATGTTGAGAAGATAGCAGGGGTGGGATCTGACCAGTCTAACAACCGGTTTGGTGATTTTACTTTTTCAACTGCAGCTGTGTCACGCAACACAGCTGCGGTTGAAAAAGCAGGAAATAAAGGTCAGATAAGAGCCTAGGCGGGTGGATGGGCCAAAACAGCAGCAAACATAGAATTTGTTTTTGTATGCTCTCTGTTTGCTGCTCTTCAGAGCAACCGGTTCAACAGAGGTGGACAGAACCGGGAGAATCCCATCTCTGGCAGATAGTTGGTTTATAGTTTACTCACTGATTTTAATGGTATTTATCCAATAAAAAAGGGAAGGAATCTGAATTCTGGTTAAATAATATAAAAACTACTTTACTAGAACTTTAACAAAGGGGAACAAAAACAAGGAACCAGGCTGCTGGGTCTTTTTTCCTTTATTTTTCTTTCCTATTTTCTCCATTTGCTGCTGAAGATTTACACAGCAGCCCCATCAGTATATGTCAAATGAGAATTGCAAAATGGCATTTTCTGGAAAATCTGGAATTCTTAATTTCATCATTTTGTAAGCAGTAAAGCTATTTCTTCAGAACTGAGTTATACCCAGTGATCATAAAACCCTGAGCCACCTGTGGTTTAATAATGTTGTAATATACTTTTACAAAGGGAACTTCTCAAAAAGTTCTTATGAGTTTAGAGGAAAATGGATTAATATACTGTGACATGCACATTTTTACAGATAGTGCATCTAAGGCAAACAGTGTTTGAGTAAATATTTTCAGAGAGCTTTTTATAACAACAGGAAAGGATGCTGTGGCTTTAATTCTGAAGTTTTCAACCTATTGGCAAGATAAATTTCACAGAGAATAATAGGAAGATGTTAGCGTTCGGTGCAACAATATTCCACAAAGTATCATTCGGTCAAACAGGCAGCATCTGTTTTCTGGTACCAAATGCTCTTTGTTTATCTGAACACTCAGTGGAAAACAGTTTCTAGTTTCTAATGGAATCTCTGATATTCATCTAATTTTTTGCTCAATGCTATGCTTGTGATTCAAGGCAAGCTACAGTCTCTTTTGGTGTTCAAAATATTTTGAATTAATCTCTCTCTCTCTCTCCCCTTCCCTCCCTCTCTCTCTTTGTCCCCATAGATTGCAGTTAGGATGAAATGAAAAAGTTGAATTATTTGATAAATATTTTATATATTGAGTTGGAAATAGATAAGCTTCATTTCAACTAAAAAATTCCTAAAGCATCCTTCAATTAATATAATATTTTTTAAAAAAATAATGCATCTAAATAACTAACTCAAGAACCAGAGCATGAAGAAATCCTAAAGCAGTTTAAACACAGTTTAAAAATTATCCATTAAAAGGAGTTGGAAAAGCAAATAAAGAACTGAAATGAAAACTGCAGGGAGAAAAGTAATTAGGCAATTTCATAGCTGTTCCCACTGCAGTACACATGCAGAGATTAAAATGAAAATGTTTCAGAAAATAAAAGAGTGGTTACCTCATGTTGAAAAGACAATAGAACAGAACAATGCACCTCTCAGAATAGTGTTGAGTGCCACCACTGAGAAGATAGATACCAGAAAGGTAGATGACAACAGACATATATGAAAACAACAACAACAACAATAATAATAATAGCAATAATCATGCAAAACTACTGTGGGACTTCTGAATACAGACTGACAAAGTTTTGGAACACAATACCCCAGATATCATGATTGTGGAGAAGAAAAAAGTGTGGATTGTCATCATTGCCATACCTGGTGACTGCAGAATTGACGAGAAACAACTTGAAAAAGTCATCAGATATCAGGACTTAAGAATCAAACTGCAGAGACTTTGGCATAAACCAGCGCAGGTGGTTCCAGTGGCACTCGACACACTGGGTGCCTAAAGACCTACGCAAGCAATTAAAAACAATTGGCGCTGACAAGATCATCATTGGTCAGCTGCAGAAGGCCACCTTACTGGGATCTGCTTGCATAATCCACTGATACATCATGCAGTCTTAAACACTTGGGAAGTGTTCAACTAGTGATTTGTGATACGAAACCCAGCATGTTTATCTCGTTTTCTGTGCATAGTCATTTTTGTGTATAATAATAATAGGCTATTGTTAGGAATGTAAGTAACCTAACAGGTATTTGGGTTAGAAATATATAAACCTGGATAAACATTTTAAAACTGTATCTTTAAGAAAATGCAAAACTGTAATTAGGTGTGGTTTCTCAAATGGCCATAAGATGGAGCCAGAAACCTGGGTTGTTTCATCTAAATCTCAGAAGAGAGTGTGTCTCAGTCTCTGTTTCCTTCTGTTGGAAAGTATTGTCATTCCTCCATTTTTCCTAATTGACTGATATTCCTGGATTTGATGTAAGTCTGATACTGAACTGTTTTTTTTTGACACTGGACTTTGTTACTGGATTACCCCTGGATTGAAACTGACTGATTTAACCTGTGAATGACTTTGGACTGCCTATTTTGAACTTTGCTTCATGTTTCTGGAAGTAAAAACCTACATTTACTCTCCAGTGTATCTGTGTGCTGTATGTGTATTATTCAAACACTACTCTCAAATACGTCTCCCTGTATGTGCTCATTCTCTTAACAGGGAATTATTTCAACACTGGTTATGGGCCCAGGCCATACGAGGCACAGATAACTGAGAGTTACTGTGAATGCACAGTACTGTATACAGCTGTTTACTGTTTAATTGTGGGTTACTATCCTGGTAAAGATAGCACAAGACACTTCAACAAGTCTTTCACTGATAACCCGGTTGGATGGAACAAACTATGTTTCCTGGTCTATGAAGTGCAGTCTATTTCTGTGTAAAGAAGGTTTATGGAATGCAGTTCCAGACCCACTGGATGTAAATGCTTGGGATCCAGAAAATGAGGACGATGCCAAGAAGATTGCTGACTTTAAACAGAACAACGAATGAGCTCTTTGTATAATTGGACTAACACTGAGTGACCAGCAGCTAGTCCATATTCGTGGAGAAGAGTCTGCTGCTAAGTGTTGGGAGAATTTGAAGAAGTTTTATGTTCGTGATAGTGTAGGTGAACACATACATCTTACACGTAAACTGTTTAGAGCACGTCTTCTGAAAGGTGGAGATATGTTAGTTCATTTAAACTTCATGAAAAGAACTTTTCAAGAGCTACATGAAAAAGAACTGATATTTTCAGAGCTGCATCAAGTTTACATCATTCTTTCCTCATGAGATGAAAGTTAAAAATGATTATGTATCTTCACTGGAAGTCCTGCCCAGAGATAAACTGACATTGACTGACATAATTAGAAGGTTGTTAGAAGAAGCAAGAAAACGGCTGGATAGAGACAACTGTGAAAGGAACAACCACAAGAAGAAGATTTATCTTCAACTGCCTATACTGTTAGGAAATGTTTTTCTTGTGGGGCTAGAGGACATATAGCTAGATTCTGTAAGAAGGGAAAACGACAGAATACTAGTAAACACCAGAAGGCCAAGAAGAATATTAGTTTAGCTACGTCTAGCAATTCAACTGTAAACCATGATTTGTGGGTTGTTGATAGTGGAGCATTACAATGCATTACTAAAGATAGAAAAAGGTTTGTAAAGATGTCCATAAGAAAATAACATGTATCACTGGCAAATGGATGGAAGATTAAAGCATCAGGTGAAGGTACTGCATATTGTTCTTGTATAAATGAACATATAACTATGTTATATGTACCTAAACTAAAATTTAATTTATTATCAATAAGGGCTTTAGTTAATATTGGTTATGTCATAACCTTTAGGGGAGATAACTGTATAATAAAGAAAGACGGTAAAAGTGTTACTGCTATTTTAAAGAATGATTTATATGCAATACATGATGACCAGTTGAAGATGGCTAACTCAGTTTATAATGATGTTAAGCCACATGATGAATGTATGCATTTACTACATTGACGTCTAGGGCACATTAATTCATCAGAGGGAGTAAAATTGAAACCCTGTATTTAAACTGTAATGCTTATGGCCAAGATAAAAGTTAGGTTACTCCAGCAAACAGACGAAATGGGTTTAAGATCAAAGAACCTTTAGAAGTTGTTTTTGCTGACATAATTGGTCCTAAGAAACCAAGTTTAGGAGGTGCCTGTTATATTTTGAGTATTATGGACCATTACTCACAATACGGTTTCTGCTATCTTATGAAAACAAAACAGAAACATTCCAACATTTCTTTACCTGGCTAAGGTTTGCTGAGAGAAAAATGAAAAGTAAAGTAATTACTTTAGTAACTGATAATGGGACTGAGTTTGTTAACAAAAGATTCCAAACTATGTTGAAATTGGCTGGTGTGGAGCATAAACATTCTGCACCTTACAGACGACAACATCACTCGTTTGTAGAATGAAGAGGGCAAACATGACAAGCCATGGCTTACACTATGTTATCTGATTCAGGTTTACCTGAAATCCTGTGGGGTGAAGCCATAATATGTAGTAACCATGTTTTAAACAATATAGTTAATACAACAACTGGAGAATTGCCATTCACACATTGGCATGGCAGAAAAACAAATTTAAGTTACCTACACACATTTGGAGCTCCAGCATGGGTGCATATTCCCTCACAAGTAAGACTGAAAGGGCAACATAGAGCTAACAAATTATTTTTTGTGGGTTATGAAGGCAATCATAGATCATTTAGATTCTGGGATCAAGGCACAGCTCATGTTTATTGTAGTGCTAGTGCACTCCACGTCTCGAACATGTTGGGTGGGATAAACTGGAACAGGAATCCAACAATGATGTTATTATTGACACCCAAATAATCCCTAAAGTTAAAATAAGTAAACCACAAATAGCCATTAAAGAGGAAGCACAGGAGGAAGTAGTAGAACAGGCACAGCAGGAGGTAGAAGAACAGGAGCAGGTAGCACAGGAAAGTCCACCAGTTAGCCCTGTATTACCAAGACATTCAACCCGAGTAACATGACCACCTGATAGATATCAGGCTAGTGTTGTATGCCAAGTTAATACAGTTCCAAGTAATTATAGTGAACTAAAACTGTATCCTGCTAAGGATCAGGCTGCTTGACAGAAAACAATGGATAAGGAACTGGAATCATTAAAAAAACTGGATGTATACGAAAATGTTAAGTTTCCACTAGGTAAACATGCCATAGGATGTAAATGGTTATGTAAACTGAAGACAGGTATAGATGGGACTGTTACCCATAAAGCCAGGTTAATAGCACAAGGATTCAATCAGACAGCAAATGACTATGATGCGGTGTTTGCTCCTAGTCTGAAGGCTACTACATTAAGAGTGGCATTAGTGTGGGCAGCTAAGGAGAAATACATTGTAAATCTTTTGAATGTAGAGACGGCATATCTGCATGCACCGTTGTAACACACTATATATTTAAATAAATCTTTAGGTCTCAAAAATGATAATACAGCTGATTGTTGGAGATTGAAAAAGAGTCTTTATGGCTTGAAGCAATCAGGATATGAGTAGAACCAATGTATAGTTAAAGAATTAACTAAGATAGGTTTTGTAGCTGGCATGGCTGATCCATGTTTGTTTAAAAAGGAAAGTAATGGTATAATTTCATTATTGTTATTATTTACTGATGACATAGCATTAATCACCAGAACTGAACAAGAAGTTACTAAAATAGTCTCACTGTTGGAACAGAAATTTAAGATAAAACAGTAAGGAGAAATCAAACAATATCTTGGTTTAAAGATGGATAGAACTAGGGGAGGATACAAGATCTCACAGGCAGATAAAATTAACCAATTACTAAAAAGTTTTAAAATGGAACTTTGTAAGTCGGCTAAAACACCAATGAGCCAGGATTTTAGCCATAGTGATGTTCAAAGTTCTATTTTTGATAAGAACATTTATCAGTCCTTGATTGGTAGTTTATCTTATCTCAGTAATTGGTTAAGGCTAGATATTGCATACAGTGTTAATCAATTAGCAAGATTTAATGCTGAGCCAAATGAAAGGCACTGGCAAGCTGCTAAACGTGTGTTAAGATATCTGAAACAACCAATGCATTATGCATTGTATTTGGAGCCAAAAGATGAACTGAGTTTAATTGCATATGCTGATGCAAGTTTTGCTACAGACATAAATACATGAAAATCTACATCGGGTACTGTAGTATTATTGGGAAAGGCATTGATTGGATGGAGATCTATTAGACAGAAACATCTGAATTTGTCAGTAATGGAGGCTGAATTCTCGTGTTTGTTTTTATTATGTACAGATTTAGTTTTGTGTAAGCAATTATTGATTGATATGGGAATTAATGTAACAGAGCCCAACAAACCCTGGATTTGATGTAAGTCTGATACTGAAGTTTTTCTTTTCTTTTTTATACTGGACTTTGTTACTGGATTATCCCTGGATTGAAAACTGACTGATTTAACCTGTGAATGACTTTGGATTGCTTCTTTGGACTTTGCTTAAAGTTTCTGGAAGTAAAAACCTACATTTACTGTCCAGTGTATCTGTGTGCTGTTATTCAAACACTACTCTCAAATACGTCTCCCTGTATGCGCTCATTCTCCTAACAGGGAATTATCTCAACAGCGATGCATGGTCAATACCTAAAAAGCATTGAAGGCAAAGCTGATCAAAAGCTTACTTGAAATTGGCTAAAATCAGGAATACTGGGGGAAAAAAAACAATTCTGAAGGCTTTATTTTGGCTGCTCAAGAACAAGCCTTAGCCACAAATTGCATTAAAGCAAAGATTCAGCCTGTCATCAGCAAAAGCAAATGCCACCTCTATAATGAGAAAGATTTAACAGTTGACCATTTAATCAATGGATGCAGCAAAATTTCACAAAGTGGCTACTTAGAATGCCATAACTGAGTTGCTGAAATCATTCACTGGGAAACTATGCCAAAAGTTTGGATTTGAGTATGGTAACAACTACTGGGAACATCAGGTTGAGAAGGTTCTGGAGAATGAAAAAGTCAAGATTTTGTGGGACTTCAGAATTCAGACTGACAGGCATTTGGCCCACAACACACCTGACATAACAATGGTTGAAAAGAAAAAGGTTTTGTTCATTGATATTGCAATACCTCGTGATGCACAAATTGTAGACATGCAGCAAGAAAAAAAATCACAAAGTATTGGGACTTACAAATTGAAGTTGAGTGACTTTAGAAAAAGAAATCATGTGTTATCCCAATTATAATTGGAGCCCTTGAAGCAATGCCTAAAGGGCTACCTCACTATTTGGAAATTCTGAATTTATTAGACTTGAATACCATGATTCTACAAAAAAACCACCCTACTTGGAACAGTTTATATCCTCCAACACTACCTGAACAGCTCCTAGGTCTTTGGTTAGGACTCAGCTGTTGAGCTATCAACCAGCCCCAAAGGCTGTGAATCTCACGAAAAATTAACTAATAGCAATAACAATAACCTTTACAGGTGGATCGCCACTTGGAACACAACATGCCAGATATTATGGTTCTTGAGGGTCAAAGTGTACAATTTATTGACATCACAGTACCAGAAGATGCCAGAGTCGAAGAAGAAGAACTGGAAAAAAACATGAAATATCACAACCTGGCCATCAAAACTACACAGTTATGGATGAACATGTAACAGTGATACCAATTGTAATCGGGGCACTTGATACCATGTCCAAGAATTTTACAAAACACATCAAGAAATTGCAGCTTCCTGCAATAACATCAGCGGAACTGCAAAAAACTCTTCTACTTGGAACAACTGTGCAACTTGGAACATGAAGATACTTGGTTAATACCTAGGATGTTGGCAGCAATCCATATCAACCATTAACACCAGTCATTGGTATTTGTGATGCATTTCAATGTTCAGTTGACTGAGTTTCAAGTTTAATGAATAAAAGAGATAATAATAACCTTTATTGTCATTGTACATATATACAAAGAAATTGTAGGGAATATATAGGGAAGTCTGTTCTTACAAATTTCATTTATTAGTAAAATTGCACTAGTTTAAATTCAACTGGAAAAGAACTGAAGACAGTGAAATTGTTACATTGAGATGATGTGAGCAGTATCCAATTCTCAGTGTTCTGATGGCATTCTGAAACTTTAGGCAGCCTTACTTTCACTTGGATGTTAAATAGCATTCTGTGAGGAAGATGGGAGGTTTCAGAAATTCAATAAATAAATATTTTTCTTTATTTATTATTTATATAAATGAAATAAATAATTAAAGAGTGGCAACATTCAAATAAATAAATAAATATTTATAAATATTTATTTAAAAAGTTGGAATGACAAAAATCTTCAAATGCCACTGCTGGCAGGCACAGAACTGAGATTGCATTGATTGAACTCTTGGATGTGAGCTGGACTGGATACTAGTTTGCATTACAATTCAAAAGCACTGCTAGTACTTTTTAGAGACCCTTCATGGCTTGGGATTGGGCAATGTACAGGACTGTCATTTCCTAATTGTTTTTATCCATTCTACCAAAAGTGGTATTCAGAAGATCCTGACCAGTTCTGGAAAACCAGTAACGGAAGTTTTGAGTAGTTTGAAGAATCGGCAAATACCACCTTTGACTGGAGATTTTATAGTACCCTTCCCCTGCCATACCCACCAAGCCATGCCCACAGAATCAATAGTAAAAAAAAAAAAAAGAATCCTACCACTGCATTCTATCCAATTTGGCAAGAAGAGAATGCTCCTCATCTAAGGAATTTAAGCAGGTAGGACCCAGAAGAAGGGCATTTTATGCTCTGTGCCTGCTCCCCAGAATATCATCCCTCCAGAGGTCAGATCAAATCCAACCCATCTGGCTTTTCACAAGGTGTTGAAAACTTGAGCTTATACTTGTGCCCAAAGCCTAGCTGTATATCAGAGGCTGCCTCTTAGTTGTGTTAACATTTGTTTAGAAGTCTGGCTGTGGTGTTTTTTATTTTTTAGTAGTGTGTGTATTTTATTTAGGTTTTTTTCAGCTATTTTTATTGTGAGATAGGCAGTGATACAAATCAATTGAATAAATAAATATGCAATACAGATGACCTTTCAAACAAAAGTACAGTTGATAGTATCATGAGCCACTGAAGCATAAAGCAGAATTAGAAAGATCGCACTTCTTTTTCCCTCTCCTGGCAAAGGTCATCCCACAAGATAATCAAAACAATTTTTGGTGGCCAAATCATAACTAGTTCAACTGAAGTAAATCTAGAAAAACAGCTTCTTCCAAAATAATCTGGTTCCACTATCATGCACTTAAAAAGAGAAAAAGGAGGGTTTCAGCATCAGTCTATAATTATTGTGATTTTTTTTTCCCAGGAGAAAGCTTTATATGATTTTTTTTCCTAAAGAAATTAACATTAATCCCTCCAGAGAGGAGAAATTTATATTTCTCCCTCTTTTTCCTATTTGATATCATAATTTGCAAGTAGCAAAGTTGAAGAAAAGAGTTGGTTGGCCAAATTTTTCCAACTATGTTGTCCACATTCTTGCTTCCAAAATGGAAAGGCTTCCCAATGCAACATTAAATTTCATAAATTATCCAACCCTGCTAGAGCACATATTCAAAGTATTTAGCTTGGGGAAATAAACCTCTCTCACCAAAGAGAAGGCCAGCTAGATGCAAACCACAAGAATCAAAGTCTGAACATTAATTGAATCCCAGGTGACTACTAAACATGGGTAGAAGATAATGGGCCCATTGGCTACTTGTTGTTATTTTCTTTCTTCTCCCTGTGCTTCATTGTTATACTTCCTTCTAAAATTTTGTTTTATGAAATGAACTAGATTATATTGCTTTATGAAATACACAGGGATCACCTCTTTCAAAATGTCTTTGAAAAAAGTATTATGAAACAATTGTCCTAATAGAATTAATAGCCTATGGAATTTACTGATCATTTTCCCCACAATAGCCTATTAACAGTCAAAAGGATTAAAAGATCAATTACCCTTTCTCAATCTAAAGGCTAGGTCACATTGGCCGAAGGATGCAAAACGTATGTAAAAAGGACACAGCGGATGAGCAAATTTTCCATCCGTTGTTATCTGCTCTCAAAAGTCCCCCAAATTTGCATAAATAGAGCGGAAAACAACGGAAAGGAACGGACGTGGGGAGGACTTAGCGAGGATGTTAAGCGGATGCTCATTGGGAGCCTAGGGGATGGAAGCGGATGACACATCCGCAGGGCTTCCGTGGGAGAACAGCGAAGCGAACGCACAGCGGAAGGAGCGGATGCAGAGTGGATGCTGAGCGGATACAGCGGATGCATCACGGATGCCTAGAGGATGCGTAGCAGATGCAAAGCATTCATTGCACATGCGGGGAGGATGCATTGCATCAGCCCCATGGATATAAAGAGAAACAGCTCGCAAGCAGGTCACCATTCAGAGGAAAGACCTGCTGCCAGACACATCTTCAGCCAACAACCATGGAGAAGAAGAGGAAGCCTGTGCCTACTCCTGCCACCCCTGGCAAGAAGTACAGGACCACCATCCCACCCCCTGGCACTGACTCTGCTTCTGCTGGGGCTTCTGCTGCTGGGGCTGACTCTGCTGGTGCTGGTGCTTCTGCTGGTGCTGCTCCTGGTGCTGGTGCTTCTGCTGGTGCTGACTCTGCTGGTGCTGCTGCTTGTGCTGCTGGTGCTGGTGCTTCTGCTGGTGCTGACTCTGCTGCTGTAGCTGCTGGTGCTACTGCTGCTGCTGGTGGTGGTGGTGTGGTGGACCAGCCCCTAGAACATCAAAGCCCTGCTTATGAGGGCCCAGAAGGCCCTGCAAGAGGGAGGAAGAGGCAATCGTGAGAAAAGGGGGAGAGGAGACAGTACTCCATTGCAGAGGAACATGAGGAGGAGGTGCTCGAATGGCTGAGGGAGAATGAGTACCTCTGGAGGAAGGGACACAGGCTCTATCGAGACACCAAGTGGAAGCAGGAGGCTTGGAGAGAGAAGGCGGAGAGCCTGGGCTACACTTCGGATGTCCTCCTGGGGTGGTGGAAGCACATGCACACCTGGTACAGGAAGCTGCACCTGAAAAAGTCAAGCTCACCGATCAGGAGACCTATATCATGGCAAAGTGCAGCTTCTTGGAGGGTGAGATCTTCCACCAAGGAGCAGCCCCTCTGTCAACCCTCTCTCTCAGGCAGCCCACAGACAGCCAGTCCTCTCCTGGCCAAGAGTCAGCTCCTGAGTCCGGGCAGGTATCTTTGGTGCACCCCATGACGGAGACCCACCTGACAGCTGCACTCCCCGTGCCGGAGCACATGAAGGATCACCTGATGCAGATGGAGCAAGAAGAGGCCGCTGCCACCAGAGACCAACCCACACCCACACCCAGCTCCACCTACAAGAAAGCAGGCAGAGAGGCAGACCAGAGGGGCAGAGCCACACTGTCCTCTTGGAGATCAGGGACACCATCAAGAGCAGTGTAGATCTCCTCTCTCAGCTGGCACACTTCGACATACCATCCTCTAACAGAAAGCCCTTCCTCACCTACATGAACCAGACCCTCATGGAAATGCCCAAAGCCCAGTACCAGGTGATCAAGGAGAGGATCACAGGTCTTCTGCACCACCCTCCAGGCCCAGCTGAACCTGCTCTGACCCACTCCAGGTCTGCTCCTCCACCCCAGGCAATGTCACAGCCCTTCCAAGGCTTTCAACAGCCCCTCACTTACCAAGGCTATGGCTATCAGGAGTTCCAGCAGCACAGGCATCCCTTCCCAGTCCAGGCATAGGTACATCGCACACCACAGGTGCCACCGATGCCACCGATACCACCGATGCCACAGATGCCACAGATGCCACCGACGCCACAGATGCCACCGACACCTCACCTCACTCAGCTGCAGACCAGACAGCCCCACTACACTCCTCCTTCCACCACCCCACAGCCAAGCCCGGCCTCAGAACATCTGTCATCGGTGTTGGGACTAACATCCCATGTCCTGGAGGAAGGGCCTCTCAATATCACGAGACTGAGCCAGCTCTCTGAGAGCTTCCTGCACACACCATCCCCTGTTGTCCTCTCAGGGCCAGGCACCCCAATGGCGTCTCAGACCAGCACTCCAGCCACTGCCACCTCCACAGCCCCTGGACCCTTCCACCCCTGAGACCATGGGCACACCTCAGAGTGACTGAGAAGAGTACCAGAGACTGGGTTGTTACCTGTTGACTTTATCTTTGCTTGGGACACTTTTCTTGGTTCATTTTGCTTTTTTAATAAAGTCCTACAGTTTGTTATTAATAAAGGTTATCTTTGCTTCACACACTTGTTTCAGTTCTTTTACTAAATAAAGTCTTGGTGGAAACTTTTAGAAATGGTTTAAGCCTTTGCATGCTTGTAGTATGGGTAAGGATAGCTGTGGGATGGATAAGGATAGCTGTGGGATGGATAGCTGTGGGATGGATAGCTGTGGGATGGGTAAGGATAGCAGTGGGATGGGCAGAGATACCTGTGGGATGGGTAATAGCTGTGGGATGGGTAATAGCTGTGGGATAGATAAACCTCCAGTGCAAGCATAGTGGGACTGTATGGTCCACCCTCCCAGGTGCCACACCTATGGCCCTTTTTTATCAATAACAATGTAAGCATTGATCCACACATTTGAACATAAACACAACTCTTTATTAAATGCCCTGTTCATTGTAGGGCCACTCAACATACATGGCAGAATCTCATAAGTGTGATGAGACAGGCTCAAGAAAGCATCCATTAAGCATCTACCATCCTGTCTTGCCACTCCACTGCTCCAGCTGGGGAGTTGCACCAGTGTTTCAGGAGGTCGCGCTGCTTCTTCCCTTCACATGAAGCTCTGTTGGGGCCTTGCACATCCACAGTGTCTATCAGGTTTAGCCCTTGCCTCCATTCACCAGGTTCCATGTCCCCATTGCCTTGTTGGTGGTCCACGAGCCTGTTCTGCAACACTGGGTAGCGGGTGCGCATGAGATTGTGCAGGATGCAGCAAGCTTCCATGGTGTTCCTCACGGTCTGTGGGCGATGCTGCATGGTGGTGAGAAGTACCTGGAACCTGTTGGCCAGGATGCCAAAGGCGTTCTCCACCACCCGTCTTGCCCTGGACAGCCTGTAGTTGAAGATCCTCTCTTCACGGGTGAGGTATCTGGAAGTGTAGGGCTTCATGAGGAAGGTTCTGAGGGAGAAGGCGTCATCCCCTATGATGAAATAGGGCACATCTTGTGTGTTGTTGGGCAGGGGGTCTGGATCTTGGAAGCCCACCATGAGGTTGCATTCCAGCCCCTCCTTCAGGTCACTGGCATAGTATACCTGGGCATTTGAAGCTGACCCATTGCCTGAACCATCAATGTACATGAACTTGTAGTCAGCCTCCACCATGGCAAAGAGGATGATGCTGAAGAAGCCCTTGTAGTTGTAATAAGAGGAGCCTGAGTTGGCTGGAGCTTTGCAGGCCACTTCCTCCCATCTATGGCTCCAACGGTGTGGGGGAAGTTCCACTTCTGATACCACTGCTCTGCAACTTTCTTCCAGCCTTCTTCAGTAGTGGGGCACTGGAGGAGCTCCTCCAGGTATTCTTCGATGATGGCCTGCACCACTTCTCTGACCACAATGCTGATGGTGTTGTGGCACCCTCCAGGCATACTGCATGTTCCTGTACCTGGTCCCAGAGGCCAGGTGGCACAGAGTCAGTGCCACCTTCAGCCCAGGGTCCAGGCTGGGCCAGAAGTTGGTGTTTGCCTTGGTCAACCTGGGTGTCAGCCGCTCCACAACTTCGTCAAACATGGCTGGTGGCATCCTCATGAAGTGCTGGAATGCACGAGTGTCTTCATTCCTCAGCACCACCATCAGCTTGTCATACAGTCCGTACTCCGCTCTTCTCACAATCCATCTTCGGACCCACACACTTCTTGGATGCCTCCTTTTCCTTGCATAGAACAGGTGAAAGAGCCTGAAGAGGGCTTTGCACTGTTTTAGAATGATGGCAGCTACCAAAAGGAGTGTGCAACGATCCATGGTGGAGATGGCTGGGTGCTGTGGAAGAGCAAGAGCAAGGCTGAAGTGGTCTGCACACCAGGGCTGCTGGACTGAAAGTGCGATCTAGGTGATTTCCTCCCCCTTTTTATAAGAAATATCAGTTTTCCACTAGGTGCCCTTCTGCATCCTCTGGACATCCTGCAGACATCCTAAATATCCGAGATACGTCCCCTATATGAATGTTTTTTCCATTTTAATGCTTTATATGCAAGCTGCATCCACTTTCATCCTTTCTTTGTCTGTGCTACTAATGCTATGCGGACGTTCTGTGTCCGTTTCGCTTCCTCCCTCTTTCCGTTTTCCACTGGAGCGGATGCGAGTTGCGTGAATGTGCAGCAGATGCTGAGCGGATACACAGTGGATGTGTAACGGATGTAGAACATTTGTTCCCCGTATGTGTAGCGGATGTAGAACGGACGCGGCAGAAAGTTCATCCGCTCAAAAAGTTTTGTGCAGCTCAAAACTTTTTGAGTGGATGAAATCTCAGTAGACGGATGCTGGACGGATAGAACGTATGAATCACGCACGCAGTGAGTACAGAACGGATGCATCGCGTTAACCAATGGATGGCAAGTGTTTTTCTCCATTTTACATTCTCTTTCCATCCATTGGTGCCGTGTGACATGGGCTTTACTGTAAATGTGATTGTTCTTACCTTTGCCTTTGATAATGAAAATCTAATGGACTTTCAAATATCATAATAGAGCCAATCTGTGATCTTCTAGATACCATGCAACACTATCACTTTTATAAGAAGAATCCAGATGTTTAAGAAGAAATTCCATCTGTTTCATATTATTTCTTCAGCTTAATACTTTCATTTCACACTGAGTATCCTTCTAGGTGGAATTTTGATTTTTCATCATAATAAGTGGAAGAAACCTACATTATGTCTTTGAGCTGTGTCATTGTGTCATCTTTACATTGTAATTGTATTGCCCCTTCAAGAATTAATGGACCTCTTGGGTGTCAGGCCAAATCTTTAGCTGACTAACTTTAACTAACAAGTGGCAAAGGATTAATGCATATAAAAACAATTATTACTTCCCACTTGGTCTCAAATATAAACACAACTACCTATTTGTAGTTGCTAATAACATTTTTAACCTATATCCAAATTAGTCAAGGACTTTGTCACGTATGTGAAACCTGTTGCTAAGCAACTAAACCATATTATCTTGAGAATAATATTATATTTTATTGAACAGAGATATAAATGGTGAATGGTCTCATGGGATCAATTTTACTGACATAATTCTGTTTCTAATCTAACATTCCACCCTAACATTATTTCCTAACATGGAAAACATACATTTCTATTTAATCAAATGCAAATGACCAAAGTACTTGAACAAATAAATATTTGATAAGAAAACAGAACAATAGTTATAAAAATAATCTAATACTTTTCTAAGTAGAGATCAGTATTCTTGATCCTTTCAGGTACACACACCAATAAAAATTGTCATTCTCTGTTTTCATGTGAAGAGAACAGGTACATACATCTATTCACATATTTCCATATGCATTTGTGGGTTAGAGTGGACCTTATCACATATCCTCCAACACCAAACAAGGTACTAGATTGGGAAATGAATATCTGATAAGGCTTTTCTTGAATTAGAAGAAACTGCTTTACATGAGCAGGTTTAACATGTGACATCTATAGTACTAACACTGTGAATTGCAATCCTAGGACTGCATCATTCAGTTATTTTAACTATAACCCTAACCTTAACCATGCCTGATTTAACAAAGGGGGAAAAATTCTCAATACATTTTGTGACACCACTGTGATGATGTGAGTTTGACACCCCTGCCTTAGGGGATTTAGAGATATATCAGGAGGTCATCATGTCAGAAATATATTTTTAAAGTACCCCCATTCTTGTCATGTGGGGCATTACATTCAGATCTTTATAAACTAAAATATTTTCACTCTCTTGCATTCAAGTGAACATGAATAATCCCAGTTGTGAACTAGAAATTCAATATGGTAAGATTATGAACAGAGAAGTCACTTGTGTATGCATTCACAAGGATATTTGAGGCAAGAGTGCGTGTGACCAGCATGGGTGTGATTTCTTATTTTTCACATCTTCCTTTAGACCTGGGGTGTCAAACTGGCAGCCCGTGGGCCAGATGCATCGCGTGGAGACCATGCCTACCCTACCTCCATGAAGGGAAAAAAACTGTCACGATACGGCACATGATAGCAACGTGATGCCGTGAGTTTGAACCCATGCTTTAGGCTGAATATGTGAACATAGTTATAAAAAGGAGCACGTAATCAGTGTATATGAAACCCATTAATTTTCATGTTTTGAAAGAGCAAATGAGGAAATAATAGTCAATCCTCCAAGAGTTTCAAAGCACTAAACAATGCCATTAATTTCCATAGATGTTTTCTGAGGTTTTTGCGGGTATTTGTATGTGGATCTTTGGTTATTCGGGTTTTCTCCTACATAAAATTGGAAGTATCTAGGCAATGTTTCGATGAATGTCGAAACCTTCTCATTAACAATTCAGTACCAAACATGAAGAATGACACCAGACCCACACTCACAAGGGCCACACAAGATGCTACCACCACACTTCCATGTAGAAAGCAGACTCACACACACACAGAAGATGAGATATGAACACAGACCAGAAGCCGTACTGCAGCTGCATCACTACCCACTTCAAACCCTTCCATCCCATACATGAAGTGAACTGACGTCCACCATGAAGACCACGAATGCGGAGCCAAACAAAAGGATCACAGCTCACCAGCTCAAATCCCCAGCAACTAAGACTAACCTGAGAACAACCAAGTCCCCACCTGAACAGAACACACCACCAGCCAATCAGAACACAGCCAACCCCCCTATCAATCAGAACACAGCCAAACCCCCAACCAATGAGAACACCCCCCCACCCAAACAGAACACAGCCAAGCCCCCACCCAATCAAGTCACACCCATACTAGCAGTTAAAAGGAATAAGCAGCTGCAAGCTCACATTACTCCGAGAAGCACAGGGCCAAAGACACAAGTCTGAAGATGATGAATCAGACTTCATCGAAACTTCGCATAGATACTTCCAATTTTACATGGGAGAAAACCCGAATAATCAAAGATCCACGTGTGTGTGTGTGTGTGTGTGTGTGTGTGTGTGTGTGTGTGTATGCTATTCAACTTCCTTCTGGTATTTTCCCACGTCATTGTAGTTGTGCTTTTAATGTTGTAGCAATGTTCCGGCAGAATCTCATCTGCCATCATCAGGCTTCTGTATTGTGTTGGTCTGTGAGTCAGACTTTCACGGCCGTTTCAGTTTTAAATTTGGGGCTAGCCTTCGCTGTTCCAGGATGGTTTTTTCTTCATCTTGATTGGTTGGGAATCTTGGTCTGTTTATTGGTCTTGGAGTTGTGTTCTGCTTGATTGGTGTTTCTAATATCTTCTGTCTGTTTTGTAGCTTTTTTGTGTGTCTTGATTGGCTGGCAATATTGTGTTCCATATTGGAGGCTTTTAGTGCAGCTTGGCTCTGAGTAAATGGACGGCTATCATTTATTAAGAAGCTAGGTTTCATCTGGGTGCCTGGTTGGGGTATGTTTGAGCTGGAGGTATCAGGGGGGATCTGTTTGTGCCCAGGTGTTTGCCTGGCTAGTGGTGTGGAGATTTTTTTTGTTTGTGAGTGCAGGCTTCCAAATAATTGACAGTCTGGTGGAATCATCTGGTGGAATACATGTTTTCTGAGGTTTTCGTGGGTATTTGTATGTGGATCTTTGGTTATTCGGTATTTTTTGTATACTAAGACATCTTGGAAGGGAAGTTGATTGTTTACATTACTCCGAGAAGTGCAAAGCTAAAGACACAAGACTGAAGATGATGAGTGAGACTTCATCGAAACATCTCCTAGATACTTCCAATTTTACGTGGGAGAAAACCTGAATAACCAAAGATCCACATACAAATACCTGCGAAAACCTCAGAAAACAAATATTGCACCGCTATGGGGAGGAAACCCACCACTTCACCAGGACTTATGAAAAACTTGAAGTCCAAAGAGTTTCCATTTTATGTAATTTCGCATTCCTATGCAACTGCCTAGATCAAAATTTAATCCCCATAAGCTTCCAATTGAAATTCCACACCAACACAGCAGCCACCAAACGCATCCTAAAAAGAACAGAATTGGCCCTTATTAGAAGTGAACTTCATACAAAAAGATTCCTCAAAGACCAAATCAACAAAGATCTCTTCACACTTCACCTCAGACTCAACAAGATTCACCCCACACATTGGGACGAATCCAAACAACTCGCTGCCTGTTGAGCCAAAACACAGACCACCCTCAAGATAGACACACACACAAACAAACTCAGAAAACTAAAATGTCAGAAATAAACTCCTCCCCCCCCCTCACAGCCACACATGAAACAAAAAGTGCACAACATCTCAGACAAGATTCTCACTGAAGACGAAACCAATGTCTTTTCAAAAGGATTTAACTTTGCTGTCGCTTCCAAACATATCCCCACAGAAACCATTATATGTGGAGTTGAAACCACCCTGACCAAAACCAACCCTGATGATGCCAACAGAATCAGACTCGAAATCACCAACATCCTCTGCACAAGCAAACCACCCAAAAGCAACTTATCCAAAGAAGAACAAACTGCACTACTTAACCTGAAAGAAGACACCAGCATAATAATCCTACGAGCAGACGAGGGCAATGCGACAGTGGTTATGAAAACATCTGACTACCAAACCAAGTTAACCAACCTACCCCAAGACCCCACGTACAAACCTCTAAACACAGACCCCACTACCTACTTAGAAAAAACCACCAGATCTCAAATAAAAGCCTCCCCCATCAGCAAAGAAATCCAGTAAAGAATCATACCCAGAGAGAAATCATCCAGATGCTCTAAGCTTTATGGTCTCCCTAAGATATACAAAGAAGGAACCCCACTTAGACCAATAGTCAGCTCCATAGGCTCACCTCTACAAAAATTAGCCAATTTTTTCACCAAACAACTACAGACTTATGCAGAATCCATCAACTCACACATAAGAAACTCATTCCAGTTCATCGAGATCATAAAGACACAAAACTTACAACCCAGTGACCTACCAGTGAGCTTCTATGTCATATCCCTCTTCACCCAAGTGCCTATAAAAGAAGCCTTGACAGCCATCCAAAACAAATACAACCCCCCTAAGCAGATCTGATCAACCACTGCCTATGCAATACATACTTCACCGACAATGGACAAAAATACAAACAAATAGAAGGAGCACCCATGGGATCACCCCTCTCACCTGTTATCACAAACCTCTACATGGAACACTTTGAAACACAAGCTCTAGAAAAATATGATCACAAACCCAAACTCTGGCTCAGATACGTAGATGACACCTTCATAATCTGGCCACCTGGGAAAGAAAAACTGAACAACTTCCTCACACACCTCAACAACCTACACCCCCAAATACAATTCACTATGGAAACAGAAGCTAACAATCAACTTCCTTTCCTAGATGTCTTAGTTTACAAAAACTCAAATGGCTCCCTAGGATACACCACCTACCAGAAGAAAATACATACAAACCACTATCGACATGTAATCTCACACCACCACCCAGCAAAGATCAATTCCGAAGCCAAGACTCTCATCTCCAGAACAAAATGCTTAGCCGACGAACAACAGTAAAAAAAAGCTGGAACACACCTCCTCACTAGTCCAAAACACAATAAATCCACAGGTCATAACATCAACTTCAATGGCACCCTAGCCACTATAGAAAACCCCAGCCACAGAATCATCAGAGAAGCCATAGAGATTGAAAAAAGACCTGAAAGCATAATTGATGATTCCACCAGACCGTCAATCATTTGGAAGCCTGCACTCTCAAACAGAAAGATCTCCACACCACAAGC
>BLBF01000020.1:5174249-5187222 GCA_015471245.1 Laticauda colubrina
TCTATTCTATTCTATTCTATTCTATTCTATTCTATTCTATTCTATTCCTGTGAGAGAAATGAAGTATTGCCTAAACTGAGAGTTACTAGATAATCCTTGGTGCTTTATGAAATAGTTCTCAGAGAAGGCTAGATTCATGGGCAGCCCCTGTTTAAAGAATAAAAAAATAAACCACTTTATGTTGGGCATTAACCTACACAAAATTTATTGAAATTAGTTTTCTGCTAGTCTTAGACTGTACTTTTGTGCTCATTTACATGGAAACTGAGCATAACGGAAATTAGGGATAATTTAAGGAAGGACCTAGCATTGAAATGTTATTCTTGTATCTCTGCACTTTATATTCTATATTTTGGGTTTTTTATTTTATACATTCAGATAATTTTACAGTTCCCTGTCTAAAGGCCTTCTTAATCATAAAGCTATATTTGAGCTACTGACTGAAGAATTTTTGAATTATATTTTTTTTGTATTTGAATATAATATCTGCTCAGCTGTAAGAAAGTGATTTGTATATTGTCTTGATATGGTTGCATTAACTGACAGGTGATTTATAGGGTTCACAGTGTGGTGAGCTGCTTTAAATTCAGCATTTTTATAGCCCTTAAGATTTGAGTCATATCAAATTTTCCATTTTATCTGCATTACCACCCTAAAAGATAGGCTATCATCTCAAGATAGGCACTTGAACCCAGCTGGCAACTGAATCTTTCTACTGAAATGAGCTTGAGGTATATGAACATTTTCTCAGTATTTTTTTTATACATCTGTGACTATCCAGTCATGGAACTGGTCCTGTGAGGTTAAATGAAGATACAAATTTACACAGTACCATTTAGAAATATAATCTTAGAATTTAATGCAGTTTAAAATAAAATAAAAAATAAAAAGGAAAGTGAGCAGTAAGAACCTCTCTGGACATGAAGGGACATCTGGTATGACAGCTCTTGACATCCTGTATGTAATTGGTTTTGAATGCTTGACAGGTTTTTATAATGGTACTGAGGCACTCAAACTGGCAGATAACTATGGGGAATAGATTGAGTGGTGCTGAGCCCATTTTCTTCCTTGAGAATCCTTTAGATACACTTAACATCAAAGATGTATTTTCATTTAAGTTCAAGTGCTTATCATCTGGTACACCCTTTTTCATCAATTCAAAGAGCAGAACACCTAAAACTGTATTACTCCACTTTATTTAATTAAACCTTTAAAAAAAAAAGAGGCAAAGTCGGAAATCTAGTTACATAAGAGGAAACAAAACATGGTAGCATATCTGAGAAACAAATGTTTCTGTTGCATCCTCAGTTATGGATATTGGATAAGCTGCACTCAGAATGATTGAAGTCACAATCCTGCATTCCTTTCCCTAGGAATAATTATCATTGACTTCATTTAGAGATGGCTTTGAGTAGACCTGTGTGGGTTTGTATTGTTCATCATTAGTCCTGAACTAACTAGCACTATTTTCTTCTTAGTAACCGTGATTGGGTTCTTTTTTCAATGCAGGCAAAAAATTCAACAATTATGATTAAAACCAACTATTTCCAACTTTCCAGAAGTAGCACTGCTTTTGCCATCACAACTTTCTAGCAGTGAACCAAGGGAAAGATTACAAATACTAGAATAGAACAGAATAACAGAATTGGAAGGAGACTTGGAAGTCTTCCAGTTTAACCCCCTGCTCAAGCAGGACACCCTATATTATTCCACAAGTGGCTGTCCAGTCTCTTCTTAAAAGCATCCAGTAAAGGAGCACCCACAACTTCTAAAGGCAAGCCATCCCAGTTTGTTTTTCTCAGTGTCAGGAAATTTCTTAGTTCCAGGTGGATAAGTTTCCGTCCATTGTTTCTTATCTTGCCTTCTAGTGCTTTGGAAAATAGATTGATCCCCCTCCCTTCTTTGTGACAGCCTCTCAAATATTGGAACACTGCTGTCATGTCACCCCTAATCCTTCTTTTCACTAGATTAGCCATACCTAAATTTTGCAACTGTTCTTCATATGTTTTAACCTTTAAACTTTCTCTGTACTCTTTCCAGAGTCTCTACATAATTCTTATAACATGTTGACAAAAATGATGGAGTATTCTAAGTGTGGTCTTACTAGGGCTTTATAAAGCAGTACTAATACCAGTACTAATATGGTACTAATACCAAGATGAGCCTAGGAGCAATTGTTCAGACTAACCATTTGTGAATTATAGCCTACTGCATGAGAAGCATGGAATGGTTAAACAAATGTAGAAATAAAACAGTGGTGATTCAAGAGCGGTGAGTGAGGATAAAGAAGTTATTATGCAGTTGTAAGTTACATGTGAGAGGGATTACTAGTATCTTATAAATTAACAACTGCAATGGGTTAAAAACCTGTTAGGTTTCCGATACCTCCTGAGATGGCCAGAAGTTTTTGATGTCTCACAAAGAAATGTGCTGGTAAACTTATCTTCTTTTGAAACTACTTGTTTGACATCTCGTTTGGAGCATTATGGGAAATTTTTCCCTTTGTTCAGAGTTCTAATGTTAACTTATTAAAGCCCATGTCACACTGAACCAATGGATGCAAAGAGGATGTAAAACGGAAAAAAAACCTTGCCATCCGTTCGAAAACGCAATGTACTCACTGCCTCCGTTTGGCTTCCTCTCTATCCGTCCAGCATCCGTTTATGGATGTTTCATCCACTCCAAAAGTTTTGGCCTGCCCAAAACTTTTGTGCGGAAAATGTATCCAGTTCATCCGTTCTGCATCTGCTACGCATCCGCTATGCATCCATTACGCATCCGTTACGCATCCACTATATCTGCTAGGCATCCACTGCGCATCCGCGCAACTCGCATCCGCCCGGACACAGGGAGGAAGCGGAACAGACGCAGAACGGATGCAGAACGGATGCCTAGTGGATGCAGAACAGAAACAAAGCTTTTAAAACAGAAAAAACATTCGCAGAGGGGACCTATCTCAGATATTAAGGATGTCTAGAGGATGCCTAGAGGATGCCTAGCTGAAAACCTATACTGCCTATAAAAAAGGGGAGCAACTCACCTGCATCTCACTTTCAGAACAGCAGCCCAGCGGTGCAGACCTCTGCAGCCTTCATCTGGCTCTTCCTCTTCCACAGCATCCAGTCATGTCCACCGTGGATTGTAACAAAGTCATTTCGGCAGCCACCATCGTTCTGCAACAGTGCGAAGCCATCTGCAAGCTCTGTGAACTCTACTGTGAGAAGAAAAGGAGCCACCCAAAAAGAGTCCGGATCTGAAGATGGTTCACCAGAAGAGCAGAGGACAGACTGTACAACAAGCTGATGGTGGAGCTCAGGAACGAAGACACTCAGGCGTTCCAGAACTTTATGAGGATGCCGCCAGCTATGTTTGACGAAGTTGTGCAGCGGCTGACACCCAGGTTGACCAAGACAAACACCAACTTCCGGCCCAGCCTGGAACCTGGGCTCAAGGTGGCACTCACTCTGCGCCACCTGGCCTCAGGGACCTCCTACAGGAGCACATAGTACGGCTGGAGGGTGCCATCCAACACCATCAGCATTGTGGTCAGAGAAGTGGTGCAGGCCATCATCGAAGAATACAAGGAGGAGCTCCTCCAGTACCCCTCCACTGAAGAAGGATGGAAGAAAGTTGCAGAGCAGTGGTATCAGAGGTGGAACTTACCACACACTGTTGGAGCCATAGATGGCAAGCACGTGGCCTGCAAATCTCCAGCCAAGTCGGGGTCCACTTATTTCAACTACAAGAGCTTCTTCAGCATCATCCTCTTCGCCATGGTCGATGCTGACTACAAGTTCATGTACATCGATGCTTCAGGCAATGGCTCATCTTCAGATGCCCAGGTATACAACGCCAGTCACCTCAAGGAGGAGCTGGAAGGCAACCTCATCGTGGGCTTCCCAGATCCAGAACTCCTGCCCAATGACACACAAGATGTGCCCTACTTCATCGTGGGGGATGATGCCTTCTCCCTCACAACCTACCTCATGAAGCCCTACACTTCCAGACTCCTCACCTGTGAAGAGAAGATCTTCAACTACAGGCTGTCCAGGGCAAGGCAGGTGGTGGAGAACGCCTTTGGCATCCTAGCCAACAGGTTCCAGGTACTTCTCACCACCATGCAGCATTGCCCAGAGACCGTGAGGAGGATCATGGAAGCTTGCTGCATCCTGCACAATCTCATGCACACCCGCTACCTAGTCTTGCAGAACAGGCTCGTGGACCTCCAGCAAGGCAATGGGGACATGGAGCCTGAGGAATGGAGGCAAGGGTGAAACCTGATAGACACTGAGGATGTGTAAGGCCCCAACAGAGCCTCACATGAAGCGAAGAAGCAGCGCAACCTCCTGAGACAATGGTGCAACATCCCAGCTGGAGCAGTGGAGTGGCAAGACAGGATGGTAGATGCTTAATGGATGCTTCCTTCATCCTGTCTCATCACATGGATGAGATTGGGCCATGTATGTTTGGTTGGCCTCCAATGAACAGGGCGTTTAATAAAGAGTTGTGTTTGTGTTGACATGTATGGATAATTATTACATTGTTATTGATAATAAAGGGCTGTAGTTGTGGCACCTGGGAGAGTGGACCATACAGTCCCACTATGCTTGCACTGGAGGTTTATCTATCCCACAGCTATTACCCATCCCACAGGTATCCCTGCCCATCCCACAGCTATCTCAACCCATCCCACAAGCATGCACAGGCTTAAACCATTTCTAAAAGTTTCCAGCAGGACTTTATTAAAAAAAAGAAATGAAGCAAGTGTGTGAATCAAATATAGACTTTAATAACAACAAGCTATAAGACAAAAATGAGTCTTTGGCACTCCTCTTGGTCGCTCAATCTCAGGGGTGAAGGGTGCAGGTGCTGTGGAGGTGGCTGGTGCTGGAGTGCTTGTCATCAGCTCCTCCAGAAGCAGAAGCAGCAGAAGCCCCAGCCCCAGAAGAGTGAGCCCATGCTGCAGAAGCCCCAGCAGAACCAGAGTGAGGGCCAGGGGGCGGATGGTAGCCCTGTCCCTCTTGCCAGGGCTGGCAGCAGATGGCTGAGGCTTGCTGTGCTTCTGCATGGTTCTGGGGTTACTGGCTGGCAGGGAGGTTGGCAGGAACCAAGGCTAGCAGGAAGGCTGGCACCAAGGCTGGCAGGAAGGCTGGCAGGCAGGCATGCACCAAGGCTGGCAGGAAGGCTGGCAGGGAGGCAGGCACCAAGGCTGGCAGGAAGGCTGGGTGTCAGGCAGGCAGGCAGGCAGGCAGGCACCAAGGCTGGCAGGAAGGCTGGCACCAAGGCAGGCACCAAGGCTGGCAGGGAGGCAGGCACCAAGGCTAGCAGGAAGGCTTGTAGGCAGGTAGGCACCAAGGCTTGCAGGCAGACATGAACCAAGGCTGGCAGGAAGATACGCAGCAAAGCTGGCAGGCAGACTGGCCGGCAGCAAAGCTTGCAGGCAGGCTGGCAGCAAGGCTGGCAGGGAGGCTGGCAGCAAGGCTGACAGCAAGGTTGGTAGAAAGGCTGGCAGCAAGGCTGGCAGGCAGACATGCAGGCAGGGCAGGCAAGGCAGCCAATCCGTCCGGCAGCAGGTCTTTCCTCTGAATGGCGACCTGCTTCCGAGCTGCTTCCATTATATCCGCGGGGCTGACGCAATGCATCCTCCCTGCATGTGCAATTAACGCCAGGCATCCATTAGGCTTCCGCTGTGTATCCTCTGTGAATCCGCTTCATCCGCTCTGCATCCGCTCTGCATCCGCTGTATCCGTTCCGCGTCTGCTTTGCTGAGGCCCCCCGGAAGCCTAGCGGATGCGCCATCTGCTCTCATCCGCTTCCATCCGCTGGGCTTCCGTTCCGCATCCGCTTTCCCTCCGCCCTGCGTCCTCCCTGCATCCGTGTTATCCGCTCCGGTAATGCAAATTTTAGCCCCTTTTGAGAGCAGATAACAACAGATGGAACATTTTGCTCGTCGCTGTGTCCTTTTTGCATCCGTTGGGCAGTGTGACATGGGCTTTAATTCTTTTATCTAAAATCTAACATTTGTCCCGAATCATCAGAAGGGCATTGGGGGCTCATGAAGATATATACAACATTAGACAAAAAGCATGTATAGTGCTTTCAATAATGCTGTTGATGCAAAATATGGGGGGAAAATAGATATCTGGGTTTGTTGAAGGATCTGGTTTCCATATATGTGCAATTGTTACATGTTCCTTTTGCTTGGGGCAATCTGCTTCAGGGTATTTGTTTATTTGCAAGTATAGGTATGTCACTTTGTGTCTGAGAAAGGATGAAGTCATTGATCAGTATGGATTTAACTTATTAATAATGCATTTTATTGATTTGAGCCATGACTTGTAGGTAAAAATGGTGATAGTAGCAATTGTATTGTAACAATACAGTGATATACTGTTGTTTTATTTTTGTGGTCTGCCATTTAGTTGGTTCTCCCTGGGAACTGGTTTGGCACTATTGATTTGTCCAGGGATCTCACTGAATGGATAATTCAATCTCTTGAATGTCTGGTTTAATTCCATCAGTTGAGCATCTCTGTCCAGAAGATCAGAATAAGTGCAGTTTTAGTGTAGAAACTGGCTATAGACAATGGAGCTAATGATGGGTTGTGGATGAAAGTGGAGGGAGATGTGAATGACCATCTGTAAGTTTTCTGAAGAATGTACTGTCAATGTTTCCATAGTGTAGTTTGATTGTGTCAGCAAAAAATTGGATGACTTTTGCCAGTAAAAAAGGGAGGTGAAATTCCGTTGAGGTCTCGATGGGATTTTATGAGAATACTGAGATAATGTTCTTTTACTATAAATGTTACCAAATATAAAAATCTACACCACTTTCATTCACTTGGTTATTGAAATATTACCATCATCCATAACCAAATATATTTCTTTAGTTTCACAAAAAGCAGATGTTTGAAATTAGGATGCTAATGAAAATATATGAAACAATATTCTAATTCATGAAGCAAAAAGATGACTTTATATACATCAAATATATAAATCTTATTTACATAAAGTGAATTGTTCATCTGGCTAATCTTATACTGTACACACTAAATCAGACTTGGATATTTTATGACCCCTGGGTCACATCCAGCCCTTCAGCTGCCCCTCTCCAGCCCACAACATTGGCAGCATCAGTATTGGGGGAAGGGTTGCATCAGAAAGGGGCAGAGTAGCAGGATAGTAGAAAGTAGGGGACATGGCAGGGCAGTAGTGGGGAACAGTAGTGGGGAACAGCTACAATGGTGGCCCTCCACACCAGTCCCAGTTTCTCATGTGACTCCTTGGGAAAATTAATTGCCCACCCCTTCTCTAAATCATGATATGCTTCTCAAATTTCATATAATATGGCTAGCCTTAGAATATCTGACAATCCCCTGATAAGGTTTAAATTTGAGATTTTTCACTCACAGAGTATGTGTTTTACCACAAAGTTAAGAACATTTTTCAATCTATCATTTTATTCTCTGACAATTTTAATAGGGCTATCAAACCAGGTTGCATAAATCCAAAGGACCATTAGAAGGCACCTGGGATATGAAAAAAAAACAAACAAATCCTTTTCTTCTCTTGAGGGTTATCTAATTTTTTGTAGCTAGATCTTGTAGTCTATGAAAATGTTCTGATTGGTTTTCCACTTTTGATAAGCAACATGTGTGCTCATCTTTTAGATCTTCTCAGTTCCATATTTACATCTATGTATTCCTTATTCCTTACATTCACTGCAGCTTATTACCTACATCTCTAACATATCTTGTTCTTTGACTCTCAATCCGCTATCTTGGCAAGAATTCCACCTGCCTTCACACTTTTCAAAGTTCTAAAATGCACCCACCTTGAGAAATAAACAGAATTAAATTGCTGATAAATCAACCCACTCAGGAATCCTTTCACTACAGTTTTTATTTTCTTGGTTTCAGAGAGAAGCATTTTCATTATAAATAATGCATAGCAAAATTCAAAAAATTGTATTATATAAGCATCTCACTGAAAAAAAATGTAGGAATGCACAAATCCAACATAAAAATAAACAATTAAAACAAAAGCAATCACAGAACTGAAATTTCTTGAAAAGGCCAATGTAACTAAAATATATATTCACTTGATATTTAAGAGACTATGAAGAGATGATGACATCATGTATTTTGACAAATCATTTGCTATACAATGTAATGATACATTTTTCTAAAAAATATAATAATTCTGTAACACCAAGAAAAAAACTTCCCTGGACTTTTCCTTTGCCGTATAAGAACAAGACGATGTCTGAAATTTTGCTTCAAAGAGTGAAAAATGGATTTGTTCAGCCAGACATTCCATTTCCCACAAGACTCAGTAAAAGGAATTTTCCACACATAACCCCAAAAGTGTACATAAGACTGAAAAACCATGAAGATAAAGCTAATAAAATATCAACCTGTTTTCTATAATCTATATCCAAGGATACAGATAAAGAGGCTGTGGTGGATACAATACTAGGTACTGTTGTAACAACCTTTCTGCCTCACATAGGCAAAAATTCTGTAGTTCAGTTTAGTATTATGCATCTACCATCTTGGAGGACCTAACCCTACAAGATTGCTTGTGCATGTTGGATTGGGATACTCATAGCACTTATCTTGGTGCTGACTTCTTAATCAAATCATATATTCTGAATTAATCATTTCTTGATTTAAGGCCCTGTCCCACTGCACTTACGGATGCAAAGAGGATGTAAAATGTTAAAAAAAGCTTGTGATCCATTGGAAAATGCTATGCATCCATTGTGTACTCATTGCATACGTGTTTCATACGCTCTATCCGTCAAGCATCCGTCCACTGCGATTTCATCCACGCAAAAAGTTTTGAGCTGCACAAAACTTTGTGAATGGATGAACTTTCCACCGTGTACGATGTAAATCCACGACATACGAGCAACAAATGTTCTATGTCCATTTATCATCTGTTAAACATCTGCTGTATCCTCTCTGCATCCTCCGGGCATCCTCGCAACTCACATCCATTGCAGCTGAAAACGGAAAGAGGAAGGAAACAAAAGGTACACGGAACATCTACACAGCATTAGTAGCACGGAAATAGAAAGGATGCGCAGTGAACGGTTTGCATCCGATATACATCCGCGCGGCATCCCTTTCTTTCCTTTAGACTTACATGATGCATCCGCTTCATCCGCTATGCATCCGCTTTGCAATTATCCCTCGGAACCCCTTCAGAGGTGTCATCCGCTTCCATCCGCTAGGCTTCCTATGAACATCTGTTTAACATCCCCGCTACATACTACCCACATCCATTCTTTTCCATTCTTTTCTGTTCTGTTTATGCAAATTTTCACCACTTTTTGAAGTGGATGACAACGGATGGAGCCACCCCCGAAATTTTGCTCGTCTGCTGTGTCCTTTATGCATACGTTTTGCGTCCATCGGCCAGTGGGACTGGGCCTTAACCAACTATTTAAGTTGTCCAGGAAAGACAAACACTTTCTTCTTCCTTGGAGACTGATCTTCAGAACCACTTAAGATGGCCACCAGGCAGCTTTCCAGAATTTGGTGATGAGAAGGCTCTTTTGAAGATCACTTAAGTGATCACTTAATGAGAGAGAAGAGAATTCTTCAGGACCACATTCAGTGGAAAGCTTATATTCTGACAAGAAACTATAATTCCTTCCTATAGTCAGCGCCAGCAAGTAGAGACATAGAGTGATGTGTTCTGACAATTGCTAAAATTCCACATCAACCATAAAAACAATGATGTTGTTCATTATTTTGTACCAAACTTCATTGGTGTTGTTTTGGCTTTCCCATACACTGCTTCAGTCATCATTTAAAACAGAAATGGTTTCCTTGACTAGAAATAAAAAGAATATTGGGATTGCGTCTTTGTAGTCCAGGTGCCCAGTCTTTCATTTCCTTTTAATATGGCCACCTTCATTTATGGCCCATGTGCACACATCCCTCCCAAAATGACAAAATGTTGCTTGAGCTACAGCAAAGCTTGGTTCACAAAGATCACCCAGGAGCAATTTATAGAAGATCTGTCAAAGTCCATTTAGCCTGTGAAACCATCACACATCTGCCTCCTCCCAAAAGGCAGCAGCATATCACTGCCATGCTTCAATCCCATACTTTTGAATTTCATGCTTGCCTACTGTGACCATTTAAGAGAGGTGATTAATATAAGAAGCAGCTTCTAGTTGTAGTTCTTGCTGAACAAACTGACGATGTAGAGAGATACCTGCCTGTAATAGTGCTTTAGGCAAGAAGCGGTATATCTTAGCATTATCCTACTAGCCATGCTTAAGCCCTCAACCAGTTTAAAATGAAACAGAATCACCTCTCTTTAAAAGCTACTGTATAGGCAGATAGTCAAACATATGGAAAATGCAGATAGTGCTACCAATCTCCTATAATACTTACATACATACACACACACACACACACACATATGTGTGTGTGTGTGTGTGTGTGTGTGTGTGTTTGGTTATTCGGGTTTTCTCCCGCGTAAAATTGGAAGTATCTAGGCAAAGTTTTGACAAAATCTCATTCGTCATCTTCAGACCTGTGTCTTCAGCCTTGTGCTTCTCAGAGTAATGTGAGCTTGCAGCTGTTTTTTTCTTTTTAACTGCCAGTGGGAGTGTGACTTCACTGTGTGGGGGCTTGGAACTTGGAACAAACAAATAGAAGGAGCACCCATGGGATCACCCCTCTCACCTGTCATCGCAAACCTCGACAAGGAACACTTTGAAACACAACCTCGAGAAAAATATTATCACAAACCCAAACTCTGGCTCAGATAAGTCGATGACACCTTCATAATCTGGCCACACGGGAAAGAAAAACTGAACAACTTCCTCACACACCTGAACAGCTTACACCCCAAAATACAATTCACCATGAAAACAGAAGCTAACAATCAACTTACCTTCCTGGATGTCTTAGTATACAAAAAGTCCAATAGGTCCCTAGGACACACCATCTATCAGAAGAAAACACATACAAACCGCTATCTACACGAACTCTCACACCACCACCCAGCAAAGATCAATTCTGTAGCCGAAACACTCATCTCCAGAACAAAATGCTTAGCTGACGAAAAACACGTAAAAACTGAACTGCCTACTCTCACTAATGTACTAACAGCCAATGGATTCCAAAGAAAGAAAATTAACCACCTAATCCAAAAACAAACCCTAACCAAAATCCAAGAAAGAGAACAAGAGAATGGCAAAGCCCTCCTTCCATATATAAAAGGCACTAGAGACAAAATCAGCAAGATCCTCAAAAAACACAACATTAAAACAGCATTCTGCACAAACAGAAAAATATCCACCATCCTAAGAAACCCTAAAGACAAAATCAAGTTAGAAAACCAAGGAGTATACGAAATCCCTTGCAATGCCTGCAACATGACATACATCGGGCAAACCAACAGAAGAATTAGTGCACACATTGAAGAACACAAAACTCAATCAAAAAAGAAGAACCAACCGCTTCCCTAGTCCAACACTTCAAAGCCACAGGACATGAGATTGACTTTAAAAATACTAGAACTGAACTTCAACAACAGAATAATCAGAGAAACCATATAGATAGAAAAACGCCCACAGAGCATGAATAAAAGAGATGATGCCTCCCGCCTACCAGCCATTTGGAAACCTGCCCTCATTAACAAACGAATACCTAACATGAAGAATGACACCAGACCCACACCCATGAGAGCCACACAAGATGCAACCACCACAGCCAAGCCCCCACCTGAACAGGACACACCCCCAGCCAATCGGAACACAGCCAACACCCCAACCAATCAGATCACAGCCAGGCCCCCAACCAATGAAAACACACCTCCAGCCAATCAGAACACAGGCAAGCCCCCACCCAGTCAAGTCACACCCCCACTGGCAGTTAAAAAGAAAAAACAGCTGCAAGCTCACATTACTCTGAGAAGCACAAGGCTGAAGACAAAGGCCTGAAGATGAAGAATAAGATTTCGTCGAAACGTCGCCAAAATACTTCCAATTTTAGGTGGGAGAAAACCCGAATAACCAAAGATCCATATATACATATACATATACATATACATATACATATGCACATGTATGTATGTATGTATGTGTATGTGTGTATATATATATATATATATATATATATATATATATATATATATATATGTTTTCTGAGGTTTTCGCGGGTATTTGTATGTGGATCTTTGGTTATTTGGGTTTTCTCCCGCGTAGAGAATATATATATATTTGTTTTTTTAAGCTTTCGCGGGTACTGACATGTGTGCTGTTTAGCTTCCTTCGGGTATTATCCCATGTCATTGTAGTTCTGTTAAAGTTGTAGCAACGTTTCAGCAGAATCTCATCTGCCATCCTCAGGCTTCTGTATTGAGTTAGTTCCTGGTTTCAAATTTGAGGCTGGTTCATTCTGATTGGCTGGGAGCCTGGATCTGTGTTCATTAGACTTGGAGTTTGAATGATTGGTGTTTCTGGTTTCTTCTGTCTGTTTTGTGGCTTTGATTGGCTGGCAACAGTCTGTTCTTGTGTTGGAGGCTTTCAGTGCAGCTTGCCTCCATGTGAAGGGACGGCTGCTCTTCATTAGCAAGCTGCTATTCATTAGCAAGCTGGGTTTCACCTGGGTGTCTGGTGGGGGGGTGTTTGGGTTGGAGCTATCAGAGGGAGTCTGTTTTTGCCCAGGTGTTTGCCTGGCTTGTGGCATGGAGATATTTGTATTTGAGAGTGCAGGCTTCCAAATGATTGACAGTCTGGTGGAATCATCTCTTCTATTCATGCTGTCAGGTCTTTTTTCAATCTCTATGGCTTCTCTGATGATTCTGTGGTTGGGGTTTTCTATAGTGGCTAAGGTTTTAGGGCCATTGAAGTTGATGTTGTGACCTGTGGTTTTCATGTGTTGGACTAGTGAGGAGGTTTGTTCCAGCTTTTTTACTGCATTTTTGTGTTCATCTAGGCGGGTACT
>BLBF01000020.1:5187622-5206323 GCA_015471245.1 Laticauda colubrina
CCCTTGTCTGCTGGTAGGATTATTATGCTGGTGTCTTCTTTCAGGTTTAGTAGTGCAGTTTGTTCTTCTTTGGATAACTTGCTCACAGCCACACATGAAACAAACAGTTCACAACATCTCAGACAAGATCCTCACTGTAGCCAAAACCAATGTCCTTTCGAAAGGATTCAACTTTGCTGTCGGTCACAAACACATCCCTACAAACCATTATGTGTAGTTGCAACCAGCCTAACCAAAACCAATCCTGATGGTGCTAACAGAATCAGGCTTGAAATCACCAACATCCTCTGCACTAGCAAACCACCCAAAATCTACTTATCCAAAGAAGAACAAACTTAACCTGAAAGAAGACATCTGCATAATAATCTTACCAGCAGACAATTGTCAATTGCTTACAAGATAATAGGTATAAGTAAAAACATAGATATGATTACATGGATACATATAAGAAAAGTAAAAGAAACCATAGGATAGGGTTGGTAATCATATTGGTGCATTTATACACGCCCCCTACCGACCTCTTAGGAAAGGGGTAAGGTCAACAGGAGAAATATTCGAAATAGTCGAAATCATTTAACCTTAGCTCTAAGGACTGGTCACATAGACTCATAGGTGTCAATCTATAAAATGTTACAAAGTGTGCTTTCATCAATTCTTTCAGAGATTTGTTCATTCCAAAATATTGTGTTTTGCAAGACATAATGGTCCAGTACATACTGATGGGATGGAGAACATGTGAAATTGCTCAACACAGAAGCAATTTTCTACTGGTGAAAAGCTATTTCACAACTTTCTCATCTCTTCTTTTGCAAAGTTAGATCTTTATTTCAACCAAAATCTGGAAAACAGTTCCAAAACTCTTTTTTGAATTAATCTCGAAAAGAAAACAAAAAAACAAAAAAAATCTGACTCAATTAAGCTTTTTGTCTGTGGATAAATTGATATAATTTATGGCTACAAATACATTTTACTTACCTAGCAATCAAGAGTGTTACTCAGTGTTTGATTTATTATCCAGAATAGCTGTTGTTTAATATCAACATCTGCAGGGGCTAATTTACTCTTCAAAAGAATGAGCAGTACTAGCGTTATAAATAAACCCTGAGTGCAAAGCAGCTATAAAACAGTTTTCACCATGTGGTTTTCATTCACAGGGAATTTGTGGATATGTACCTTTTCCTATAATAGTCTGGATGTTAATGTTCATGTTCCAATGAGCTTGACAGTAAATAAAAATGTAATATCTTGAGAAGTCCTTGCTAGGCTCTAAGCTTGGTTGTGTTCTTGCATTACCTAACTTGGATAATGAAATGTCTGTAACAAAGCAACCAAGCTCAGAGAGCACCAAGGGCCCCTTATTTCAACCCTGAGCTACAGATATTCTCTTTTATCATTAGTTGTGATATCTTCTTATGCAGGTTCAGGAACTCTAGAGCATGAGTCTCCAACCCCTGGTTCATGGACCACACCACCAGAAACCGGACGGTGCATACAAGTGAAGCCCCATCCATGTGAAACCACACTGCCTCTGGTGCATGAAAAAAACTCTTTCCATAGAACTGGTCCCTGGTGCCTAAAAGGTTGAGGGCTGCTGCACTAGAGGCATTCAGAAGTTAAAAGGTGATGATAAACTAGGATTTCATAGATTTAGCTTGCATCTCCAACCACTATACACTTCAGTGAACTGCATCCCCATTTGATTTTCTTTAAACCACAGCAATAGTCAAGACTGGATTCCCAAAGCCAGTTTTAAAACAATTCAATTGATATTTCTTTGTAACAGATGACTAAAGATAAACACTTCCAGGCTCTCAGGCTAGAGATTGCTAACTATTGGAATTCAAAAAAAAAAAGTCAAACAAAATTTGGGCAAACAGTAAAATAAGAGAAGCAAATTAATTTTGAACATAAATATATTTGTGTAAATTAGAGTTGTAAATATCTGTGATTGCTTGGGTGATGACGTGAAATCATAAGCAATAAAACAATAATAGAAATAGAAAATATGTGACAACTTCAAACTTGAGGCTACTTAACCTTGCAGTTTTTTCAATTAAACTATTTTTTTTTTCAAGTTGGCAACTTTGTGGACATCAGTTCCTAGAAATGCCATACTGGCTGGTGAATTCTGGGAGTTGAAGTCCATGCCTTAAAATGGTCATATTCCGAGGGCAGTAAAATTAAGTGAGTTCTGCCTGAAACAGAAAAGGGCTACTCTAGGGACAAGATAGAGTGAGACTGGATACACAGAATTCATTTCTAAATATTTAGATATTTACAAGGGCTTTGTAAATATTTACAAGAGATTATGTTCAAAAGACAATTTCCAAAAAGTTCACTAAATCAGTATAAAATAAAAAACCTCTATAATACCTAAAATACAAGTAAGTCAACATCACAATTAGAACTATAATGACAACCTCATTAACATAGCCTACATGCATACTTTGCATTCAATTCCTAAATGTCTTCTTAAAAACCCAGGTTTTCACTAATTTTCTAAATAGTTAGTAATGATGCTAATCTTATTTCCACAGGGACTTCACACTATACGTTCCAAGTCTACATCATACCCCTTTTGTAAATCTGTTTCTCTACCAGCAAACCTTAAGAGGGCAGAGTTTAATTGCCACAAGTGATCCCATAAATATCCAGCTCCCAAGCCATAGAGGAGATTCCTATTATCAGTTGTATTTTGCACCAGCTGAAGTTTCCGGAGTTAGTCTCACATTACAGTAGCCCAAAAGTTTCCTTTGGCTTCATATTAAGTATAGACACCATTATATCTCTTTCTTATGTTTTAAATCATAAACTTTACTCTGCCTTCCTTCAGTAAGGAATTTATAAAGCCAGTGAAGAAAATGGACAGTGAACTTTTTGGTTATGTTGCAATTGGTATTTAATAGAGGTGTGCTCCAACTTGGTTTGGGGCTTGCTAGTTGTTGAAGGTGAGATAAACATGTCTAGGTTTTCCCATTCCTGGTTGAAAATATGTGTAAAAATGTGTCTGTGATGTATAACTTGGTGCAAATGCTGCTGAAAAACAAGACATTTCCATAAGAAATGGAACCACCATATTGTTTTTTTTTTATTCTTGTAGAGATGCCTCTGAGTACAGTAATAAATAAGCTGGAAATCAAATAAGATTGACTGTATCTCTTCAATAAGATTTTTTTTTTAATAGAAGCTGTTCTTTCTGTGGGATTTGTTTGTGTATGACTCACAGATTAGTTTATAATTATATCTATCATAGTGACAATCTCTCTTCTGAACAAATTATGGTCAATTGTTTTATATATTCATCCTCCTCCTTTTGTAATATGATTTTCTATTGCTATCTTCCTTCTTCCTCCCATCCTTTCACAATATATATAGTACTCATATGCCATATCAATATTTAAATTGTCTCAGTGGGTATAATTGGTTGATATCCTATAGAATAGAATCCTGACACACTGCAGTAGACTATAACTTTAAATCTATCACTGTGTGTCTGCCCTTGTTTCATCTTTTAGCTATAGCACTTAGACTAGCAGTAGCACTTAGATATATATGCTATTTTTACACCGCTCTCTAAGTGGTTTATAGAGTCAGCATATTTCCTCCCAAAATCTGGTTCTTCTTTTTACTGACCTCTGAAGGATGGAAAATTGAGTCAACCTTGAACCGGTCAGAATTGAGCTCCTGGCAATGAGCAATGAGTTAGTCTGCTTGCTATACTGCATTCTAACCACTGTGCCACCATGGCTCATTCAAACAGTATTCCTCTCTTCTCTAATACCATTTCGACCATATTTATGGTGCAAGCACACTCTCAATATATTAGGCAAAATCGTTCAAAGAGGTTGAGGAAAGCAGCAGGGCTGAGTCAAATTGTGCTTCCAAAGGATTATTGGGGTTTTTGGGAATACTGCAGAAGTTCCTGGAGCAAGCATGGGTCTGATTAAAGATATTGGTCAAGTTGTCCCATAAATTCTATCCTTTTCTTGTAAAAAGCAATTGATGGATACTTCAGTAGATCAGAATTAGAATGTAAATTCCAAAATCTCAACATTTCTTTGACCTATTGGCATTTTATCTATCATGTATCATTTTTCTGCAAATGTTTTATTCCAATAGGGAATGCCAAGGCATGCTAACAAGGAGCAGAGTAAATGTTTTCTAAGTATGTGATTTAGTCTAACAGAGAGAATAGACTCTGCACAGGTCTAATATATTGCACAAAAATAACATGGACAAGTTCCAAGGGTGGAGACTTCTACAGTGCCCTTCCGAGCTTGTAAAATCAAGTAGTCCAGAATGAAAGTAACAGTTCTTTGCAGCTGATAAAAACTACAGACTGGATGCAAAACTGTGCTAAAGCCCATGTCACACTGAACCAACAGATGCAAAGAGGATGTAAAATGGACAAAAAACCTTGCCATCCGTTCGAAAACGCGATGTACTCACTGCCTCCGTTTGGCTTCCTCTCTATCCGTCAAGAATCCATTTATGGACATTTCATCTGCTCCGAAAGTTTTGGGCTGCCTAAAACTTTTGCGCAGAAAATGTATCCACTTAGTCCGTTCTGCATCCACTACGTATCCGCTACGCATCTGTTATGCATCCATTACACATCCGCTATATCCACTTGGCGTCCACTGCGCATCCGCGCAACTCGCATCCGCCCGGACGCAGGGAGGAAGCGGAACGGATGCGGACCAGATGCAGAACGGATGCAGAATGGATGCAGCACAGAAACAAAGCGTTTAAAGTGGAAAAAACGTTCGCAGAGGGGATCTATCTCGGATATTAAGGATGTCTAGAGGATGCCTAGAGGATGCCTAGAGGATGCAAAGGGACACTATACTGCCTATAAAAAGGGGGAGCAACTCATCTGCATCTCACTTTCAGACCAGCAGCCCACCTGTGCAGACGTCTGCAGCCTTCATCTGACTCTTCCTCTTCCACAGCATCCAGTCATGTTCACCGTGGATCATACCACAGTCCTTTTGGCAGCCACCATCCTTCTGCAACAGTACGGAGCCATCTATAAGCTCTGTGAACTCTACTATGGGAAGAAAAAGAGGCGGCCATGAAGCATCTGGGTATGAAAATGGATTGGGAGAAGAGCAGAGGACGGACTGTACAACAAGCTGATGGTGGAGCTCAGGAACAAAGACACTCAGGCGTTCCAGAACTTCATGAGGATGCCTCCAGCCATGTTTGACGAACTTGTGCAGCACCTGACACCCAGGTTGACGAAGGCAAACACCAACTTCCGGCCCAGCCTGGAACCTGGGCTCAAGATGGCACTCACTCTGCGCCACCTGGCCTCAGGGACCACCTACAAAAGCATGCAGTACGGCTGGAGGGTGCCACACAACACCATCAGCATTGTGGTCAGAGAAGTGGTGCAGGCCATTATCGAAGAATACAAAGAGGAGCTCCTCCAGTGCCCCTCCACTGAAGAAGGATGGAAGAAAGTTGCAGAGCAGTGGTATCAGAGGTGGAACTTCCCACACACTGTTGGAGCCATAGATGGCAACCACGTGGCCTGCAAATCTCCAGCCAAGTCGGGCTCCACTTATTTCAACTACAAGGGCTTCTTCAGCATCGTCCTCTTCGCCATGGTCGATGCTGACTACAAATTCATTTACATCAATGCTTCAGGCTATGGCTCATCTTCAGATGCCCAGGTATACAATGCCAGTCACCTCAAGGAGGGGCTGGAAGGCAACCTCATCATGGGCTTCCCAGATCCAGACCCCCTGCCCAATGACACGCAAGATGTGCCCTACTTCATCGTGGGGGATGATGCCTTCTCCCTCAGAACCTACCTCATGAAGCCATACACTTCCAGACTCCTGACCCGTGAAGAGAGGATCTTCAACTACAGGCTGTCCAGGGCAAGGCGGGTGGTGGAGAACACCTTTGGCATTCTGGCCAACAGGTTCCAGGTACTTCTCACCACCAGGCAGCATTGCCTAGAGACCATGAGGAGGATCATGGAAGCTTGCTGCATCCTGCACAATCTCATGCGCACCCGCTACCCAGTCTTGCAGAACAGGCTCGTGGACTGTCAACAAGGCAATGGGGACATGGACCCTGGTGAATGGAGGCAAGGGCAAAACCTGATCGACATTCAGGATATGCAAGGCCACAACAGAGCCTCACGGGAAGGGAAGAAGCAGCGCAACCTCCTGAAACACTGGTGCAACTCCCCAGCTGGAGCGGTGGAGTGGCAAGACAGGATGGTAGATGCTTAATGGATGCTTCCTTCAGCCTGTCTCATCACACTGATGAGATTGGTCCATGTATGTTGGGTGGGCCTACAATAAACAGGGCGTTTAATAAAGAGTTGTGTTTATGTTGACATGTGTGGATGATTGATTACATTATTATTGATAATAAAGGGCCATAGGGGTGGCACTTGGGAGAGGGACCATACAGTCCCACTATGCTTGCACTGGAGGTTTATCTATCCCACAGCTATTACCCATCCCAAAGGTATCCCTGCTCATTCCACAGGTATCCCGGCCCACCCCACTGCTATCTAAACCCATCCCACAAGCTTGCAAAGGCTTAAGCCAATTTTAAAAGTTTCCACCAAGACTTTTTAAAAAAAAACAAATGAAGCAAGTGTGTGAATCAAAGATAAACTTTATTGAACAACAAGCTGTAAAAAAAAAATTACCCAAGTCAAGTGTCCAAATAAAGTCCACAGGTAGCCAGCTACCCAGTCTCTGGCACTCTTCTTGGTCACTCGGAGGTGTGCTCAGTCTCAGGGGTGAAGGGTCGAGGTGCTGTGGTGGTGGGTGGTGCTGGAGTGCCTGGCCTTGAGAGGACAACAGGGGACGGTGTGTTAAGAAAGGTCTCGGATAGCTGGCTCAGCCCCGTGATGCTGAGAGGTCCTTCCTCCATGCCATGGGGTGTCAGCCCCAGTACTGATGACAGATGTACTGAGGCCGGGCTTGGCTGTGGGGTGGAGGAAGGAGTAGTGTAGTGGGGCTGTCTGCTCTGCAGCTGGGTGAGGACTGGCGTGGGTGGCATTGCTGTCATCGGTGGCATCATTGGCGTGGGTGACATCGCTGTCATCGGTGGCATCATTGGCATGGGTGGCATCAGTGAAACAGGTGGCAACGGTGTCACCCAATGACTCTGTGCCTGGACTGGGAAGGGCTGCTGCCTGTGCTGCTGAACCTCCTGGTAGCTGTAGCCCTGGTAGGTGAGGGGCTGTGGGAAGCCTTGGAATGGGAGGGACATCATCTGGGGTGGAGGAGAAGGCCTGGACTGGGTGGAAGTAGGTTCCTCTGGGTCTGGAGGGTTGTGAAGCAGCTCGGTGATCTGGTCCTTCACCTGCTGGTACTGTGGATCCGCCATTTCTTTGAGGGTCTGGTTGACATAGGTGAGGAATGGCTTGCGGTTGGAGGATGAGGAGTCGGTGTGGACCAGCTGAGAGAGGAGATCTATGCTGGTGCGGATGGTGTTCCTGATCTCCAGCAAGACATTGTGGCTCTGCCTCTCCAGCTGTCCTGCTCTCTGCCTTTCTGCGGAGGCGGAGCTGGGGGTGGTGGATGCGGCTAGGAGTGTGGTGGACTCGATGTCTCCTTTCTCCCACCGCACCAGGGAGTCCTCTTTACACTCCACCACGCTTACCACACCTGTCCGCGGGTTCTTCGCCATGGCACGCTCCACAGAAACCTGCCTGGAGACAGGGACTGACTCTCGGCCGGAAGAGGACTGGGTCGCAGCAGGCTGCCTGAGAGAGAGGGTCATGAGAGGGGCTGCTGGTGCTCCTTGGTGGCGGACCTCACCCTCCAGGAAGCTGCACCTGGCCATGACGTAGGTCTCTCTGTCTGTCAGCTTCACAGTGGCCTGGCCAGATTTCTTCAGGTGCAGCTTCCCGTACCAGGTGTGCATGTGCTTCCACCAGCCGAGGAGCACCTCCGAAGTTTAACCCATACTCTCTGCATTCTCTCTCCAAGCAGCCTGCTTCCGCTTGGTGTCCCTGTACAGCCGGTGTCCCTTCCGCCACAGATAGTCGTTCTTTCTCAGCCACTCCAGCACCTCATCCTCGTGCGCCTCCTCAATGGAGTATTGCCTCCTCTTCCGTTGTCACATATGCCTCTTCCTCCCTTTGACTGGACCAGATGGACCCTCATCAGAGGGGCTCCCCGGTAGTAGGGGCTGCTCCTCCACACCAGCAGCAGCAGCACCAGCACCAGCAGAATCATCATCATCATCATCATCATCATCATCATCATCATCATCATCCTCACCAGCAGGATCATAATCAGCATCATCATCCTCACCAGCAGGATCATAATCAGCATCATCATCATCAGCAGCAGGACCAGCAGGACCAGGAGGACAAGGATCAGCAGCAGTAGAGTAAGCACCAGCAGGGCCAGCAAGTCCAGGAGCATGAGCAGGACCAGGAGCACAAGCAGGACGAGCAAGAACAGGATCACGAGCAGGACGAGAAAGTCCAGAGGCACGAGCAGGTCGAGCAGGACCAGGAGCAGCTTCAACAGAGTAAGCACCAGCAGAAGCACCAGCACCAGCAGAAGCACCACCGCCAGGAGCAGCTTCAGCAGAAGCCCCAGCAGAAGCAGAGTCAGGGGCAGGGGGCGGGAGGTTGGCCCTGTCCCTCTTGCCAGGAATGGTGGCAGGTTGCTGAGGCTTTCGCTTCCTCCCCATGGTTGTGGGGTTGCTGGCTGGCAGGGAGGCTGGCAGGCAGCAAAGCTGGCAGGAAGGCTGGCAGGAAGGCAGGCACCAAGGCTGGCAGGCAGGCACCAAGGCTGGAAGGAAGCCTGGCAGGTAGGCTGGCAGGAAGCCTGGCAGGTAGGCTGGCAGGAAGCCTGGCAGGAAGGCTGGCAGAAAGCCTGGCAGGAAGGCTGGCAGAAAGCCTGGCAGGCAGGCAGGCAGGCAGGCACCAAGGCTGGCTCGAAGGCAGGCTGGCAGCAAGGCTGGCAGGCAGGCAGGGCAGGCAGGGCAGGCAAGGAACTCGAAGTGTCCAGCAGCAGGTCTTTCCTCGGAATGCTGGCCACATGCGAGCTGCTTCCCTTTATATCCGGGGGGCTTACCTAATACTTCCCCCCCGCATGCGCAATTAATGGTCGGCATCTGTTCCGCTTCTGCTGTGCATCCGCTAGGCTTCCGCTGTGCATCCGCTTTATCCTTTAGGCTTCCGCTGTGCATCCGCTTCATCCGTTCGGCGTCCTCTCTGCATCCGCTGTATCCGTTCCACGTCCGCTTTGCTGAGCCCCCCCGGAAGCCCTGTGGTTGCGCCATCCACTCCCATCCACTCCCATCCGTTTCCATCCACTGGGCTTCCGTTCCGCCTCCGCTTTGCATCCGCCCTGCGTCCTCCCCGCATCCGTGTTATCCGCTCTGGTTATGCAAATTTTTGCCCCTTTTGAGAGCGGATAACAACGGATGGAACATTTTGCTCGTCCGCTGTGTCCTTTTTGCATCCGTTGGCCAGTGTGACATGGGCTTAAATGCAAAATTACAGCTAGGCTCTATTTCAGACTTTCTGAATAGCTCCTTTTAAATGAGCTTGATAATTCACACAGAGAGAGAGACTTTATGTAGTGAATAGAATAGAATTAAAGTAAACACATATGCTTATTTTAAAATGCACCCTATATTTGTGGAAATTCTGAGTCCTGCCTCTTGTGAATTGAATTATACTTTATCTCTATTTATAATTCATTTAAAATCCTCATTCATATTGCTTCAAATACCTCATCGGCAGGGGTGGGATTCAAATTTTTTAACAACTGGTTCTGTGGGTGTGGTTTAGTTGGTAAGTATGGCTTGGTGGTCATGTGACTGGGTGGACATGGCTTGGTGATCATGTTATTGGCTGGGCATGGCCAACTCAATATCACTCATATCGAGGCTTGCATCTCCTCGCCTGGCCTCTCATGACTGTGGGGATGTTGCAACAGTTGTGAATGTGAAAAATGGTCATAAGTCACTTTTTTCAATGCCACTGTATCTTTGAATAGTCACTCCACACAAGCAAAGTACCAGCAAAGGAGGGGGAAAACAACTCAGAGATGTTCCTGAGACAGGAAGTCTAGTCCTGCCAAGAATGTAATAAGGGTTAACAGAGAGGCTGTTTCTGCAAGCAACACCAGAATGTTTCCTTCCTTCCTTCCTTTCAAGATTAGGCCAGTAATTTCTTCTAACAACCAGTTCTCCAAACTGCTTAGAATGTTAACAACTGGTTCCACTGAATAGTAGAACCAGTAGAATTCCACCCCTATTTATATTATAGACAGATTAAAAAATGCATAGATCTATGATGCTGAACAATAAATCATTTTTAAATCTCTCACTTGCCAGGATGGACTTTTCTGACCTTGGGAAAAGCTATAATCTAGTCTCTTTATAAGAATCAGGATGTGGCTTTGATAACTAGATGTTAAATCCTCGATGGTCCAGGCCAATGTTTAATCTTCTTAGAATGGCAAGACAAATCTCATTCGTCATTTATACATTACAGTTTTCAATTTTCTTGGCATTTTATACTTTTTAAATAGATATAATAGCTTGGACATAAATGCCAACTAAAAACAGGTTGTATTATTGTATGTGTGTTTTTAATATGCTCTGCCCATCTGATACAAAATATAGCATAAAATCAGTATCAGTACAAAAGATGGAAACTTGGAAGACAGGATATGTCTGCCCCATCACATAAATATACAAAATCACTAGCAAAGATGTTATTATAACACATTTTTCTTTAAACAAGCATTATTGTCTTGCAGAAAATAGTTGTTTCAGAGATCCAGTTAATGATATAAGAGTCAGGATTTTTTTATTTCCTTAGATAAAAGATATTCATTTAAGGATTTAATTCTAAAAATAATAGACACAGTTCATCAAGTTCATTCCCATATTTCTTGGATAAAATATATACATATTTTAAAAAGGGGAATATATCTATGTTTTCAAAAGAGAATATAATTGGTCCCATTATGGTCAACAGCTCTTAGATCTCTCATTGAGGTTATTAGATTATTTGTACTTTTACTTCTAAAAAGCACATAGGCAACAAGTATGAATAATAGGTACTGGGAGAAAGAGACCAATAATTGTCAGAATCACAACAGGAGAGATTGACTTATTGTGCTTTGGTAAATAATGCTAATTTGAAGCTATTGCTTGTACTGGGGGCAAATGCTTTACTGATGTTGAAGCTTTAAACAGTGCAACAACATTTGATGGTTAAAAGATGAACTTGTTATATTGTGAGGGTTTTTCTCTCTCCAAGGACTGGTCCCAATACAGCATAGTAAATCTGTACACAATACTTTATTACAACATGATTCCCCCAACAACAGGCTGTTTCTCTTAGTCAATTCCACCTTTCTAGAACTTTGCAAGATGACATTGCCACATGCAGTAATTATGCCTTGAATACTAAGTCCTTTGTATCAGTTTGCTAATACTCAATCCAAAGAAAAGTTTAAAAGTTACATACACTGTTTCCAAACATTCTTACATTAATTGGGATGAGCTGCTGTTTCAGTGTGGATACTTCTTTCCTACTGAGCTCCTAGCAAAGTTCCAAGGTCTGGGCAAGAACTTCTAAAAGGATATCCTATCTTGTAGCCCTAGCAATTGAATGAAAGTCCTCTTGCCTACTTACAACAGCTGCCAATCTTCAAACATCTTCTCCCTTTCTCTTTCTGCAGGTCATTTGTTTTCCCTTAACCTGCTAGACACACACCTCTTTTCATTTTGTTTTAGCATTTGCAACTGTTAGCTCAAAGAACTGGCTGAAGCGAGGCTTCTTCTGGTCAGCACAACCTTGAAAACACAAAAGTGTGGCCATGAATGGATGAATGCCAGAGTTGGAGTAGGGTTGGGGAGCAGTTATTTTTGAAAAGAACAAATAACAACCCCAACTTTATACAGCAAATAGTAAAGATCCGGTGGTAAATTAGATCTTTATTGGCCAGTCTATATCCAGGCCACTTATGGCCATTTTATGGCCATATTATATGAATGCATCTGAGAATGTCCTTAGAACATTCTATAGTACTATCAGTTTTAAAGATTGTATTATATCTTCTTCTGCTGAAACTTATTTATACAGTCATACAATATTAATGAGAAAAGTTGATTGTTCAAAACAAGAGAATCAGCCTATTTGAAAGGGAAAAAAATCTTATAGGACCTGTTCTGCTCTGTGAATTTGTTTGGATGCAGTCCAAAATAAGATAATATTATTTTTTTAATTTTCTTTGTTTGTTTCATTTGACTTACATGTTATCTGATTCCAATCACTTGTGGGTGATTCAAAATATTACAAAAAAAAGGTATACATTCAGATTAAAATGTAAAACAGTCAGTGAGAAAGTGAATCTGGTCAGACATCATAAACCAAGCGAGATGTTCTAATCATTCTAGCTCAGAGCCTGGGAGAAGAGCTAGGTTTTTAAGATCCTCCAGAATGCCATCAGGGTGGAAGCAGCCTGGATCTCAGGGAGAATTGCATTCCAGAAGTCAAGAGCTGCAACACTGCAGGCACGCTTCCAAGACCTCAATAGAGGGTGATGCTTAATTAAAGAAATGTGGAGTACACCAACCTTGTTAGCTTGGGCCAACCAGGATGACACCACAAGAGAAACAGTCTCTCAAATAATCCTACATCCTTGTTGAGGTAATTCCACATTAGGAAAATGAGCGCATACAGGGAGACGTGTTTGAGAGTAGTGTTTGAATAATACACAAATAGCACACAGATACACTATACATTAAATGTAGGTTTTTACTTCCAGAAAGGTTTAAAGCAAAGTCCAAAATAGGCAGTCCAAAGTCATTCACAGTTAAATCAGTCAGTGTTCATTTCAGGGATAAATCCAATATCAAAGTCCAGAATCAAAAACAGTTCAGTATCAGACTTACATCAAATCCATGAATATCAGTCAATTAGAAGAAATGGAGGAATGGCAATACTTTCCAACAGAAGGAAACAGAGATACACTCTCTTCTGAGACTCAGACTAAGACAAACCAGGTTTCTGGCTCTGTCTTATGGCTGTTTGAGGAACCACACCCAACTGCAGTTTTTAGCATGCTCTTAAAGAGACAGTTTTAAAATGTCTATCCTGGTTTATATATTTCTAACCCAAATAGCTATTAGGTGACTCATATTCCTAACAGTCCTATAAAACTGTATATGTTATAACCAGCACCTTTAATTCAACCTAGAAGGAAACTGTCAGCAAATGTGGTTTGTGAAGCAGGACTGTTACATAGCATGCTTAGATACGTCCCTCACTGCTCATGCCACTGCATTCTGGATCAGTTGCAGATACCTAATGGTTTTCAAAGGCAGCCCCACATAAAGCTCATTGTAGTAACCCAAGTAACTATGGCATGAATCACTGTCTAAAGGCAAGGTCCCACTTGCCGATGGATGCAAAACGTATGCAAAAAGGACACAGCGGACGAGCAAAATTTCGCGGATACTCCATCCATTGTCATCCGCTCCAAAAAGTGGCGAAAATTTACATAAACAGAACGGAAAAGAAAGGAAAAGAATGGATGTGGGTAGTATGTAGTGGGGATGTTAAATGGATGTTCATAGGAAGCCTAGAGGATGTATATAGGATGCAAACCGTTCACTGTGCATCCTTTCTATTTCCGTGCTACTAACGCTGTGTAGACGTTCCATGTACCTTTTGTTTCCTCTCTCTTTCCATTTTCAGCTGCAGCGGATGTAAGTTGCAGGGATGCCCAGAGGATGCAGAGAGGATACAGTGGACGTTTAACGGATGATAAATGGACATAGAACGTTTGTTGCTCGGATGTCACGGATTTACATCGTACACAGCAGAAAGTTAATCCATTCACAAAGTTTTGTGCAGCTCCAAACTTCTTGCGTGGATGAAATCTCAGTGGACGGATGCTTGACGGATAGAGCGTATGAAACACGTATGCAATGAGTACACAATGGATGCATAGCGTTTTCCAATGTTTTTTTAACGTTTTACATCCTCTTTGCATCCCTTGATGCATTGGGACATGGGCTTAAAGGAGCTCCCAATCAAGAAAAGGATACAACTGAAATACCAGATGATATGAGTCCAATGTTCTTCCTATTGCTATGCTACCTGCTCATTAAATAGAAACTCCGAGTCCAGGAAAGTGACTAAATTGTGTGCCATTTTTGAATAGGGAAGTGTTACCTCATTTATGCTTAAAGATGGAATGGGTCTAGATGGGTCTAACATCTAGATGGGTCTAACATCTAGATGGGTCTAACATCCTCAGTATTGGTATAAATTTGAAACAGTTTCTCCCCATCCAGACTTGCATGACGTCTAGGCATTGAGAGAGAACCTCAGCAGTTTTACTTGACTGTCCTGGGGTTGAAAATAATAATTAGATATTCAACTTCAGACTGGCAAACAATCCCATCTAGAAGTTTCATGTAAATTTTGAATAAGAGAGGAGAGAGAGAGTCAAACCCTGTGCTACCCCACAAAAGAATACCTGAGAAGTGATCTCTTTCTTCCCCAAGCAACACTGACTGCAATTGGCCCAAAAAGAATGAAGAAAATCATAATAACATGATGCCTCCTACTCCCAACCCCAGGAGCAAACCCATAAAGATAACATGGTTAGCGGTAGGCAAAGCTGCTGAGAGATCAAAGAGCACAAGGATGAATACACCATTTCCTTTCATAACATAAAATAGATAGATAGGAGGAATAGAATAGATAGGAGGAAGAAGATGGCGACCAAGGCAGATGCATAGTCATGCCGTTGGGAGCCTGAAGGAAAGAAAAGTACCAGTAACTAAATTCAGAGACAGGAGTAGAAATAATAAAAGTAGCAAAAAATACATAGATTAGGTCCTAGGGATCTATGAAGTAGCAGCATAAGGATTCAGACAAAGGCAGCCAATCTGGAGCAAGGGGCTCCTGCCTGGGTCTGGGAATCCCATCTTGAGCAGCTTCCCTTTGTTGGGTAAGGCAATCAAGCAATCCGCTAGGATCTATTCAATCACAAATTTTTCAGCTGGTGAGGAAGAAGCTGCCTAGTGAAAAGAAGCTACCTGGTCTAAAGAAGCTGCCTGGTCCCAGGAGAGGGAAGCCGACGCAGGGAACAAATGAGCTGTGGGTTTGTGGCAACTGCCAGCAAGGACTGCAAGCTTAAAAGTGACCGACCCACGGGTGAGTGTCTCTCCTGGCTCCTTATAGATCGGCGGTGCATTTTTCAGTGGGAGTAAGGAGCGGGTGAATGGCTTGAAGATTGACTGTGGATCCAAGTCGGAAATAACTTAAAAAATGAAGACTCCAGAGTGGAAGGGATGAGTGTGGAGATTAAGTGGCAGTGGCTTAATTTATGTTTTTACCCTCTAACTCTGGGAGTAAAATGGCAGCTTGAGAAAATAGTGATTAAAGGAGGAAAAAAAGGGACTAGATGAGAAGAAGAAGATTTTTATCCAGGAAAACTGCCATTTGAAATTGAGATTGATTGTGAATTCCAATGATGGAAGAACTGGAATGATGTCTACAGTCTCCATTAAAATCACATCACCTAATCATCAATCACTTGAAGCCATTTTAAACAAAAGAAACCAGGTGCCTTCCAACCCTACCTCACCAAGATTCTCTGGGTAAAGATTCCCTGAACAGAGATTTCCTGTCAGCTGAAAAGTTCTTCTCAGAGTCCTTCCCACTCTGTGGATCAGATATCAGCGGCAATTAACCCTTTACTTGCTGACTGTCATTACCTCAAAACTTATAACTTTTCTACCTCATTACCTTAACATGGGCAGCATCCTGCCCACATGCTTTTATCTTTCTTGGTGACTTCAATCTACCTCATATTAACTGGAACCTAAATGAATGTACAATTGAACCCACACAAGCAACCTTCTACAATGCTGTTACAAATCTGGGACTGGAATAACTAGTAACCAGCAATATTAGACTAAAAAACTGCCTCGATCTCATCTTCTGCAATAGTTTAAATTCAATTTACAGAATACAAATTATAGAACCCTTTTTCAACAGTGACCACAACATGATTGACTTTTGTCTCAACATACGTCCACACAAAATCACCACAATGACAAAATCCCCAATTAAAACTTCAAAAAAGGCAACTCTGATCTTATAGATAATAATCTCTCATCCCTTGATTGGCAATTTCTATTCACTGGATGCAATACTGTTGAAGACCATTCCAACATATTTTTACTTCAAAAAGTAAAAAGAGTCAAAAGAGTCAACAAACTATATATACCAATAATAACTCCCAAAACCAGAAAAAAACAGATTACCCAAAACAATAAGGAAGCTTCAATCCAAAACAGATCACTTTGGCAGACAAACAAATCTGGTCACGTTGCCAACTTCAAAAGCCGATACAAAAATTTATGCCACCAGACAAAGACTGAATGCACCAACTATCACATTAAACAAGAGGAAAATTTTCTATGCACCAATTCCACCTGCGCTTTCTACAAATTTTGTAAACAACAAACTAAAAGACTCAAGGTCCATCCCACTGCTGAAAGGACCTAATGGTAAAGACTGTAACAATGACACCATGAAAGCAAACCTCTTTAACACATTCTTTGGCTCAGTATTTGTAAACAGCAATGGATCATGCCCAGTATTTCCTAGTCAAACCACCGACAACTACAATGATCTAAAACATATCGATTTTACAGAAGACAATGTTGAAGAAGCACTACGCAATCTAAAACCATCTCTATCTATTGGACTGGATGGAATATGTGCCTACTTCTTAAAAAAGCTACCCACTGCCATAGCTGAACCTCTAAACATAATCTTTGAAAAAATTTTCAGGACCAGCTCCTTGCCAAACCTATGGTCACAGGCCATGGTCATCGCCATTTTCAAAGAGGGAGACCCCAGCCTAGTTGAAAATTACAGACAAATCTCCTTATACTGCATCACCTGTAAAGTCATGGAATCAATTATTAACCAATCCATCATCCTCCACTGAGAAACAAACAACCTACTCTTTAATAAACAATTTGGTTTTACAAAAAAACTATCGTGTAATCTGCAACTCTTACGCTGAAAAAAAATCTGGACAATACAACTCGATCAGGGCAAAACAATAGATGCAATCTACATAGGCTTCTGTAAAGCCGTTGATTCAGTGGTACACAACCAACTTCTCCTAAAACTCAAATCTATGCACAAGGAACATATTTTCACATGTGGTGGACTTCCCCATGTGCTTAGAAGTTTTGGAGGAATATTAGAAATTGGATTTTAAATATAACAAACCAAAATTAAAAACTTGAATCTGAAACCTTTCTGCTAAGTATGATAGATTTAAACATGGAGAACAAATATCAATATTTAATTTTGCACATTATAACTGTGGCCAGAATAACCTATGCACAAAATTGGAAACAGTCTTTCATTCCTTCAGAGGTTATGGTAATTTAAAAAATGTATCAATGTGCTGAGATGGATAGCCTAACCAAATTTTTTAAAAATAAACAAGATAGTGACTATATGAAATATGGAATATTTGGTATGATTGGTTAAAGAAAAAGTAATATTTAATATTTGGATAAGTTATGGAAATGACAGAAGACCTCCATTTAATTATAAACTATATAGAGAAATTAAAACATTAAAAGAACAAAGGAGTCATTGTAACAAGGCAGATCATGTCAATGATAAAGATAAAGAAAAAAAACTATTGCTCAGTATCTGCTGTATAATGTATAAATGTGTGTGTGTGTGTGTGTATGTATGCTGTTCAGCTTTGTTCGGGTATTTTCCCACGTCATTGTAGTAGTGCTTTTAAAGTTGTAGCAATATTTCGGCAGAATCTCATCTGCCACCATCAGGCACATATTGTGTTCATTTTCTATAGTGGCTAGGGTTTTGGTGCTATTGAAGTTGAAGAAAACCCCAGCCACAGAATTATCAGAGATGCCATAGAGATTGAAAAAAGACCTGCAAGTATGAATAGAAGAGATGATTCCACCAGACTGTCAATTATTTGGAAGCCTGTGCTCACAAACAAAAAAATCTCCACACCATAAGCCGGCAAATACCTGGGCACAAACAGACTCCCCTGATACCTCCAGCTCAAACACACCCCAACCAGGCACACAGATGAAACCTAGCTTCCTAACAAATGATAGCCATCCATTTACTTGGAGCCAAGCTGCACTAAAAGCCTCCATTACAGGAAACACAATGTTGCCAGCCAATCAAGACAAAAAAAAGAAAAGCCACAAAACAGACAGAAGACATTAGAAACATCAATCCAGCAGAAAACAGCAAACTCCAAGACCAATAAACACAAACCAAGACTCCCAACCAATCAGGATGAAGAAAAAAACATTCTGGCACAGCAGTAGGGTAAGTCCCAAATTTAAAACTGAAACGGCTGTGAAAGTCTGACTCACAGACGAACACAATACAGAAGCCTGATGATGGCAGATGAGAATCTACCAAAATGTTGCTACAACTTTAAAAGAACAACTACAATGACGTGGGAAAATACCTGAACAAAGCTGAATACCATACATGTAAGTACCCACAAAAACTTAAGAATGAATAGATACATCGATGACACATTTGTGATTTGGCCCCATGGAAAAGAAAACCTAAACAATTTCCTAACATACCTAAACAGCACACACCCCAAAATCAAGTTCACCATGGAAACGGAAATAAACAA
>BLBF01000020.1:5233224-5249761 GCA_015471245.1 Laticauda colubrina
TATCTGTATCTGTATCTGTATCTGTATCTGTATCTGTATCTGTATCTGTATCTGTATCTGTATCTGTATCTGTATCTGTATCTGTATCTGTATCTGTATCTGTATCTGTATCTATCTATCTATCTATCTATCTATCTATCTATCTATCTATATATCAGAGAGAGGAAGAAAAGACATTGGAAGTGTGCCATCTTGAAGTCTAATGTCAACCCTGAAGATGACCTGACTGAAGCCATTTTGGAAGTTTCAGTGTTGCCACTCTGGAATGGAGAGATAGGGAGGGAGGATTTTGGATAGCTGGGATTTTGTAGCTACAACAAAATACTTTCTCTTGGGAACCAAGGACATTCTCACCCCTGGACAGAGGAAGGCAGAGTGATGTCACCAGGCAAACAGACAGCGCTGTGATTGAACCATGTGACTGATTGTTTCGAGAAAGTGACAAACATTTACTTTTAAGTAGGTGGAAACCACAGGAACCTTCAGAGTCGGTTTTCACTAGATACACATATATTTGACATATCCAGTAAAGTTATTCTTTGAGGAATCTACCTGCCTTGGAGTTTTGCTTTCTGTGGGTCTATTACTTGGAACCCTGACACTTAAAAGAGTTCCACCCTCAAGGGTACCAAGTCTGAGAATGTCCAAAGCAAAAAGATTGTTGTCAAAGCAACCCAGGTTTAACTGATTGGACAAGGACTATGGGAGGACCAAGGGGGAAAAGGGGAAATTTATCTTATACTTTCCCATGTGGATTGTTATAACTGACTTTTCTACTTCTGTACCCACATGGCTTTTCAGTAAAGTATACTCTTGGAGGAAAAAAAAAATGTTTTGCTGCCTAGCTTATTGGGACAGTTGAGAGTCACGTGGATTGTAGAAAAGCCAGGTAAGTGGCTGTGGCCAGGTAAGGGAAGGCCTAAGGAGAACACGAGGATGTTAATGAGGTGCAACAAGGGTCAGGAAGGGTGTGTGTGGAGGTGTACAAGTGTATAAAGAAGATGTGGAGAGGGTTGGGAGGGTGTTAGAGGATGTATGGAGCTGCAAACAAGGTATGAAGTTGCATAAGAGTGCACAACAGGGACCACACTGTTGATGTGTTACTATTGATGTTTATTTAAAAATAAAAATCTAATAAAACATAAAAAGAGTACATAAAGGTATGTGAGAGCATGTGGGAAGCACGTTGAGGTTTGTGGAAGTTTGGAAAGATCACAGGGTTGTGTAAAGGTTGGGAAGGATGCACAAAGGTGAAAAAGATGTGATGAGGACCACAGAGGATATGCAAGGGTCCATATATTGTGAGGGAAGTACGGCATGGCTCAGGGAGAGTGTATGGGGCTATGCAGATGGCAAGGAATATTTCTTTACACAGAGATTTGGAATATTAGCCAGCAGAGCCCTTCTCCACCAATAAATAAAAATAAAGATTTAAAATTGAAAACATGTCATGAGACTGGACAATATGGTTCAGGGATGTGTGCAACCGATCACACAAGGATGCTGACATGTTGCATAAAAAATGGTAAAATCTCTGAGGCTTCATGTGAGAATATTAATTTCAAGTTTGTCTGAGAATGTTTCAGAAAATCAACAAAACAAATCCACTTAAACTATTTATAGTTGTAGAAGCATATGTAACAGGTTACCTTTTCAACTGTGGCAAGCATCCCACTTATATTTCTTATTTGAATGCAAAAAATGTTGATTACAAAGACTACAGGTAAAATTCAATGCTGATTTTTAAGTGGAATGTTTTCTCAGAACCATGTTTTTCAGAAGCAAGTTATATTCCAGTAAAAATTGAATATGTTGGTGGACATAGGATCCCAGATGATTAAATGAGCCAATACACATAAAATAGCTTATAGGTCAATAAAACCCCTACAAACTATCTATAATTGACAATATTGCTTATGCTATTTTAAATACTGAAAACTAGCCCTTGTTTTCAACCAAATGTAGGGATGGTGAACCACATTTTGTCTACATGGTGGCAAATTGTAGACTTATACAAAAGCCATCAAGGTGTTATGTTTCAAACAAAAACCCAAACAAATACATATTGATCAAATCATGGGAAGTAATTATTCTAATCTGGTTCAGTCAAGCCTCATTCAAAGCTTCAGTTCAGTTCATGGGAAAAAATAGTGACAAATTGGAGTATGCTGAGAAGAGGGTTACCAAATAGGTAAAGGATAAAGCTATGCAAGAAGAAGTTGAAGGACCTGGTTATGTTTGGTTTGGGAATAGATATGGTAGAAGTCTTCAAATGTCTGAAAGACTCTCATACAAGACTAGGAGGACAGGACCAGAATCGGGGCAGTAAACCTACATGGAGAAAGATTCAGGCTGAATATTGTAATTTGTTGTTGGGTGATTAAATAAATCGATTAAATAAGTAAGTAAATGTCAAGGGACATCTCCTGACGGAACAAGCTGTCAGCCAGTGGAGCAATCTGGCCCATAATGTGGCAAGTTCTTTAGTTTCAAAGAGAGGCTGGATGGTTCTCTGTCAGAGATTGTGATTGAAAAAAAAAACTTTACTGCAGTCAATGACCAATCCATAAAACACCCTGCATACATAACACTGATATTGATTAACCAATTAAGTAAACAGATCAATCAAACTGCTGGGCAACATACACATCACCATGACAAAGTTTTGCCACGTTGAAGGAAATGGAATTATTTGGATCTGAAAATAAAACTACTCAGTGTGATCAGGATGTTTAAGATATGTTTTGGTGCTTCTTGCACTGAGCAGAAAGCTGGACTAGATGACTTTTCAAGTCCCTTTGAATGGTCTGATTCTATGACCTCTTTCTGAAGAACAGAAGAAGGTTATACTAAATGATTGCTGGTTATGATTTCTAAAAAAAAGAAATCTGTTGGTTTCTAAAGGGTGAGAAGAAGCCGGATAAATCCTATTTGCAAATTTACCCAGTGTCCAATCATTCAGCATGGAACTGACATCAGACAGAGGATACAACAGATAAGCTTTTTACTCTCTCCTGTGGTATTTCTATTGAAGGAGACAGATGAATGGCATCCGAGATTCCTTATACAGAAAGCCACAGTGAAGCATGTGGCTCAGGACTCCACATGAGAGTAATCTACTGATTATAGATGGAAAATTCTGTGGTCCCCTCTGCAGGATTGCTCTTATTTATATGATTGTTGTCATCTTATTTTGTACGAAAGTGTGTATGAATCTGATACATATATTTTAGGTACAGTATGTTTTCTGGCATTAAGGCATAAGAAAGATTAAGATTTCAGGTTCATTCAGCACACTATTACAAAAGGTCCCTCTGACTTTAGGAAATTGGCCCCATTGTACACAGTGAGTGTATTCCAGAGGTGCTGGAACAAATATGTATTTACCTGATATGTAAACTGAGCAGGTGGAAGAGGAGTATCAAAGTTGGTTACATTTTTATGAGGCTTTCTCATTTTGAGCTTTGGTCTGCCTGATGCTAAGGTACAAATCCAAAGAGTTTGCTTCAGCATAATTCTGCCATAAACAAATTAAACCCTTTAGATAATCCATTCTGCCTCTCAATTCCCCTCAGTTGCCTGAGTGTGGGCCACATGGCCTGGAATAATGGAAACCAAACTCTAAGTATATATCTCATCTGCCATCTTCAGGCTTCTGTATTGTGTTCATCTGTAAGTCAGGCTTTCACAGCCGTTTCTGTTTTAAATTTGGTGCAAATTTTGTTCGCACTGTTCCCGTTTCTGTTTTAAATTCTGGCACTGCTGTGCCAGAATGGTTTTTTCTTCATCCTGATTGGTTGGGAGTCTTGGTCTGTGTTTATTGGTCTTGGAGTTTGCTGTGTTCTGCTTGATTGGTGTTTCTAATATCTTCTGTCTGTTTTGTAGCTTTTTTTTTGTCTTGATTGGCTGGCAACATTGTGTTTCTTGTATTGATGAGATTCTGCTGAAACGTTGCTACAACTTTAAAAGCACAACTATAATGATGTGGGAAAATACCAGAATAATGCTGAATACCATGCATATAGATACCCATGAAAACTGAAGAAAACGGGAAAAAATGAGTTAATACAAAAAGGAGAAAAAAAATAGAAATGTAGTGGATAAAGGAATAAAATAACAGTAAATAAACAAAAAATCATTACTGGACACAGGAGGTACACTGCTTCACTCTGCCAGACTCCAAAAGCTCCGAAGCACCCCACTCTCCAATAGTCCTGGCCCCATCCCTGCATCAGATGCAGGACCCTCACCCAAGTCCTCACCAGACTCCCTGACTCTTTCATCCTTACTGTCAGAGACCTCTGCCGTCCACACCTGCTGCTGGCAAACCACAACAGAAACTTACATGCTATGTTATCACTGGGGAATAACATAGCTGAGCAGCAGCAATCCATTCTGCCATGCAAATCAGCTGAGAGGATATAGGTAAGTACAGTGCAGGGGTGGCTGGGCAGGACCACATGATCATCAGAGTGAACTGGTTCACTGTCAGCTGATCATCAGAATTATGGGTTCGCTCAAACCAGTCCGAACCAGGAGAATCCCACCCCTGGATGTATAAGTTCTGACCCTGCATTCTGATTCTGAATCAGAATCAGTCGTGATTCTGCACTTCTGATGATGCCCAGTAATATTGGGCAATTGGTAGAAGTGTTAAATATCTACAAGCAGCTGTATTTCCTATTATATGAATCAAGGTCATTCCATTAGGACTACAAAAAATTTATCTCTGGTCTTCAGAAGGAGATAAGAAAACAAAAACAGATACTCCACCTGGAAGGCAGAAAACATGAGAAAAAGACTCTGGACAGCTTCTTCTTGATCTTATTTATTCTTTAAAAAGGACTCAATGAAGATTTTGGGTGGGCTTTCAAGAGCTGCTTCTTGACCTGATCTAGACTGTTTCAGTCCTCCCATTAATCTGCATTTTCTGTTGATATCTGTAACTGAAGCTCACAATCTTAATGCATCCATTGTTAGGAAAAATAATAATAGATAAATGCTGTGATTCTATTGAAACAGCTAGTCCCAGATCATTATAATGTTGACATGACTTGCCCCTTGAACATCTGAGTGAAAAATTCTTGTTTGCAATACTTCCATCCATGTTTTCTTTCTTGCAGACTTCTTTCTTGCTGGAACTTCCAGCCACCCCCACTTCCACTGTCAAAAGAGTGGTGATCCATGACATTTTGGGCAATTTGTTTTTAAATAGAAAAGGACATGAATACTGATGTTGGCCTCTCCCTAGCATAGTCCTACATCTGATGAAGAATATGCTATTCTGCTCAGTACCCAGCATTGTGTTTAGTCAATTGGATCTTATTTTTATGGGGAAGAAAATTGCACAATGTCTTTGATGCATTTGTAATGGAAAGCTACATTGACTGGACTGACAGCGTTGTAATGATTCAGAGATGCAGTCTGCAAGACTCTGCTGATGTGCAGTGTAATTTAATATATTTTTCTAAAAATTAACAATATTTCAAGGAAATGTTTTCTTTGAGAAAGCATCATTGTCAGTCTCCAGCAAATGACAGAAGTAATATGGCCTCGCTGCTTCTATGCTAGAAAACTTCAACGTATCATGTCAGATGCCGCTTAATTTCAACAGACCCAGTTTATCAATTCCTACTTTGACCAGATGGTTGGTATCCCTTGGTGGCAGATGTCACTAGATCTGTTTGTGGGATGTAAATATGCAGATGTGGTTGTTGAATCATTTTCTGTGGTTCCTTTTTTTAAAAAAATAAATGCAGGGTAGCTTGCAGGTAAAAGGAAACAAAAACAATAAAGAGTGAAAAACACAGCTGTCAAATACAGCTGTAAACACACCTAAGACTTGGATAAAGGAGCACATTTAAATCAAAGGATACAATTGATGCTGTGGAAAAATAGGGATTCATAAAAAGATCACCCAAACAATGGAGAGCTGAAGCAAAGTTTCTGTATTAAAGTACCCTTAAACAATCCAAGAATGCTGACAATATATTGAGAAGGGATTATGTAGCATAGGAGATAGAAAAGGTGCATCAAAAGTCATAATTAATGACATTACACAGACACAAAAGCCCTCCACTCTATATCAGCATTAAGGTAATCAGCCAATCTTAGCCCTGAGACTGGTAGCTCAATCTTGTTGTCAACTCTGATTTATATAATGGGTAGACATTCCTTTTAATATTATGATAAGTTTACCTTTTTTTACACTTCTCCTTCAACTGCAAGTCTGCACCTTGTAATCTTCCTTTTGCTTCATTCCTCTGGGTCATCCGATCTGAATTATAATATCAAAGGGCCTCCCAAATCCCAACAATTTTCTTATTTCTATATAATTGATTTTCTTACTGCCAACACAGAAATATGATTTAAACATGATCATCAAAATTGCAGCGAAGGAAAGCAACCATTACAAGAGTGTAACTTTATACACCATGCTGACCTCTGGAAGATGCTTGACTTCCTCAAAGCACAAAGCTCCATAATGAGGATATCACAGCCAAGACAGTTTTAGCCCTTCTTATGAGCTCTGTGCATTGGTCCAAAGTTCTTGCTTCCGCAGGCTGCAATAGGCATTTCAGTAAATGATACCGTATTATCTTCACAAGTCTGAATTGTCTTGAGGAGGAGTATTTGCCAACAGTATACCGAGGGTTATTTTCTAATGCCTTCTTCAAAATGTGCAGCTGGAATGCATTGTAATTCAGAGGACAGGTAAATGTGTTTTACTCCATTTTAGAAAATACTGTATTAATTTCCCAGTGTAATGGAACACTTTAGCTGGAAAACACTTTGTATTTGCGATGCAGGCTGGTGGCTGAAGAAGGACTGCTTGATTAGATTAATAATGGGTTTAGTTAGCAGGGAAATAAGCAGAACAGAAATATGTTAGAAATCACACTGTGCATGAAGCAGCCCATAAACCTTGTGCTTTATTTGTACTGTTTAAGCAGCCCTGCTAAATTATTATTAATGTCATGGATTCATTTCACACTTAAAAAAAAAAGATTAACAGCTTTAAACAGACTATGAAAAGACAGTCCTTTCCAAAGATACTGTAGCCTAACAGAACATTCTTATACACACCTACTCAAAATGAAATCTCATTAATTTCAACAATACTTACTTTCATATAGATAGGTGCAGGATTGCAGCTTAAATGAAGATGAAAAAGAAGTGGGAAGTCAGCAGGGAGAGCGGAGAGAGTGTTATCATATTTTAATCTTGAAAAATTAAAGACTTTAAAAATACATTTAAAAATAAGGTAGATGTGTTAGGTTGCCCTGAATAGGAAGGTCACAGTATCACTTGCAATATTAATTAGGCTAAAGATAGTTCATGTTTCATAATAATGGTTTTATTCTATGTGTTTAGGAATTAATTTGCTTTGACAGATACAAAGGTACTTTAGATCCACATATAGTCTTCAGTTAGAATAGGGTTGACAGTTCCACAACTCATAGGCCATTTGTGGTCCACAAATCTTTTCACCTGACCTATTTCCCTCCTTATGGATTATTGCTATTGTTTTAATTTTTAGTTTGAACTCACACATAAGTGACCCAAATGTCTCACAATGTGAGAAATCAATATTCCAAATGGTACACAAGTAGCCCTTGCTTAACAACCACTTGTTGAGTAACCATTTGAACAATGATGCTGAACAGGTGGCATTCACAACTTCTCCTTTTAACTTTGGACACCAGAAAATGCCTGCAGTTACAGGATTATGATCCATGAACTTGGCAACCACCCACAATTGGAATATTGCAGCATCTTGCATTTATGTGGTCATTTGTGGGTTTTGCTGCTGGATTCCAATAAGCAAAGTCAATGGGGAAATCAACAGGAAGTCCCAAACGGAAACCATGTGACATTGTTCTTAATGATGGCATGGTTTCACTAGACCCGGTCCCATTGGCCGACGGATGCAAAACATATGCATAAAGGACACAGCGGACAAGCAAAATTTCAGGGGTGGCTCCATCCGTTGTCATCCACTCCAAAAAGTGGTGAAAATTTGCATAAATAGAACAGAAAAGAATGGAAAAGAATGGATGTGGGTAGTATGTAGTGGGGATGTTAAACGGATGTTCATAGGAAGCCTAGCGGATGGAAGCGGATGACAACTCCGAAGGGGTTCCGGGGGATAATTGTGAAATGGATGCATAGCAGAGGAAGCGGATGCATCATGTATGCCTAAAGGAAAGAAAGGGGATGCCGTGCGGATGTATATCGGATGCAAACCGTTCACTGCGCATCCTTTCTATTTCCATGCTGCTAACACTGTGTAGACGTTCCATGTACCTTTTGTTTCCTCCCTCTTTATGTTTTCAGCTGCAGCGGATGTGAGTTGCGAGGATGCCCAGAAGATGCAGAGAGGATACAGCCGATGTTTAATGGATGAGAAACGGACATAGAACATTTGTTGCTCGTATGTCGTGGATTTACATCGTACGTGGCGGAAAGTTCATCTGTTCACAAATTTTTGTGCAGCTCAAAACTTCTTGCGTGGATGAAATCACAGTGGATAGAGCATATCCACTCTATTGACAGATAGAGCGTATGAAGCACGTATGCAATGAGTACACAATGGATGCATAGTGTTTTCCAACGGATGGCAAGCTTTTTTTAACATTTTACATCCTCTTTGCATCCGTAAGTGCAGTGGGACAGGGCCTTAACAGTAAGTGGAAGTTCCACTTAGTTCACATAAGGTGCATTTCATGACTATGTCACTTAGAAATGGGAATTCAGGTTCCAATTACCTTTGTTAACCAAAGCCTAGCACTTCGGCTAAGGAGGTAAAAGCTAACTAATGCTACCTCATTCACATTGGCACTGCCATGATATAAACAAGATGTCCTTGAAGAAGAGAGGTCCATTGATTCCTGATATCTCAAGATCAGAGTTTATTTTTTCTCATTATTCCATTCTCTTTGCTTCATTGTAAGTTCATCTATATCAGGGCTGTCAAACTCCCAGCCCACAGGCCAGATGTGTCACGTGCTGGCCACACATCCAGTTTAGTGAAGGGAAAAATGTCCCCATATGTCATGTGACACTGCCATGATGACATGAGTTTGACACTGCTGATCTATATGATCTGTTTGCCTGGAACAAAGACAAATGCAATTTTTGTGGAGGACACACATATACAACACTGTCTCAGCTATCACCCATTACAAAGGCCACCTCACCTGTCTTGAATTTCTGTCCCTAGAAAATGATATTTTTGAATTTCTGCCAGCACAAGCTGTGTTGTGAGTTTAGTCTACAGCAAATTGTTCCAAGTTAAGTTCAGTGGTGGGGTTTTACCTGCTGCTGTTGAGCTTACTGGAAATTATAAGCATGCCCGCCAGTCCCTGGCCATTGATTTTCATTTCCATTTGCCTTTTTTCCACAGGAAAACTCCCATCAGAGAAAAGGCCATCTCCCCTATTTCTCTTTCTAATCCATGTGCAGCAGAATTAGGAACAAAAGAAAGAGAAGAGATGCTGCACCTCTCTAGCTCAGACTCCAGTTCTTCTGGCATCCAAAGGACCCATTTCCCCCTCTTGAGTCACCAAAGACCTCCCCCAAAGAAAATAAGGTGGAAACAGCTCTTGAGGTGTCAACCCTGTAATAATCCCTTGTGCAATAACTTGTAGTACTGATGCTGTAAAGGAAGGCACAGATATTTTGAAAAAAGGGGAGATGAGATGCTGACTGGGAAGCCACCAGACAAGAGAGCCAGAAGCTTGCAATTGTTTAACAGTTAAAGAAAGAAACTTAAGACCCATTCTAAATAATCCAGCAGTTAAAAATGGAGGGTAGCAAGTTTGCACTTTCAGGCTTTCAGGATTCTGTTAATGTGGCCTTACAATAAAGTAGATCTAGCTGTGTTTTGCATCTGGTTGGCTAACTGAGGAACTATAGTACTGAAACCACTGAACTAACTTAAACACATCTCCAGAAAAACTGAAATGCTAAAGCCATGAGGAGAAACCATACTGGAGAAGGCAGTAGTTGGCTGTAAAATCAGAGGTGGTATTCAGCAGGTTCTGACCAGTTCTGGAGAACTGGTAGCAGAAATTTTGAGTAGTTTAGAGAACTGGCAAATACCACGTCTGACTGGCCTCACCTAAAATCTATTCTCTACCTCCTGAGTCTCAGTGTCATGCCCCTAGTGGAGTCTGACTCTGAGGAAGAGGAGGAACAGCCAACAGAGAGTAGGAGTGTGGCTCCAGAAGTGGTAGAGGAGGCTGGGGAAGGGCAGACGCTGGCTGAGCAGTCAGAGGAGGATCCAGGCCCATCCCCTATCCATCCTAGGTCACGCAGGGAGGAGATGATCAGGGAAAAGTGAGGTGTACTCAGGAGATTACCCTAATCCTCCTCAGGGCTTGCAGGTGGGAGCTATGTGTATAAGTTTGCAACTGCACAGTTAGAATTGCTGAAATCAATTAGTGAAAGAGGCTTATCTTGAAAGAGGCTTATCTTTGCTGGTGTTCTTCTCATGGACTTTTCTCAGTTATTTTCCTGGAGTTTATAATTAGCTATCTTGGCTTACTTCAGAACTCTCATCAATGCGGTTTGTTTTGATTTTTGGTTTGCCTCATTATTTACTTTTGTAACTTTAAACTGTACCGAATAAAACAGTGAAGTTAAGTTGAAGGCTTTACCAGACTTTAACATATGTTTTGGGTTTTGGGTTATTTTGAGAGAGTACGGGTCATCACACCCAGCTGATCAGCTAGATATTCTTTTATTGCCCTGCACAGGAGAATGGAGCTGGGAAACAGGTTAGTGGGGAAGGGAGGGAATAGAGATTTTGCAGTAACCTTCCCTAGGAGTGGGGTGAGAATGGAGATTTTACATTATCCTTTCCACCAAGCCATGCCATGCCACCAAGCCACACCCACAGAATCGGTAGTAAAAAAAAAATTGAATCCCAACAATGTGTAGAACAACCTGGAAGTTGTTCTGCAACCTGCAGCCATTCAGAAAGGGATGAGAGGACTTCCTGCCTTTCTTCTTCTCTGCCATATCTACTGGGGATAAAAAATTCCCCATGACCAATTTATGAATGGAGAGCTAAAGCCCATGTCACACTGGCCAACGGATGCAAAAAGGACACAGCGGACGAGCAAAATGTTCCATCCGTTGTTATCTGCTCTCAAAAGGGATGAAAATTTGCATAACCAGAGCGGATAACACGGATGTGGGGAGGACGCAGGGCGGATGCAAAGCGGATGCGGAGCGGAAGCCCAGTGGATGGAAGGGGATGAGAGAGGATGGCACATCCGCTAGGCTTCCGGGGGGGCTCAGCAAAGTGGACGCAGAACGGATACAGCGGATGCAGAGCGGAAGCCTAGCGGATGCACAGCGGAAGCCTAACGGATGCCTGGCGTTCACTGCGCATGCGGAGAGGATGCATTGCGTCAGCCCCGCAGATATAACGGAAGCAGCTCGGAAGCAGGACGCCATTCAGAGGAAAGACCTGCTGCCGGACACATTGACTGCCTTGCCTGCCCTGCCTGCATGTCTGCCTGCCAGCCGTGCTGCCAGCCTTGCTACCAGCCTCGCTGCCAGCCTCCCTGCCAGCCTTGGTTCATGTCTGCCTGCCAGCCTTCCTGCCAGCCTTGGTTCATGTCTGCCTGCCAGCCTTCCTGCCAGCCTTGGTTCATGTCTTCCTGCCAGCCTTGGTGCCTGCCTGCCTGCCAGCCTGCCTGCCAGCCTTGGTGCCAGCCTCCCTGCCAGGCTTCCTGCCTGCCTTGGTTCCTGCCAGCCTCCCTGCCAGCCAGCAACCCCACAACCATGCGGAAGCACAGCAAGCCTCAACCATCTGCTGCCAGCCCTGGCAAGAGGGACAGGGCTACCATCCCGCCCCCTGGCCCACACTCTGGTTCTGCTGGGGCTTCTGCAGCATGGGCTCGCTCTTCTGGGGCTGGGGCTTCTGCTGCTTCTGCTTCTGGAGGAGCTGATGACAAGCACTCCAGCACCAGCCACCTCCACAGCACCTGCACCCTTCACCCCTGGGACTGAGCGACCAAGGGGAGTGCCAGAGATTCATTTTTGTTTTATAGCTTGTTGTTAATAAAGTCTATTTATGATTCACACACTTGCTTCATTTCTTTTTTTTAATAAAGTCTTGCTGGAAACTGTTAGAAATGGTTTAAGCCTTTGCATGCTTGTGGGATGGGTAAGGATAGCTTTGAAATGGGTTAGGATACCTGTGGATGGATAATAGCTGTGGGATGGGTTAGGATAGCTGTGGGATAGATAAACCTCCAGTGCAAGCATAGTGGGACTGTATGGTCCACCCTCTCAGGTGCCACACCTACAGCCCTTTATTATCAATAATAATGTAATAATTATCCACACATGTCAACATAAACACAACTCTTTATTGAACGCCCTATTCATTGTAGGCCAACCAAACATACATGGCTCAATCTCATCTGTGTGATGAGACAGGCTGAAGGAAGCATCCATTAAGCATCTACCATCCTCTCTTGCCACTCCACTGCTCCAGCTGGGGAGTTGCACCATTGTCTCAGGAGGTTGCGCTGCTTCTTCGCTTCATTTGAGGCTCTGTTGGGGTCTTGCACATCCTCAGTGTTGATCAGGTTTCACCCTTGCCTCCATTCCCCAGGCTCCATGACCCCATTGGCTTGTTGGAGGTCCACGAGCCTGTTCTGCAAGACTGGGTAGCGGGTGCGCATGAGATTGTGCAGGATGCAGCAAGCTTCCATGATCCTCCTCACGGTCTCTGGGCAATGCTGCATGGTGGTGAGAAGTACCTGGAACCTGTTGGCCAGGATGCCAAAGGCGTTCTCCACCCCCTGTCTTGCCCTGGACAGCCTGTAATTGAAGATCCTCTCTTCACAGGTGAGGAGTCTGGAGGTATAGGGCTTCATGAGGTAGGTTGTGAGGGAGAAGTCGTCATCCAGCCGTTCTGCATGCTCCTGTAGGAGGTCCCTGAGGCCAGGTGGTGCAGAGTGAGTGCCACCTTGAGCCCAGGTTCCAGGCTGGGCCGGAAGTGGTGTTTGCCTTGGTCAACCTGAGTGCCAGGTACTGTACAACTTTGTCAAACATGGCTGGAGGCATCCTCATGAAGTTCTGGAATGCCCGAGTGTCTTCGCTCCTGAGCTCCACCATCAGCTTGTTGTACAGTCTGTCCTCCGCTCTACTGGTGAACCATCTTCGGACCCAGACTCTTTTTGGGTGGCTCCTTTTCTTCTCGCAGTAGTGTTCACAGAGCCTGCAGATGGCTTCGCACTGTTGCAGAACGATGGTGACTGCCGAAAGGACTTTGTTACAATCCACGGTGGACATGACTGGATACTGTGGAAGAGGAAGAGGCAGATGAAGGCTGCAGAGGTCTGCACCGCTGGGCTGCTGTTCTGAAAGTGTGATGCACACGAGTTGCTCCCCCTTTTTATAGGCAGTATAGGTTTTCTGCTAGGCATCCTCTAGGCATCCTGTAGACATCCTTAATATCCGAGATAGGTCCCCTCTGCGAATGTTTTTTCCATTTTAAACGCGTTGTTTCCATGCTGCATCTGCTAGGCATCCGTTCTGCATCCGTTCTGCATCCATTCCGCTTACTCCCTGTGTCCGTTTACCGCTGGAGAGGATGGAGTTGCGCGGATGCGGAACAGATGCCTAGCGGATATAGCGGATGCGTAATGGATGCAGAACGGATGCATAGCGGATGCGTAGCGGATGCAGAACGGAAGAACTGGATACATTTTCCACGCTAAAGTTTTAGGCATCCCAAAACTTTTGGAGTGGATGAAATGTCCATAAACGGATGCTGGACGGATAGAGATGAAGCAAAACGGAGGCAGTGAGTACAGAACGGATACATCGCGTTAACCAACGGATGGCAAGGTTTTTTGTCCGTTTTACATCCTCTTTGCATCCGTTGGTTCAGTGTGACATGGGCTTAAACATTTGCTTGAAACAAGTTTATTTGCCCCATTAAGGTGGGTACAAACAACCTTTATATGGTTGTATAATAAATACTGACCAGTAAACAGTGTCAAATGCCAATCATAACATTGCTCAATTTTTCTCTTTATAATGCGAGAAGCAGAATAATGCAATGTACATTAGCACAAGTCAATTTTTGTGGATAGTTATTTCCTAGTTCTCATTTAAAAATACAAATACTGATTTAAATCAATTTGAGAGCCACTACCCACAAATGCCTAAACAAACTATTATGGAGGCTTCTTGAGTTCATGAATCTTGCAGTTTGGAGGTTTTGATTCAGTTATTTGTTTTATTCCTTCACCTGCTACCTAAGGCAAGAGAAGGGGGAAATGAATCCCAGTTCTTTCACACTATTGCCATGGCTGGTGGGAGAGAAATGGCAGAGGAGGGTTTCTTTGGTACGAATTCTCCAGTCCTTATCCACAGTCCTTGCTGGGCTTTTGCAACCAGTATCAAGCATCAAAAAGAAGCATTTCTCATCTCTGTGTTCCCTCAAGCTCTTAGCTGATGCAGAATCTTTTTTCTCCTTTATTATCAAGTAGGCCAATACAATTACAGTTTTTCTTTACAGAGCTCAGGGCTGTTTTTATCCATTAAAAAAAAGTAATAGCTATGGCAATGATATTTGGGCATCTTAGAGACACCATTGCCTATTCTCCTGAAGCAGCTAAAGAATGTCAGCATCATGGAGAATGCTGACTGACAACTGCTCTTTGAGTACAAATAGATCCAAAGCTTCTTCAAGAGTGATCTTGTTTGTTATTGAACAGAAGCTAGCAACGATTTCTCAGCTGACTCAACAGTCTGAATTAAAATCCCCAGTCAGACATAAGAGTCATTAGACAATTTGAGGCCTTGCAGTCCAAGTTATTCTATAGGAATGTTGTGATGGTAAAATAGAAAAGGGAAAAGTAGGCCACTCAAAGCTCATTAGATGGTCCAGCAAATGGCATCTCAGGAGAAAAGAGACCATTCCTTTCTGAGAGCCTGATCTTGGTCTTTTAATGATATGTTTTTTCCCCCTGCCGTAGCAAAGAGAATTTTTAATGGCCAAATTATTTCTTTGTTTTCTGGTCCCTCATTGTGCCAGTTTTTCTCTTGTTTGAACATTCTTGTTAAAAAGAGAAAACAAGGCAAAGGTGTTGGAATTTAAAAAAAAAATATGTATGCTGTTCAGCTTCTTTCAGGTATAATACCACATCATTGTAATTGTGCTTTTAAAGTTGTAGCAATGTTTCGGCAGAATCTCATCTGCCATCATCAGGCTTCTGTATTGTGTTCGTCTGTGAGTCAGACTTTTAAAGTTGTTTCAGTTTTAAATTTGGGGCTAGCCTACTGCTGTGCCAGAATGGTTTTTTCTTCATCCTGATTGGTTGGGAGTCTTGGTCTGTGTTTATTGGTCTTGGAGTTTGCTGTGTTCTGAGTGATTGGTGTTTCTAATATCTTCTGTCTGTTTTGTGGCTTTTTTGGTCCTGATTGGCTGGCAACATTGTGTTTCCTGTATTGGAGGCTTTTAGTGTGGCTTGGCACTGAGGAAACGGATGGCTATCATTTATTAGGAAGCTAGGTTTCATCTGGGTGCCTGGTTGGGGTGTGTGTTTGAGCTGGAGGTTTCAGGGGGAGTCTGTTTGTGCCCAGGTGTTTGCCTGGCTTGTGGTATGGAGATTTTTTTGTTTGAGAGTGCAGGCTTCCAGATAATTGACAGTCTGGTGGAGTAATCTCTTCTATTCATACTTTCAGATCTTTTTTCAATCTCTATGGCTTCTCTGATAATTTGGTAGCTGGGGTTTTCTATAGTGGCTAAGGTTTTGGTGCCATTGAAGTTGATGTTATGACCTGTGGCTTTCATGTGTTGGACTAGTGAGGAGGTGTGTTCCAGCTTTTTTACTGCATTTTTGTGTTCATCCAGGCGGGTACTTATTCTTCTATTTGTCTGTCCAATGTATGTGGCTGGGCATGATGCACAGGGGACTTCATATATGCCTTGGTTTTCCAGGTCAATTTTATCTTTGGGAATTCTAAGGATGGCTGCTATTTTTCTGTCTATTTTGAAGGCAGTCTTGATGTGATGCCAGTGTAGTATCTTACTGATTTTGTCTGTAGTACCTCTTATGTAGGGCAGGAGAGCTGTTCCATAGGTCTGTTCATCTTCTACGTCTCCATTATGTCTCAGTGTGTTTTTGTGGGTCAAGCCAGTGATTTTGTTTTCTGGAAGCTATTAGCTGTCAGTCCTTTAATCAGGGTGCATAGTTCAGTCTTTATGTTTCTCTTGTCTGCCAGGCGTTTGGTTCTGGCAATTAGTGGTTTGGCCACAGAGTTTATCTGTCCTGGGTGGTGATGGGATTGGGGGTTGAGGTAGTGGTTGGTGTGTGTTTTCTTCTGGTATATGGTGTGTCCTAGTGTGCCATCTGTTCTTTTGTAGATTAGTACATCTCAGAATGGTAGTTGTTTGCTCTCATTTCCATGGTGAATTTGATTTTGGGATGTCTGTGCTGTTTAGGAGTGTTAGAAAATTGTTTAGGTTTTCTTTTCCATGGGGCCAAATCACAAATGTGTC